>CM035412.1:136158367-136230867 GCA_020310875.1 Ceratopteris richardii | reverse complement strand
ACATTAAAATCACAAGACATATAACATCATGTATTGGTTGCAAAAGGACTTTGGAATATTGTGAAGGGTGTTAAAAAACATCCTATTATACCTGCAAACATAGTTGAGAATTCATTGGGATGGGAGAGATGCTCAGGAACATGCATTGATAGCCTTGTCTATAAAATGTGCCATTATTCCTCACATTTTCTCTTGCATAACAACTAAGGATGCTTGGGATACACTTACCATTTTATACTAGGCAAGGAATGAGGCTCGTGTTGCTTACCTCTGAAAATAGTTAGAGAAAAAAGCACATGAATGAGGGAGATTCCATGGATAGTTTTCTGACAAAGAGGAAAGATTTGAAGGAACAATTGATTTGTAATGATGAAATCTTGTTGCATGGTCCACTTGTGCAGATTGTTTTGAATGTTCTTCCCTACTCATATCAGAGTTTTGCTTCTACTCTTTGTTTGATGACGAAAGGCAATCCAAATGCCTTAACATTTGAGGAGTTAGTCTTATGTTGCAAGAAGATCAGTCTAGGCAGCACAGGTCCATTATGTGTGTCACAAATCAAGATTTCTTGGCTACTCAAAAGGGCAAAGGTAAATGGAGCTCTTCTATTAGTAAGCAAAAATCTACTAATTCTACACAATCAAAGAAGGAAGATAGAGACAAGAAGAAAATAGAAAAGCAAAAATTGTTTTGCAAATACTATAAGGGAATGATCATGTCATAAAGAGTCATCCAAAAATGGTTGCTAAAGAGGCAAGGAAGAAAGAGGATGGAATGGTTGTTGCAAAGGCCTCTACAGTGAAAATAGAGTTTGCAAATCTTGTGTAGAATGAAGAATGGGCATTTTCTTTTGTTTGCAATTTTGACCCATCTTCTCATGAGTAGTGTATGTCTGCAGTAGACTTAGATGTTTGGAACTTTGATAGTGGAGCAACCAAACATATTACCTCGTAACGTAGTTTCTTCACTTCACTTGAGCCTACCCCTACAAGGAATACTATCACATGTGCCAACAATTCCTCTTATCCTATCGTGGGAGTTGGTAAGATAATTATAACTACTACTAGTGGTAGTTATTTTATATTCCTGGATGCTTTATTTGTGCTAAGGATCATTAAAAATCTATTACCATTTTCAACGTTAGCCAAGATGAGCTTGGTTGTGAAATTTGTTGATGATAGATGCACAATTCTTCTATCAAATGAAGATGTCATTATTGCTTTGTGGCATTTTATGTCACACGCTATATAAGCTCATAAACTATGAAAAATCTATGAATGATTTAGCATGTGGAATACATGATTCTCAGGCTATGTAAGATGCAAAGCTTTGGCACACATGCTTTGGTCATCTTAATTTTTCTAGTTTTCTATGCTTGTAGAGATCTGAAATGGTGTCCTCTTTGACTAAGCTTGAGGCACCTGTTAAACATGTTTGTGAAGGTTGTATTTTTGGAAAAATGTAGCATTCCTCCTTCCCAAAAGATGGTTTAGTTTGAGCTACTTAGAAATTGCAGCTTGTTCACAGTGATGTCTGTGGTCCTATGCAGACACCTTCTTTTGCAAACTGCCTTTACGTCGTGACTTTCATTGATGATTTTTCTAGGCATGCATGGGTGTATCCATTGAAAGCAAAGTCCAAAGTGTTTATGTGCTTCAAATAATTTTTGGTTTTGGCTGAAAATCAGTCAACATGTAAAATGGGCATCCTTCGTTTTGGTCGAGGGGGGAATATTTGTCTTCTGACTTTAATGCATTTCTAGCTGAAGATGGGATAAAACATCAATGTAGAGTGCCATATACAACCCAAAAGAATGGGGTTGTTGAACGGAAGAATATGTCACTCATGGAGATGGCGAGGTATATGGTCAAGAGTCCGGCTTTACCACATAGTTTCTGGCTTGAGGCTGTACTTAACATGTGCCCCACTAAAGCATTACATTCTATCACTCCATATGATTCTTGGCATGGTTGTAAGCCACCTGTTGCTCACCTGCATGTTTTTTATTGTGTGGCATATGCATTAGTGCCTAAACAATAGTGGAGGAAATTGGATGATAAAGTAATAAAATGTATTTTTGTTGGGTATAGTTCTGAAAGCAAAGGTTGTCTTCTATATCATCCATAAACTAAATGCATTTTGGTTAGCCGTGATGTTGTTTTTGTGGAAGATGCTATTCAACCATTATTTTCATGTACTAAGGAGGCATCAGTTAGCTCCAAAGACATGAATGATACTTTTCTACCTCTTTTTATAGTTGGATAGTCTAGTACTGGCCCTAATGAGGCAAATTCTCAACCTTTATAGGCTTCATGTGATGATGTGGATCATTCCATTTTTTATGCAGATTTACATGATGCACTTGTTGATGAGAGAGCTGATATTGAGGGGGCAAAAGCTATGCCAAAATGGTTGTTGCAGACTTTGCTTGACAATAAATTAGATGCACTTCTATCATATTTCACTCGTTCAAGATCTTATAGTGCCTCTTTTGCATCAGATTGTTATTCTATGGCTTCCTCTAGTCTCTGTGATGATAATGAGCTTGTTTCATTTGATGAAGCACAAAATTTAGAAAACTAGATGGTTACTATGCAATCTGAATATGATGCTATAATGAAGAATGGTACATGGCTTTTATGTGATGTGACTCTTGGCAAGAAGGCCACTAGCACTAAGTGGGTATACAAGCTGAAGCGTAAGCCTCATGGGAAAGTTGATAGGTATAAGGCTAGGCTTTTTGCAAAGGGTTATGCTAAGGAAAGAGGCATTGATTTTGATGAGACCTTTGCTCCTACTTGCCGAATGACTATTGTTCATAGCATCTGTGCACTTGCAGCTCATCATGGTTGGAATGTACATCAGTTGGACATTAAAACTACATTTTTGAATGGTGATTTGCATGAAGAAGTGTATGTTTTTCAGCCCTCTAGGTTTGTGTAGAAAGGGCATGAAAACCAAGTGTGCAGGTTGAAAAAGGCATTATATGGTTTGAAGCAAGCACCATGTGCTTAGTATGAAAAGATACATGCCTACTTGATTGTACATGGTTATGAGAACAATCCAACTGACAGCACCTTATATGTTAAGTGATCAAATGATGTGCTTCTCATCATTGTTGTGTATGTTGAAGACATGTTTCTCACTGGTACTCATGGGAAGCATATTGCTAATTTTGAGGAGGATCTCCAGTTTTGGGAGCTCAACCTAAAGAGGGAACTTGGTTGGTTTCCCTTTTGTCGGCTCAAAATCTAGGAACTGCTTGAATAGGCACATGGTTGATCTATTCACTTTCTACACGCAAGTGTGGAGTGCCTAGAAGGCCATCTCTTTAGTATCAAAGACAGACAATAAGTGGTTGGCTAGAAAAAAAAATAGTATTTCTTGACCATAAAGGTGTTGGTGAACCATTCTTTCCTTAACCATGTGGGTGAAGCATTCTTTCTTTAACCATGTGGGTGAACCATTCTTCCTTAACCAAGATCTAAAACTTTTGATGGAAAGATGGGGACTGTAGAGCTATCCTTTCAGACATGTTTTTCGAGATTCCTTTGATTCATTAATTAATCTGTGCAACAAATATAAATTGTCCAATCTGAGGCCCTTTCATTGCTAAGAAATTTATTGAACTTCAAGGTAGATTGAGATATGAAGAGTATATCCTTGCTCACATTGCTCTTGGTGGGTCTAGAGAGTTTTGGCCTCGAAAAGTGGATAAACGTAATAAAGATATGTTTGACCTTCTGAAGAAGAAAAAAACTAAGGATTTCATTCCATTGTCGAGGAAGAATTTTTATGATTATTCTATTGATATTAAGGAGAATTTCCAAGAGGCTATTAGCTTCTTCACTAATGTTTTCTCTATGCCTCCCATGTGGGGGGTGGACTTCAAGAGAGCTAGAGCTTCTATTACTCTTAAAAGGAAAAAATGGTTCCTCCTAGCCCAACCTCTATTCTAGAACTATCCCTCTCTGTTCGCTAGGTTAGAGAAACCATTAGTAGAATGAAACCCTATAAATCTCCTGGTTTTGATGGTATACCCATGAATTCTTCATGGTTTTGTAGGATTTTCTGATTCCTTTCATTCTCTTGATTTGGCAATAAGCTGTGAGTAAGGATACCCTTTCTATCTTCATCAACACTGGAGTTATTAAATTGATACACAAAAGAGGGACCAAAGAAGACCTTAATAGCTGGAGGCCTATTTCTTATCTGACTTCTTTGTACAAAATCTTCTCCTCTTCTCTTGCTAGGAGACTCAGTAATATTATGGAAACTATTATTCTTCCTGAACCAAAAGTTTTTATCGAAGGCAAATACATTCTTGATTCCATCATCTCTATTTGGGAGGGCCTTGAATATGATAAAGAGTCTAAACAAGGTTTCTTCTTTTTTAAAATTGATTTTGACAGAGCTCATGATAGAATGGAGTGGGACTTCATTCTTCAATCCTTGCATGATATTGGACTTGGAATAAAATTCATTAGATATGTTAGCATTTTATTTGGGAATGCTCACTCTAGAGTTGCTATGAATGGCCATGTGTCTGATCCTTTTCTACTTCAGAGATCTATCAGGCAAGGGTGTCCTTTTGCCCCTCTTCTCTTTGCTATTGCGAGTGATGCTTTAGGATGGCTTGTTAAATATTGTGTTTCTCAAGGGCACATTGAAGGTATCGATATTCCTAACTTGCCATCCCCTCTTTGTTTGCAGATGTTTGCAGATGTTTGCAGATGTTTGCTGATGACACTAATATGATTACCAAGGCTGATGAGCAAAGTGATGACTGCTTTCTCAAGTGTTTAAATACCTTTCGTATGGCTAGTGGTTCCATTGTCAATCACTCTAAGATTGCCTTTTATGATTCTAACTATTATATTCCCTTTTGTCTGCAAAGTATGGGTTGTGATATTATTTAGGAAGGGAGGATCTTCAGGTAGCTTGGAATACCTATGGGATTTAATGTTTCTTTTGATATGAGATGGGATTCCGTTCTTAAGAAATTTAGAAAGAAAGTGGTCAAATGGTTGTCTTTTCATACTAATATTTCTCAAAGGGTTTTTGTTCTTAAACATTACATTCTGCCTACTCTGACATATTTTCTCTATTGTTGGATGCCTAACAAAAAGTAGCTTGCCAAAGCTATTGCTATTGCTAGGATCTTCTTGTGGAGTGGTTTTACAGAATCAGTCAAAACTCCTAAAATTGCATGGAATATTTGTTGCAAAAATAAAGAAGAGGGAGGTTTAGGTATTATTTGTCCTTCTAAAGTGTCTCTGAATATGGCTGTTAAATGGACTTTAAGGTCCTTTAGATCTAAAGACTACTGGGCTTGCCTTATAAAAAGGAATTGTGATAAATTCTTTCTTCCAGATTATAAAGCTTGGAAAAATAATAATTTCTAGGATCTGATTTTTCACCTGAAATTTTTGTCCCCATTGGTAGCAAGTTGATAATTAATATGTGGAAATCCTAGATGACTCTAAAAGAAGGTTTATACTTTCAACCCTGCATTTGTCTCTAATTTTTGGTTCTTTGCTCAAGAATCTATTTAGACAGGGTGGTTGATGTACTAGAGTAATAAAGAGCTACCTGTTAGGATGAACAAATGGAGGAAAAAAGGATTATGAACAAATGGAGGAAAAAAGGATTTGAATCTTGGAAGAATTTGCTAAATGAGCAGTAATTATTAACCCTAGTGAATTAATAGAAACTACTCGCTTGTCCCTGTTGGTAAACAAATCCTTTTCTATTAATAGCACTGTATTAATAGCACTTCTGACGCTCTCCTTGAGCATACAAGTTATTATGACATTATTTGTAATTTGAACTTCCATAAGTGGAGGAGAGCTCTTATAAAAATATACTCCTTCAAGAGACTTACCATGTACTTTACACTCTTTTGAGTTTCTAAGGTGTGGGCCTACTTTGCATAGTTGTACCTCATCACTTTTTTGAATTTACTCTTTGTTGTCTAAAAAGAAAGAAATTGTCCATTTTTTTAAAAATGGGGGTTTGGTTGAGGCGTACTCCCCCAAGCTTTAACTTTGCAATTGCAACTATATAAGGAAGGGCACAGTACCCATGGAACCCCCCTTATCGCACAAGAACAGGGGTTTACAAAGTTGGGTTAGACTGCGGTCACAACTACTGCGGGGTAGTACAAGTGGTGGCACAGTCACATGTTACATCATTCCATGTTAAACATATTCATGGAATGTTGCCAGCAGGGGTTGAACCCTCACCCTTGCTTCAAGAAGCGAGCGGTCCAACCGCCCGGGCACTGGCCTGGAACCGATTTTGAAGTTTTTTTTTTTTTAAATGGAGGTTCGGCCGAGGCCTACTCCTCCGGACTTTAACTTTGAAATTACAACTGTACAAGGAAGGGCATAGTACCCATGGGACCCCCCTTATCCCACAAGAACAGGGGTTAGACTCAGACCGGGAAGGACATACAACACTGGGTAAACTGGCCCGAAGGCACTGCATGGTTTCCACGCCCGAAGGCAGCATCACGTTTTACACGCCCGAAGGCTCAGGTGTCCCGCAGCACAGGGGGGTTGAACCCATGCCCCCGCCTCAAGAGGCGAGGGATTCAACCACTAAACCAAGCTTCTGGGACCCGATTTTGAAGTTTCATACATATGTGAACATTGCAATAATCGCAGTGGCATTTAAAAAACGCGGTGAGTGTGCAGGAAGATCAACGAGCAACATGTGCGATTATGCGATAGCGACAATTTAGAGATTAGAGAATGATGTTGGAATTTGGGAGCTCGTAGATTTAATGCCGGTCAACGGCACAGCGTATGTGTACGCGTTTCTTGGTCGAAACGGATAATGTTAAAGGCGTCTGTTCCGGTGACTGCAAGTTGGCACCTTCAAGCTGCAAGTTGCAACTATCAGCAGTCGGATTGCTTTCGCATCCCTGTCGCCCTCACAAGACCATCTATGGCAGACCGAACAGACTTGCGATCCCGATTACAGAGAGCTTCCACGCTATACTGCGAGCGACTGCCGTACGCTCTACAGCAGGAGTTCTGCAATGCTTTCCAGGCGATGGACAAAAATAGAGACGGCCGCATCGCTCAGGCTGAGCTCGTCCACTGGGGGCCCCTGCAGCAGTTGTGTCGCTCGGCCTCCGAAGGTTTTCCCGTTTCTTCGTGCATATCATCCCTCTTTGCCTTCTTAGACGCTGATGCTAGCGGCGAACTCGATTTTGAAGAATGCAAGAGCCTTTTCTTCATCTTCATCATGCCGTCCGAATGGTGCGACGGGTGCGGAAAAGTGCTTCTAGAATCAATGTATGAATGCGTTGAGTGCAATCGGATGAAGGGAAACGGCTTGTGTGCTGACGATTTCTACCTGTGTAGTACTTGCTATTCTACTGCTAATAGTCTTCGGCCCTCTCAATACCCGAAACCGCAAATACTTCATCGGCATCAAAATTTTGTGGAGCGAGAGGGCAAGTTGATTGCCGCCATGGAAGAAATCATAGATCAGGTGATTCTATTTGAGCGATGTTCTTCTGAGTGTAATCTAATGCCGTAGCTGATCTGTGAGAGGATAATTTTCAACTGCAGATCAAGTGCAGCGTCTGCATGAGCTACCATCGGGGCAACGTAAAGGGTGCTCTGCTCAAGCATCACATATATGCTTTTGAGGACAATCTGTCGGTCTGTGAGTGGTGCATCGCCTCTCGTTGCGCAGTTTGCGGCACCTTCTTTCAAGGAGAACCGAGGACAGCAACTTCTGGAGGCTGGGCGGTTAAGGGCTCCCAAATCTGCAAAAACTGCCAACCGTTCAGAACGATGTGGAGTAATCAATCACCGAAGAACGCTTACTCCGAGGAATTCTTCAGAGTATGTTTATCCTACTTCAGATGTCTGCTTTGATTCATTAAGCTATGGCGATAATCATCTTCTTTAGTGAATAACTCGAGTAATTAGCACGTTTCTCAGAGGTGATGACCACCCGATTGAAACTCCTAATGTCATCAAGAAAATATGCAGAATCTCAGTTACAGTGTACTTTCCAAGCTCGATGAATCAAACTCATGTTTGAAAGTCTGTCTGCAGAAACTAGCAAGCTCCGACATCTTTGGAGAATGTTCGACTTGCATCAAGAGAGCCAAAGATGGTACGCTCAGCAGCGAGTTCTTTCAGGGCATATCGTGCTCTACCGGAGCGAGTACGTCGGGCTATGGATACCGGCAGTATTCTCCAGCGTACGGAACTCCAGAGGCCCAATCTTCTCCAAGCCATACTCCGAGTCCGCCACCGCACGGAACTAGAGAATATCAGTTTCCACAGAACGGAGCTCCATATCCGCATTCGCCGTCTTCTTATTATATGCATACATGCTCAAACTCACACATGTCGTATGTGTTTCCGAAGCAGAAACCTAATACGTTTGAAAAGCTCGCAAAAGCTGGTTTGAAAATGATGACACAGAATGTAAGCTCATTTCTTGTGGGAGATCCTACTAACATACAGAATCTCATGCAGATGATGCAGTCCGCCTTCAGTTCCATAGGCACTGGATCAGATATGAGTGCATCTCTTGATCCGACTACCATCGCGAATAACATCGGATGCGCCATCATGTAGTTGCTCTTCGTCACTGGAGTTTCAGTTCAAACTTTTCCTGATTTTTGAATCATGTGATTGAAGGACATGCAAATCCCTGGAAAGCAGTGTTAGCGTGTCCCATTAATTAAGCTTGGTTTTTCGCTTGGATTCTGTTCATAATAATATCACCAAACTCAAAAGATGGTACCGTCTTCTATCATAGGAACAAGGACGTCCTCAAAAACAGTAAACCAATCTGTTGTTGTCGTCGATAATATGAGTATATCATAGCTAGAAGTGTTGTGCAACTTGATAAAAGCTCTCCAAAATTTTCGTTCCCTAAGGGGATTTGCATCAGAAGGAAAAGAAAATATTCTCATGGACTCACAATGTGTTAGTTCTAAATTAGTTCTGGATTTTCTCTTACTTTTCATCATGTCCCTAATTCATCACATGATTTATCTCTCATGTGGCGACTCTCGAATACCCATATGGTGAGCTACAAAGTAGTTCTTCTCTGTGCACACATCTATCGGTACGTAAAACATCCACGAATGTCCAAACTTCGGTGTATACAGGATTTTCACAAGCTTTTTCAATGGAAGTATCTCATCGTACTTCATAAATAAGCTAGAATTTTGAGAGACTAAAGGGATGATTGTATATTCATGTCGATACCAATAACTACTTTCATCAATTAGAGGAAGTGTTATATTTTGAATCCAACAGTTATTGCATTTCATAGGACCACGGGAAAATATAGATCACTCCAAATGAGAGCCCCTACAATGTTAGTGAGATATAAAGGTTCCATCATACCCAGGAACATGGAGCTAGTGAAGAACACTAATGTGGAGTGTCATCTCACTTTAGAGGAGCTCCAAAAGATTAAACAAGAGCAACAAAAACATGTGACAACTAACTTGAATCCATTGAATCAAAAGCACGATCCAAAAGAAAAGTACTGGAGATCCCCATAGATAAAGTACGACACATGAGTGAAGGTGAAGAAGGTAATACCTATCTTCCAATAACCCACCATGGCTACACTATTAAGCCAATCTTGGATTCAGGCATGGATGTTTCCATCATTAACACATCCTTATCGATACATTTGGGCAAGACAAACTTTGCCACCTACTAGAATGAAGCTTTAGATGGTGAATGGTCGCATAGATCATCTGTTATGATTGCGAAGCAATCACTGTCACCACTTGTAGTGTACAATGTGGACTTTGAACATACATTTTCCATATGCGAGTTTGGGAAAAACAATGTTTACGAGATGACATTGGGAAGAACTTTTCTGTGATATTTCTAGAAAGTATAAGATTGGGGTACCAACTCTTTGTATGTGCACACCTAGGAGTGATGATTAAACTCAGCTTCAAAAACTACACATGTAGAGATGTCCCAACCCTATAGTGGAATCCTATCAACAATGCAAGAGGACTTGATATTGATACTCTCGATGAACACATTGGAACCATCTTGCATCCATGAAGATACTCATCTTCGAAAGTGCAAAGTAGCTAAAGAAGAAGAGAGAAGATTAGAAGCTAGTGGACCTAGAACGTTTAGGAACACAATATCTATATAAGAACTAGCCAATGCACCAATGGTATTGGCAGATGATGGATTTGAGCGTGATAGGTGGGCTAAAATATTCAAAACTATGGGCATAGTGGTCAATGAATCGCAATAGACTACCCATTTTGAAAAAGATGGCTATGACCTATCATTGTTCATTTTTTAACTTGTAGAGGATAAAGAGGATCAATAATCCATAGTTATGGATGATTTCTATGACTCAAAGGAAGAATACTTGTATTAGTAGAACTAAGGATCGAGAGGGAAATATCCTTCAAAGTGAGAAATCCATAATCTAGGAAGTAAGAAAAGGAAAGGAGAACAACAAGGCTAAGAAACCCTCTCAAGTAGAGGAGTCATTATTCAAGGCACTAGAAAATTTCAAGAAATATGAGTTAGAGGATAGAAGGGTCTTAGCAACGATGGCCAAGAGAGAAGCTCTGATAGGAGAAACCAATGATCACAAGGAAATAATGAAGTAGTAATAGCCATCAAGGATAAAAAAGATGGATGTACATATAAACAAGATGATTTAAGTCAGAGAATGAGTTAATCACTCTACTACAAGATGATAGCTACTTATGCTACTAGCAACACTATTCTTTACCTTGTAAACCCACTTTGCACTTATGGATTTCTTTTGTTGAGGCAATGGAACTAGACTCCATGTCTAATTTCCATAAAGCACAACCATCACCTCGTCCATAGCTTTCTCTCAATCTACATTTCCAATTGCATCTTCACAGCAAGAAGGTTCAACATCTTGTATTACCTTGGTCATGCAAACAGAATGATGAGCCATGTAGCTATCATATACAAATCAATGCACAAAATTTTACATCCTTTCATATCTTCTTGATCTTGCATCACTTTCTCTTGTTGCACCATCACCATGTGCTTTTCTTACTCCTAGAGTCTTCAAAGAGGGTAGTCCAAGTTCCTCAAGAAAATCCTTTTTGGAACCACTTGATTCTCTATCAATATCTTTGAAACCTTTAGATGTTTTATTAACATGATAAATTTTTTCTTTACCTTTCTTGGATGGAGTTGATGAATGTAAGATGCCACATTGATTTTCCACCCGGAAAAAGAAAATGTAGGTAATAATGAAATTTTATGTTTAGGATATTCTGATCATGTCTGAAAAATTTTGTAGCAATAAGTTTTTACATTCTCTCTCTAGAAAGTTGTCGCATGAAATTTGTGTGTTAAATTTGAGCATGAAGATGAAGGAATCAAAAAAAGTGTTGTATGAGAGAAAGGGAGAGTACTCTTAGTAGAAAAACTTTACGTGATTGAATTTTTTGTAGTTCCTATGTTTTATGTCTCATTTGGTTCCATGAAGGTAGGTTAACGAAGATATTTTTCATGTTTTTTCATCTCTCTCTAGAATTTTTGATTTTGCAGGGCCCAAAAGTGATATCTGGAAGCAAATTTGGACCTGAGGTGTCTCTAACACTATTGTATAGATTTAAGAACTGAATAGTTTTGTGTCTCACAAGCTTAAGCTAATTCCTCACCATTTCTGAGTTACAGGGCTTGGAAAAGTGCCGTTTTCCAACACTTAAAAAAAAGAAGCCTTGATTCATCTTATTGATGTTTGCGGATTTAGAAAATGTACATGGGTAAATGGGTTATTTCAGGTGATTGACGTGTGTGTGAGTGTGTTGCAGGGATCGCCTCTATTTTTGTAGGTACGATTCTTGAGGTGGACATGAAAAGTAGATGCATGGGTGGTCTGGAAGTCTTGCATGAGACATGTGAAAGACGTTATCTTGGAGCATGCGGATTCTAAGAGTGGGTGTCTAGGAAGACGTGATTGTTCGTGCACTGGCAAAAGGTGGAGATCCAAAAAGACGAAGACTGAGAGATAAAAAAGAACGATGGTTGCACATTGATCACAATCGTTTTTCGGCTTCTGGAATTGCGATTGGGATTGGGATTGAGATTGAGCTTGAGATTGAAATTGAGGTTGGGATTGAGATTGTGATTGTGATTGAGATTGTGATTGAGATCAGCTCGGGGGTGGTCCGGTGGATGAGGCTTCACATTGAAGCTATATGATAGATTGTGTAACGCAGATCAGAACTACTTGTAAATCTGCACAGATAATAAAATTCAGTCTTCTTGTTCTGCATATACTCTGTTTTTCTTCTTTATATCTTGTGGTGTCGAAGTCTATTATTCTGTATGGCATTGTGATTCAAGATTAGGAGACTTGTTACAATGAATTGCTAGACTAAACTTTCCATGCAATCTTCCACTCCATAGATTTGAGCTCTAACTATTGATAGGTGATATATTTGTTCCACTTAGAACTTTAGATTTTAAGCTTGAGTTTTCAACATTTCCTTTGTCATTGAAGTTAATGTTAAGTCATTTTTCATCAGCATAGAAGCTTGATGTTTCATCAAAACCATATCTTTGCTTACCTTCACTTGTTGTGTGAGTGGATTGTAACATTTACATCTCTTTATCTCAAGGGAGTACCTAATGAAGATACATTTTTCTCCTTTGGATCAAGATTCATCCTCAAGTCATTTTGAACATTTACATATGCAATGAAACCGAATACTTTCATGTGTAATAAGTTCGGATCGCTATCCATAAACTTCTCTTTGGGTGTTACTTCATATACAATAGTGGTTGGAGTTCTATTCATAATGAATATAGTAGTGTGTAGAACTTCTTCGCAATAAGAATAGGGCATATTTTTCTCATCCATCAAGGATCTTGCTATTTTTGAAATCTTGCTATCCTTGTTTCTTTAAAAAATTATTGAGCTCATTTGATATGTATTCAACTCCTCCATCAGATCTTAATGTTTGAATATATATTTCCATGTCTGCTTTTCCACTAGAACCTTGAAATCTTTAAAGTGAGTAAAAACCTCACTCTTCTCGTTCATTAAGTACACCCATACTTTTCATGTATGGTCATCAATGAATATGACATAGAACCTACAACTTCCCATGGGTGTGGTGTTCGTAGGACTCTAATATAGTCTCACTAACATTCTTCATGTGGAAATCATGGTTTTGAGTATTTAATAAATTGACATGCTTTTCATACCTTTTTCATCTTTGCAACCTTGAATTTTAGTAATCCGTTGACAAGCTCATTTGAATGCATCAGCTTCAGCATCTACAAATTTACATCACTACAACATATCAGGCGTATACCGAGGCTTCTACCGAGGAAAATGAACGGGCGCGATTTTGCCCCGACGTCGGTGTAAGGGTCGGTGTAGGCGTCGGAACCAAAGCGTCGGTATAAGCGTCGGTATATGATGATATTCATAAACAACAACTAGAACACATGTATATGTGTGTCTGCCTATGTATATACATGTGTATGTGTACATGTATTATGTGTGTATATTTCTATATGTGTAAATATTTATCTACATGTGTAAAAACCCTAAAACCCTAATCCTAAAGACCTAGACCTAAAACAGGTGTATGTGTGTATGCTTGTGTATATATATGTGTAGGTGAATATATATATGTGTATGTGTGTGTATGCATATGTGTATCTATGTAAAAATCCTAAAACCCTAATTCTGAAGACCTAGACCTAAAACATGTATATGTGTGTATGTGTGTATTCATGTGTATATATATGTGTATGTGTATATGTATTATGTGTTTATATGTGTATATGTGTGCATGCATGTGTGTATATATGTAAAATCCAAAAACCCTAACCCTAAAACATGCATATGTGTGTATGTATATGTCACATATGTGTATGTGTGTATGCATATATATATATATATATATATATATATATATATATATATATATATATATATATATATATATATATATATATATGTGTATATATATATATATATATATATATATATATATATATATATATATATATATATATATATATATATATATATATATATATATATATATGTATGTGTGTGTGTGTGTGTATGTGTGTGTGTGTGTCTATGAATGTATGTGTGTGTGTATGTGTGTATGCACGTGTATATATATGTGTATGTGCATATGTATTATGTGTTCATATGTGTATATGTGTATATGCATGTGTGTATATATGTAAAAGCCAAAAACCCTAACCCTAACCCTAACCCTAAAACATGCATATGTGTGTATGTATATGTCACGTGTGTGTATGTATGCATGTGTGTGCATGTGAATCTCTCTCTCTCTATGTGTATGTGTGTATGTATGTATGTATGTGTGTTTGTATGTATGTATGCATGTGTGTGTATGTATGTATGTATGTGTATGTGTATGTGTATGTGTATGTGTATGTGTATGTGTATGTGTATGTTGTATGTGTATGTGTATGTGTATGTGTATGTGTATGTGTATGTGTGTATGCATGTGTATATGTGTGCATGTGTGTATGTATTATGTGTGTATATGTGTAAAAGTAAAAAACCCTAATCCTAAAACCCTAACCCTAAAACATGTATATGTGTGTTTGTGTGGATGTATATGTGATGTGTGTGTATGTGTATGTGCATGTATGCATGTGTGTGTACACGTGTGTGCATGTATATGTGTGTGTGTATGTATGCATATGCATATGCATATGTGTATGTAATATGTATGCATATGTGTGTATGTATCTCTACGTTTCTCTCTTTCTCTCTATCTATATCTCTCTCTTTATCTCTCTCTCTCTCTCTTCCTCTCTCTCTCTCTCTCTTTCAGCTCTCTCTCTCTCTCCCTCTTTCTCTCTCTCTCTCTTATTCTCTCTCTCTCTATCTCTATTTACAATAAAGAACAAAACAATCACTTACATCGATGTAATTCTTTTGAACGCTCTCGTCAAAGCCCAATTGAGGAAGTCTCTTGTCAAATTCCAAAGATTCAATGCCAAAAATCTCCTGCAAAACAAAAGAAAAGAGAAATTCAAAAACCCTAATCCTAAAACCCTAACCCTAAAACATGTATATGTGTGTATGTATATGTGATGTGTGTGTATGTGTATGTGCATGTATGCATGTGTGTGTATAGATATGTGAGTGTGTATTAATATGTGTGTGTGTATGTAATATGCATGTGTGTATGTATGTATGTGTGTGTGTGTACATGCATATGTGTGTGTATGTATGTATGCATATGCATGTGTGTATGCACATATGTGTGTGTATACATATGTGAGTGTGTATGTAATATGCATGTGTGTATGTATATATGTGTGTGTGTACATGCATATGTGTGTGTATGTATGCATGCATATGCATGTGTATGCACATATGTGTGTGTATACATATGTGAGTGTGTATTTATATATGTGTGTGTGTGTACGTAATATCCATGTGTGTATGCATGTATGTATGTGTGTGTACATGCAAATATGTGTGTATGTATCTTTCTCTTTCTTTCATCTCTCTCTCTCTATCTCACTCTATATCAATAAAAAACAAAACAATCACTTACATCGATGTAATTGTTTGGAGCGTTGTCGTCAAAGTCCACTTAATGTTTTCCTTTGTCGAATTCCAAAGAACTGATGCCAAAAATCTCCTGCAAAACAAAGAAAAGAGAAATTCATAAACCCTAACCCTAAAACATGTATATGTGTGCATGTGTGTATGTATATGTGATGTATGTGTATGTGTATGTGCATGTATGCATGTGTGTGTATACATATGTGAGTGTGTATACATATGTGAGTGTGTATGTATTATGCATGTGTGTATGTATGTATGTATGTGTGTGTGTGTACATGCATATGTGTGTGTATGTATGTATGCATATGCATGTGTGTATGCACATATGTGTGTGTATACATATGTGAGTGTGTATGTAATATGCATGTGTGTATGTATGTATGTGTGTGTACATGCAAATTTGTGTGTATGTATGTATGCATATGCATGTGTGTATGTATACATGTGTGTGTACATGTGTCTATGTATATGTGTGTATACATGCATGCATAAATGTGAGTACGAGAATGAATATGTGTGTGTATGTATATGCATATGTTTTTCTAATATGCATGTGTGTATGTAATATGCATGTTTGTATGTAATATGCATGTATGTATGTATATGTGTGTATGCATGTGAGTATGTTATATGTATGTGTATGTATATGCATGTGTGTATGTAATATGTATGTGAGTGTGTATGTAATATGCATGTGTGTATGTAATATGTATGTGAGTATGTGTATGCATATGTGTGTGTATATATGTATGCATCTCTCTCTCTATCTCATTCTCTTTCTATTTCATCTCTCTCTCTTTCACTCTCTCTGTATCTTTCTCTTTCATCTCTCTCTCTTTCTTTCTTTCTCTCTCTCTCTCTCTTTATGTTTCTCTAGATCTCTCTCTTTCTTTCATCTCTCTCTCTATCTCACTCTATATCAATCGAAAACAAAACAATCACTTACATCGATGTAATTGTTTGGAGCGTTGTCATCAAGGTCCACTTAATGTTGCCCTTCATCGAATCCCAAAGATTTGATGCCAAAAAGCTCGTGCAAAATGAAAGAGAAGAGAAATTAGAAAAGGGAAAACACAAAGAAAGAGAAAGGGTGCTACAGTATGTGCAATTCTTACCAAAATTTCAGATCTAGAGAAACAGAGATGTAGAGAAAGAGAGAGAGAGAGAGAGAGAGAGAGGGAGAGAAAGAGAGAGAAAGAGAGAGATGTGTGTACACAATAGGTTCGGAATGTAGTCCACGCACGCAAACTTGATAGTAGCAAACTTTGGTTCAAAATGCAAGCAGATGTCGAATTTTTGCTCTCGGGCCCAGTTAAAAGTTGCCTCAATATAAGCGTCGGTATGAGCGTCGGTATAAGCATCGGTATAAGCGTTGGTATATGCGTCGGTAACTTACAGTAAAGTACCGGTGCCTATACCGGCACGCATACCAACGCCGTGTATACCGACGATTAAATGACCGTCGGTATTGCATCCGTGGTTTTTCAAGCATTTTCAACGGTCATACCGACGCCGAGGGGTGGCCGTCGGTATGGGCAACGTCGGTATGCCCCTCATATGTTGTAGTGCATGTCCAATTACTTCATCTTGTATATCTATGTCAATAATGACACCTGTACCTTTTTCCAAACATGACTGCATTCATTTTAGGAATCATCAGATTCAAGGTAAACATCCTACCCACTTTGATAATCCTTCCATTTTTTTGTACTCTTGTAGATATATCCCATTAGAATTGAACCTAACTTGTAGTACCTCATAAAGATGTTTTACCTTCCCATCCTCCATGAACAATGATATGTTTTTGTTGGAGACCTCTAAATCTCCAAAGGCTTGATCTATACTGATCTTAGAGAACCTCTTTATCAGTTATAAAACAAACTTTACACAAATGTTACTTTGATTTACCAAATCATTCATGAACAATTCTCTGAGTGAGAATTTTCCTTCTTCAAGAAGTCTGCCTCAAAGATTGACTTCATTACCTGCACATATCTTCAGATTTCTTCAATCTAATGATACACATACCTCCACACTACCTTTGCGCAAACATATCAACCATTAGTCCTTCAAAGGAATCATTAAAACTTTGATTTGATCATTAAGATCAAAAGTATGTTAGAAACTATCTTTCTGAATAAGCGACTTTGACATAGTCTTCTAAGGTTGATTTCTCACAGCTCAGATCCTGTTTTGCTAAATGCTTTTATCCATAGCTTCCTTACCTTCTAACTTAGATTGTGCTCAGTCATCAAAAGCTTTACACTGTGCACTGAGATCTAAGCAAAACATTGACACGAAAAAGTGTGCGACTCTAAGAGGTCTACTTACAGACTTTACATACACATGTTCCTATTGATCATTCTCACAGCATGAAAGGAATTAGACTATGAAACTTTGAACATAGTTTCATTAGCTTCTAGATTAGATGTGTACAAAATATTTCCTGATCCACATGATCAGACTGAGAGAAATCAGAGAAATACTCGATGCTTACTTTTGAAGATGACTCTCTACACATCTACCTTATTGACACTTGTCTTCTAATGACTCTCACACTTATTTCTTTACATCATTGACTTATATACATATGATTCTAGACTCATCTCACATCTATTACATTACTTCTTGTCATCCTAAGGATCATCTATACTCACAATACAAGAATTTCCATCTGTAATGTACATATGTATACATGCTATATTTTTGAGATCTCTTCACTTCCTCAAAATGACTTCCTTTGTTTCATCCCGATTCTTAACTTGCTTCAAGCTCTTCATAATCATCAATTTGGGATTGCTTTGTTCCAATAGCTCCCCCTCAATCACTAATTGTGATTATTCCATTTTTCTTTATCCTGCCATCTCTTTGAACTTCTATAGCTTGTGTCCATCTAAACTTTTTGTCAACATATCTGCAACTTGCTCTTTTGTTGGAGTATACAATACTTCAGCCTCCTTATCAAGTACCTTTCCTCTTGAGAAATGATACTGAATCTCTATGTGTTTAGTCTTGAACTCATGTTGTCTCCAAAAATATAATGAACTCATGTTGTCTCCAAAAATAATTGGAGTACTCTGATCAGTTCCAAAACTCTTCAATAGAGTTTTTAACCATATCACTTCTTTTGCAGCCTCTATCATTCCTTTATACTCAGCCTCTGTGGATGAGAAAACAACTGTATGTTGCTTCTTTGAGCACCAAGAAACTAACTTATCTCCAATATAATAGAGATAACCATGAGTAGACCTTCTATCATCTGTATCACCTGTCCAATCTGTATCACTAAACACTTTGATTCCTGTGTCAGAAGTAAAACGATAATACAAACCTTCACTTAGGGTTCCCTTGATATATCTGAGTACTCTTTGAGCTGCAATCCAATGAGTTTTCTTTGGACAATGCATAAATTGTGATAAAACACCCACTACATATGATAGGTCTGGTCTTGTCAAGGTAGCATAGATCAAACTACCTACCAAACTCTAATATTTCTTCATGTCATTAAATTCTTCACCTCCATATCTGCTCAATTTATGATTTACCTCCAATGGTGTGGTTGAAGTCTTGCAATCTTCCATGTTAAACTTGACTAGAAG
Organism: Ceratopteris richardii; assembly: GCA_020310875.1. Lineage (NCBI taxonomy): Eukaryota > Viridiplantae > Streptophyta > Polypodiopsida > Polypodiales > Pteridaceae > Ceratopteris > Ceratopteris richardii. The sequence continues at coordinate 136,211,665 of CM035412.1, read as the reverse complement.
ATTCTTCAAGTATCTCTCTTGTGTAACATATACTCCATGTTGAGTATACACAATCTACATTCCTAAAAAATAAGATAAGTTTCCCAAATCACTTATCTTAAACTCTTTCTCTATTTGTTTCTTAAGCTCCTTGATTCCTTGAGCATCTGTATCTGTGACAATAATGTCATCAACATAAATACACATGTATATATACCCATTTTCACTTGCCTTCACTAGCAAGCTACTATCTACTTTTAAAGCTTGATATCCACATTCATTCAAGAACCTAACAAGCATGTAATTCCAAGCCCTTGGGGCCTGCTTGAACCCATACAAAGCTCTCTTGAGCTTACACACATAATCTGAACCAATTGAATCCATGAAACCCTGTAGTTGCTCCATGTACACTTCGTCTGCAATATACCCATTCAGAAATGCATTCTTCACATCTAATTGTGATTGTTACACTTATGTGTTCCTCGAGTAGCTTTGATGTGAACCTTTTCCCTATACATGGGCACTTTTTACTCTAGTGCTGGCTAGAGGTTTTTTCCCCATGTTACCACATACTTGATACTCTCATATGTGGTGGTACTTTGTACTTAGGGATATTATTCAGCTTATACTTTAGTTCAGTTCAGTACATCGATCAATAGAGAGATCTATTCTAGCCATCGTCTTCTCCGTGTGTCTTGTTGCGTTTGTGCTCCTTGTGTGTGCTTCTTGTGTGTCTCTCACACTTCTACACACACCCAACAGTGGTATCAGAGCAGGTTTAGCTTCTTCTCAAGTTTCGATTTTTCGCATTGCGGCGCGCGTGCACTTTAACAGTGCAAATCGACTTCAAAACATAGAAGTGTGAATTTCAGCAGCTCGAAAACATTTCCATCAGGTGCGCTGGGTGTTGGTGCAAAACAAGCCTACACACATTGGCTTGGAACATTGGAAGCTTTGGAAGACTTGGCTTGGATATCAACCTTGAAGTCTTCACAAAGAGCTTGGACCCTTGGAGGATATATTCACAAAAAACAAGAACCATAGGAACTTAGTCTTATTGATTGTTACCTTTTATCTCATGTAAAAGTCTATATGACTTTAACCACTCATGTAATCACACCTATCTGAGAAAGTCGTGGAAACCTTGATTGATTGAGTGGGTGAATGATTGAGAGAATATCTCATTCACTTTTAGGTACATGATTGAAGGAGATTGACATGGATTTGAAATTCAAAATTTTACTCAATCTCTATAAAAGCTACAAGTCAAAAGTCGCGGGTGTCCTTCACTCCTCCCGAGGCATTTCTGAGTGAATTGTTGAGTGTGTATGAGCTACACCATAGCCTACACCTCTGAGTACCATTGAGCATCACATTACATGCCAATGGGAATGTACAATCATTAGATTTAATCAATATACATATATTCATAGTCTCTGTTTTCTCTGAGTGACTACCTTCAACTCTGTCAACTTCCAAGAGGCATATCTCAAGATCTACTGAACCAAATTGGATGATTCAAAGTGCATTGGATTCAGCTCAAAGTCTACTATACACCTACAACGTTTCAAGGCCATTGGATCTACCATCACAGAGAAATCTCAGTCGGGGTGCTCACTGGTCTGTGACTGTAAGTCTCCTAAAAAATCGGGGGTACACCTAATTTTGCTAAAGTGATTTCTCTGAGTGTAGTTTGTCATTTCCTCTCATTCCACTTGCAAATGAAAGCTTGTTAAGCTAATTGATTATGTCCAAAAGCAATTAGATCAATTTTAAGTGTGCTGGTCACACTCAGCATAACTCTGAGCAGGTGTCAGTACCAATATAGCAAGTTTTTCAGGATTCTTGAAATCACAAGTAGTCTGTTTTGATCTAATCATTACTCAACTCATTTCCAAAGTACATATAGCATATTTTGGTGTTATTTGAAAGCTCAAGGAGTCTACTAAGCATACCTGGAGTCAAAGGAGGGCAGGTGTGAAGCAGGTTTTGCAGCACCAACTCAACTCTTGAGTGCATCCAGCCATCACATCCAACAGTGGTATCAGAGCAAATAAGGTAATCATGGGTGATGGTTTCCCTTCCTTCATTGACAAATTGGACAGAAATAATTACCAGGCTTGGTCATTGAGAATGAAGACCTATCTACAAGGGAGAAGCTTGTATGGATACATTTTAGGAGATGAGGAGTTGCCCTCATTCAAGACCAGAGGCCTACCTACAAAGGATGAACATGAGAGGCTCAACCAATGGTGTGCAAAAGATGCTTTGGCAAGGTCATATCTTCTAAACTCTATTTCTGATTTCCTTCTACCTCATGTAAGGAATTGCAAGACTTCCCAAGAGACTTGGGAAACCTTGTCAACATACTTTTCATTAAGCACAAGGGCCAGAAAGAATCAGCTATGGATTGAATTTACAACTCTTAGGAAGCAATCAAAACAATGTGTCTCAGATTTTGTCACCAAAGTCAAAGACATTGCAGATCAACTTGCAAGTGTTGGAGAAGAAATTGAGGAAGAGCAAATAGTCAGACAAGTGATCAATGGACTAAAGGCAGATGACAAGTGGGAGAGCTTTACCACTGCAATGGACTTGTACATGGACATCCAAGCACCTGATCTAACAACTCTGATTGGACAACTCTTTACACATGAAGCAAAGATCACAAAGAATGGAGAGCAATCAAAAGGTAACAATCCCTCTGCCCTATATACTGATAAGAAGACTAAAGACAAGGGTAAAAGCAAGAAGGTTGATGAAGAAGGCTCTACCTCCCAAGCAAACTATGCAGGGAGAGGTAGATCATCTAGAGGTAGGGGCAGAGGAGGTAAGTCAGGTAGGGGGAGACCCTACAATCAATCTCCATGCAATATTTGTGGCTTGTCTAACCATACTACAGATGAATGCTACAAAAACTACAAGAACCAAAGAGGTAGAGGTCACCAAAGAGGAGGATACTCTCAAGGCAGAGGCAGATTCAACCAATCTCAAGGCTACCATGGCTACAACAATAGTTACAACAATAACTACAATCACAATGGCAACTATCAAGGTGGATACATGAATAGGAAGGATTACAACAATTATGCAGAGGAGCAAGATGATTCCTTGTTGATCATGAACATGACATCTAAATCAGGTATCAATGATGATCACTTATTCTATATTGATTCAGGTTGCTCTAACCATGTAGCTGGAAATGTTGCCTTACTCTCTGATTTGGAAGAACCCAAAGGCAAGCACCAAGTGCAGAAAGGTGATGACACTAAACATTCAGTTATTAAAGTAGGCAATGTCAAAACAAGTGATGGTAATCAGAATTTACTAAGCAGAGTGTTGTATGTTCCAACAATCACCAAGAATCTGATGAGTGTAGGTCAGATTGTTGAAAAAGGTCTACAAGTCAGGTTCACTCAACATGGTGCATATGTGGAGGATCCAAGACATGGATTCAGAAGGATAGCCAAGGGAGAGAAATTAGGTAGATTGTTTACCTTTGAACTTGAAGACACTAAGAGTATTGCTTTGTACAACTATAAGGACCAAACCCTATCAGAATTGGAAATTTGGCACAAAAGATTAGGTCACATTGGAGAGAGGACCTTAAAGCAGATGAGTAGGGATCAATGTGTGCTTGGGATACCTAATGTATCCAAGCAACACATGATATACAAGTGTGGGGCTTGTCAATTTGGTAAGTCACACAGATTGCCCTATACCAAGAAAGGTTTTATGCATGAAGATTATTTGGAATTGGTGCATACAGATGTTTGGGGACCTAGCAAGGAGCCATCCATATCTGGATCAAGGTACTATGTGTCCTTTATTGATGACTATAGCAGGTGGACTGTCTTATACTTCATGAAACATAAGGATGAAGTATTTAATTGTTTCAAAAGGTATCTTGCATTAGTTGAAAATCAAACAGGTAGACATTTGAAGAGGCTAAGGTCAGATGGTGGTGGAGAATACTTCTCCAATGACTTTGAAGATTTCTTGCAGGAAAGAGGCATCAAGAGGGAGATCACTACAAGGTACTCACCTGAACAAAATGGGGTAGCTGAAAGGAGGAATAGACTCATTGTAGAGACAGCTAGGTCTATGCTAAATGAAAAGAAATTGCCAAACTATCTTTGGGCAGAGAGTGTATCTACTGCCATATATTTAATCAACAGGTTGCCATCAAAGACACTTGATGGAATGACACCCTATGAGGCTTGGCATGGTAAGAGACCATCTCTGGATCATTGTAAAATCTTTGGGTGTGTTGCATATGTGCATATTCCCTCACAAGTAAGGGGAAAGCTAGACCCTAAGGCTGAAAAGTGTATCTTCATTGGTTATGATTTGAACCAAAAGGGATACAGATTCTACAACCCCTCAAACAAAGGCTTCAAGGTAAGCAGAGATGTCATATTTGATGAGAATGATTCATGGTATGAAAATGAGTGCAGGAAAGTTAGCCTACCTTATGACATGGAAGAAGACTTTCCAAAGCTTATCAGGAAAGAACCAATTCAGGAAGAGGACACAAGCTCAGATGATGAAGACACTATCAACATTGAAGAATTCAAGGCTTGGAAATCAAAAGGGAAGATGAAGATGAAGCAACTAGAAGACAATCCAGAATCCTCAACTCAAGCTATGAGGAGATCTCAAAGAGAAAAGAAGAAACCTATTAGGTATGGGTATGATACTTCACTTGTAACCAAGCACTCTGTATATCTTGCAAAGGATCTCTTGAATGAAGAACCAGGTACATTTGAAGAAGCAATTACAAAACCAGAATGGAAGGAAGCAATGGATGAAGAAATGGAGGCTCTCAAGGAGAGTGATACTTGGGACTTGGTACCCAAGAAGGACTCCATGAAGGTGATAGGATCCAGATGGATCTACAAACTCAAGAGGAACTCAGATGGTACAATAAACAGGTATAAAGCTAGGTTGGTAGCCAAGGGTTTTGCACAAACCCAAGGCATTGATTATGAGGAGACATTTTCTCCTGTGGCCAAGATGCCAACTATCAGAGTTATGGTGAGTGTAGCTGCATCCAAGAATTGGAACATGTACCAATTGGATGTGAAGAATGCATTCTTGAATGGATGGATATCTGAAGAAGTCTACATGTCACAACCACCTGGCTATGAAGATCCCAATAAGGTAAATCATGTTTGTAAATTGAAGAAGGCTCTGTATGGATTGAAGTAGGCACCTAGAGCATGGAATTACAGGTTGACAACCTATCTACTAGATCAAGGATTTGTGATGAGTAAAGCAGATACTTCATTGTTTATAAAAAGGAACAATTCAGAGGTAATATACTTGTGTGTCTATGTTGATGACATCATTATTACAGGAAATGATGTTCAGGGAATAAGACACATCAAAGGACAGATGATGAAGGAATTCAAGATCAATGATCTTGGATTATTGAAGTACTTCCTAGGACTTGAATTGGTCTACACAAATTCAGGTATCTTTATTACTCAGAAGAAGTACATTCAGGACATGGTCAAGAAGTTTAATTTGCAGGAAGCTAAAGTCTCAAACATTCCTATGGAGGTCAACCACAAACTCAGTGCACATGAAGGAGAAGAACTCAAAGATATTACAGGTTACCAAAGTTTGGTAGGTAGTCTAAATTATGCTACCTTAACCAGGATTGATATATCATATGGTGTTAGTGTACTTAGCCAATTTATGCATAAACCAAGAGTACCACATTTGGAGGCAGCCAAGAAGATAGCAAAGTACCTAAAGGGAACACAAAATTATGGTTTGTATTTTCCATATTCATCAGATATTGATATTAAGGTATACTCAGATGCAGATTGGGCAGGTTGCAAGGATGACAGGAGAAGTACATCTGGTTACATATGTTTTGCAGGTGATAAACCAATTTCTTGGTCATCCAAGAAACAACCCACAGTAGCTTTGTCATCTACTGAGGCAGAGTACAGAGGGCTAGCCAATGCCACTCAAGAAGCCATATGGTTGAAGCTATTATATTCAGAATTGGGCCTATACTCAAGGCCACCAATCATATTTGGGGATAACACAAGTTCTCTTCACCTAGCAGCTAATCCAATTTATCATGCTAGGACAAAACACATAGAGGTTCACTACCACTATGTGAGGGAGAAGTTACTTAGCAAAGAAATTCAATTATCATATGTGTCTACTAATATACAATGTGCAGATTTGCTTACTAAAGCTCTGGATGGAAGCAAGCTATGCAGATTTAAATCCATGATTGGATTGGAGGAAATAATTGAAGACTAGAGATGAAGACTTGAGCCAAAGTGTTTGGCTTGAGGGGGAGCTGTTGGTGCAAAACAAGCCTACACACATTGGCTTGGAACATTGGAAGCTTTGGAAGACTTGGCTTGGATATCAACCTTGAAGTCTTCACAAAGAGCTTGGACCCTTGGAGGATATATTCACAAAAAACAAGAACCATAGGAACTTAGTCTTATTGATTCTTACCTTTTATCTCATGTAAAAGTCTATATGACTTTAACCACTCATGTAATCACACCTATCTGAGAAAGTCGTGGAAACCTTGATTGATTGAGTGGGTGAATGATTGAGAGAATATCTCATTCACTTTTAGGTACATGATTGAAGGAGATTGACATGGATTTGAAATTCAAAATTTTACTCAATCTCTATAAAAGCTACAAGTCAAAAGTCGCGGGTGTCCTTCACTCCTCCCGAGGCATTTCTGAGTGAATTGTTGAGTGTGTATGAGCTACACCATAGCCTACACCTCTGAGTACCATTGAGCATCACATTACATGCCAATGGGAATGTACAATCATTAGATTTAATCAATATACATATATTCATAGTCTCTGTTTTCTCTGAGTGACTACCTTCAACTCTGTCAACTTCCAAGAGGCATATCTCAAGATCTACGGAACCAAATTGGATGATTCAAAGTGCATTGGATTCAGCTCAAAGTCTATTATACACCTACAACGTTTCAAGGCCATTGGATCTACCATCACAGAGAAATCTCAGTCGGGGTGCTCACTGGTCTGTGACTGTAAGTCTCCTAAAAAATCGGGGGTACACCTAATTTTGCTAAAGTGATTTCTCTGAGTGTAGTTTGTCATTTCCTCTCATTCCACTTGCAAATGAAAGCTTGTTAAGCTAATTGATTATTTCCAAAAGCAATTAGATCAATTTTAAGTGTGCTGGTCACACTGAGCATAACTCTGAGCAGGTGTCAGTACCAATATAGCAAGTTTTTCAGGATTCTTGAAATCACAAGTAGTCTGTTTTGATCTAATCATTAACTCATTTCCAAAGTACATATAGCATATTTTGGTGTTATTTGAAAGCTCAAGGAGTCTACTAAGCATACCTGGAGTCAAAGGAGGGCAGGTGTGAGCAGGTTTTGCAGCACCAACTCAACTCTTGAGTGCATCCAGCCATCACATCCAACACTGGGGTTTTACCCCCATTCCAAAGTCATTCGTGCAGTCAAAATCACGATCAGAGTGACGGTTTGTGAGCTAAAATTTCAGCACTCATTTCAGTTTTCATCGAAGTGAAGATTTTGTCACATTCTTGTTCCTTAGTGAAATGGCGGGCAGCAATGACTTGTTTGGCATGCTTCAAGCTGAAGATAAGCTTGATGGGACTAACTATCCGATGTGGTCTTACATGATGAAGCATGTTCTTGTTGCAAAACAACTTTGGAACATAGTGGCAGATGTAGATCGAAGATTGGCAAGTGCTTCTACTTCACAGTCTACTGTCATAGATGGAGCTTCTTCTTCGAGTACAGTGGTTTCTCCTTCTCCATTTACACAAGAGAAGCTTAGATGGGATGGAAAAGATGCTCAAGCTCATGCTTTGATTGCGGTTTCAGTGAAGCGTCATATAGTTCCACACATTCGGTCATGTTCTACATCGAGACAGGCATGGGACACTCTTGCTTCTTTGTATGCCGTGTGTAATGAAGCACGTGTTGCATACTTGAGGAAGCAACTTGAAGATGTATGTATGGCTGAAAATGAGTCAGTGGATGTGTATGTGACACGCATCAAGGACTTGAAAGAGCAATTGGCAAACATAGATGAGATCATTCTGAATGCATCACTCATTTCTACATTGTTGAAAGGATTACCGGAATTTTTTCAAAGCTTTGCTACTACACTTCGTTTGGTTGCAAAAGGAAATCCTAATATGTATGCATTTGATGGTTGTGTCTCTTCTTTTGCAAGAAGAGCAATCTAAAGTGAATAGGAGTGGTTTGATTGAGAGAACGCAAGCACTTGCTATCTCACAAAAGGGGAAAAGCAAGTATGGTTCAACTTTGGGTTCATCAAAACCAAAGCCTCAAGCTTCCTCTTCCACTCATTCCTCTAATGATGGTGATTTGCAAAAGAAGAAGAGATGCAAATATTGCCAGAAGGCTGGTCATACTATTGATGAGTGTAGAAAGCTTGCAAAATGCAATGAAAAGAAGAAGGAATCCAGCATGTCTATTGCTGAAAATTCAGCAAATGCAAAGAATGATGAAGCTAACATGGCTCAAGATTTTTGGGCATGTGTTGTTACATGTCATTATGATGCTTCTTTACATTCTAAATGTATGGTTGTGAGTGAGGCTGATTCCGATTGGTTCTTTGATAGTGGTGCTTCAAAGCACATAACATCATGCAAAAGATTTTTTGCCTCTTTGAAAGATGCACCTAAAGGAGGACATGTGGTGTGTGCAAACAATGCCTCTTATCCTATCATTGGAGTACGAGAAATTGAGCTTACGGCTACAAATGGAGGTATGATTCTCTTGAAAAATGCATTGTATGTGCCCGGTATCAAGAAGAACTTAATTTCAGTTCTGTCGATTGCCAAAGCTAGACTTCATGTACACTTTGTTGATGATAAGTGTATGGTTCATGATTTCAGCAATGGCGATGTTATCGTGATGTCCGGTACATTATGTAATGGTTTGTATCGCATGGATACATACAAGAGGGCTGCCTCGAATGCCTTAGTTGCTCATACTTCTTCCATGGCTGAAATGGAGCTTTGGCATGCTTGTTTTGGTCATTTAAACTTCAATAGTTTGCTCTACTTGCAAAAGAAGGACATGGTTATTGGCTTGCCTACACTTGAGTCCATTGAAAAGCATGCATGTGAAGGTTGCATTCTTGGAAAAATGCATCGTGCTTCTTTTCCAAAACATAGTCATACACACACTACCCGAAAATTGCAACTTGTTCATAGTGATGTATGTGGTCCGGTCAAGACTCCATCTTTTGGGAAGCATGTATATTTTGTTACCTTCATTGATGATGCTACTCGCCATACATGGATGTATCCTATGAAAGCAAAGAATGAGGTATTTTCTTGCTTCAAAGCATTTTTAGCTATGGCTGAAAAATTTTCTTCACAAAAGCCTTTGACTCTACGCACAGATCGTGGTGGTGAATACATGTCACATGAGTTTAATGCTTTTCTTCGTGAAAGAGGTATTTCACACCAATGTACGGTGCCATATACACCTCAACAAAATGGTGTTGCCGAGCGTAAAAATAGAACTCTACTTGAAATGGCATGATGTATGGTTAAAGGAAAGCATCTTCCTCATAAGTTTTGGATGGAAGCGGTCATGTGTGCAAATTATGTGTTGAATCGCTGCCCTACAAAAGCATTGAGTCATCACTCCTTATGAGGCTTGGAATGGTCATAAACCTATGGTTAGTCATATGCGTGTGTTTGGTTGTTTGGCATATGCTCTTGTGCCATCACAACAACGTCACAAACTTGATGACAAGGCAAAGTAATGTATATTTGTGGGTTATAGCGCTGAAAGTAAGGGATATCGGTTGTACCATCCATTGACGAACACAATTATTGTGAGTCGGGATGTGGTATTTGCTGAAAATTTAGTTTTCCCTCTACTTGAATGCAAAAAACTGCCAACAGTTAGCTCACAAGATGTGTTCGATACACTCATGCCTTTGTTCCAAAATGGTGCACTTGACTATGGCCATGTAGACCAGCCAACTGAGGTTCAAAGGGCTGAAAAATTCCAGCCAAATAGGGCTGAAAATGCAGAGAATTTCCAGCCAAACATGGCTGAAAAATTTCAGTCAAAAAATGTCCAAACTGCTGGAAATTTCTAGCCACATATGGTTGAACATTTGCGTCAAAATATGGCTGAAATTGAGCATGAAATTCAGCCCACGCATGATGTACATATTGAAGATGTTTTACATAATGAACGCATGTCTATCAAGAGTGCACAATCTATGCCAAGTGGCTGAAACAAACTTTGCAGGACAACAAATTGAGTGCACCTTTACTTGGTAGAACAAGATCAAGCTCTCACCATGCATCAAGTAATTTTGTGGATTATTCTCTTATTGCTATAGCATGTAATGAAGAGCCACTTTCTTTTGAAGATGCATGTGACGATCCACAATGGATGAGTGCTATGCAATCAGAAATGGATTCCATACATAAGAATGGTACTTGGGAGTTATGTGAATTGCCAAAAGGAAAGAATGCTATTGGTACAAAGTGGGTTTACAAGATTAAGAGAAAATCTGATGGTAGCATTGATTGCTATAAAGCTAGATTGGTTGCCAAAGGATATGCATAACAATATGGCATTGACTATGAGGAAACTTTTGCACCTACTTCACGCATGACTACCATTCGTATCGTGGTTGCATTGGCTGCCCATCGAGGTTGGAAAGTGCATCAATTGGACATAAAATCAGCCTTATTGAATGGAGATTTGCAAGAAGAGGTCTATGTGAAGCAACCTCCTGGATTTGCTATGAAAGGGAAAGAGCATATGGTTTTTCGCTTGCATAAAGCTTTGTATGGTCTCAAGCAAGCTCCACGTGCATGGTATGACAAAATACATAAGCACTTGATTGCTCTTGGCTTCACATGTAGTCTGATTGAAAGCACACTCTATGTACGCAAAAATGGGGCTGATCTTACAGTTCTTGTTCTTTATGTCGATGACATACTCTTGACTGGGTCATGTGATGCAAAACTTGACATTCTTATGGCTTATTTGAAGCATACTTTTGATGTCACTTATCTTGGTCTTTTGAGCTACTATCTTGGCATCCAATTTGTATCCGTTGAGGGGGAAATTGTTATGCATCAAGCAAAGTATGTTGAAAAACTACTTCAGCGTTTTGATTTTGAGGATTGTAAGCCAGTTTCCACACCAGTTGAGACAGGATTCAGGTTCTCAGTTGAGGATTCCAGTGATGCATTTGATACTTCTCTTTATCAGCAAGTTGTGGGATGTCTTATATATGCATGCAACACAAGGCCGGATATACAGTATGAAGTTTCCCAGTTTAGTCGATTCATGCATAGCCCTAGCACTAAGCATTGGCAAGCGGTGAAACGTGTGTTTAGATATCTTCGAGGCACTTTGAGCTTAGGTCTCTTTTATGGCAGAGATGTTCAGCCATGCTTGCATGCTTTTACAGACAGTGATTGGGCTGGTTGTTATGATACTCGCGTGTCCACTAGTGGTAATTGCTTTTTCCTTGGAGACTCATGCATATCTTGGTTGAGTAAGAAGCAACCTACAATGGCGACATCGAGTTGTGAAGCTGAGTACAGGGCAATTTTCACAGCGATAGTGGAGTGTATATGGCTGAGATGCCTATTGATGGATCTTTGCATGGAGATTGATGGTGCTATGCATATTCTCACGGATAGTTAGAGTGCTTTGGCTATTGCATGAAACCCAGTGTTTCATGCACGGACCAAACATATTGAGGTGCATTATCACTATGTGAGAGAGCGCCTTCATGCAAGATATATTGATTTGGTATATGTGCCTACACAAGATAATGTGGGAGACATATTCACCAAAGCTCTTCCATGGGAAAAGTTTGAAGCTTTTCGCAAAGCTTTAGGCTTGTTACCTTGTGGGGGCTGATCTGTCACTCCCTATATGTGTTCACATCATTTGCTCCAGGGGGGTTTGTTACACTTATGTGGTCCTCGAGTAGCTTTGATGTGAACCTTTTCCCTATACATGGGCACTTTTTACTCTAGTGCTGGCTAGAGGTTTTTTCCCCATGTTACCACATACTTGATACTCTCATATGTGGTGGTACTTTGTACTTAGGGATATTATTGAGCTCATTATTCAGTTCAGTTCAGTACATCGATCAATAGAGAGAGCTATTCGAGCCATCATCTTCTCCGTGTGTCTTGCTGCGTTTGTGCTCCTTGTGTGTGCTTCTTGTGTGTCTCTCACACTTCTACACACACCCAACAGTGATAACTTCCATCCTTTACAAGTAGCAATAGCAATTAGAGATCTAATTGTAGACATCTTATCAATTCGACTAAAGGTCTCATCATAATCTACCCCATAAGTTTGGGCATAACCTTTAACCACAAGTCTAGCTTTGTATCTAGACACCTCACCATTTGCAAACCTTTTTGTTTTATACACCCACTTACATCCAATCACCTTTTGGTTCTTTGGTCTTGGCACCAACTCCCATGTTTCATTTTCAAGTAGAGCATCATACTCTTCTTGCATTGCCTTGTCCCAATTCTGCTTTCCTTTGGCTTCTTCATATGTGATTGGATCTTCTTCTGTCTTCACAATGTAAGCATAATCTTTTGTTGTTAAGAAAGATGTATCATAGCTATACCTGATAGGTTCTTTTCTTTCTCTCAAAGATCTTTTGACCTCTGCACATCTTGAAGTCTCAGCCACATTTGATTCTGGATCAAATATTGGCACATCTTCAACATTGCCCTGCAAATTACTTTTACAATCAACATCATCAATATCTTCTTCATACACCTTTACTTTGGTCTTCGCTTTCCTTTGTATTTCTTCAACATCTGCATAATCATTTGTTGTCCCTGTATACCATGTGCTTTGCTCATCAAATGTAACATCTTTTGTAATAAGAAATTGCTTTGTTGATGGACTCCACAATCTGTAACCCATCTATCTATCATCATACCCAATAAACACATGCTTCTCTGCTTTGGGTTCTAGCTTATGTCTTAATTGTGAAGGAACATAAGCATATGCTAAACATCCAAATACCTTACAATGATCAAGAGTAGGTTTCTTACCCCACCATGCTTCATAAGGTGTTCTTCCATCCAAAGCTTTACAAGGTAACCTATTCACAAGGTATGTTGCAGTGTTGATAGCTTCTGCCCACAAGTAGTTTGGACAATTCTTCTCTTTCATCATGGCTCTTGCAAACTCTACAAGAGTTTTGTTTCTTCTTTCTGCAACTCCATTTTGTTGAGGGGAGTACCTGCAAGTTACTTCTCTTTTTATACCTGGATTCCACAAATAATCATCAAACTCTTTAGAAAAATACTCTCCCCCTCCATCTGATCTCAACCTCTTGAGCTTTTGTCCTGTAATCCTTTCTACATAAGTGTGATAATGCTTGAATGTCTTGAACACTTCTGATTTGTCCTTGATTACATATAGAGTAATCCATCTGGTTGCATCATCAACAAATAACACATAATATCTGGATCCATTTATGCTATAGTACCTTGAAGGACCCCACACATCTGTATGAACCAACTCAAGCATGTTTGAGTACTTGTATCCTGTTTTATTGTATGAACTTTTGTGTGCTTTACCTAATTGACAAGCTTCACACTTGTACACCATGTGTTGACCTTCAACATTTGGCAATCCAAGCACTACATCATTCTTTGACATTTCCTTTATAGCTCTCTCATTTAAATGACCTAGCCTTTTATGCCATAGGACTAACTCAGACATCTTTTGACTTCCATAAGTAAACAATGCATGTCCCACATTACCTTGGACCTTTAGAGTAAAAAGTCTTCCTTCCTTTTTACCTGCAGTAATACTTCTATATCCCTGATTTGGATCTTTTACATAAACTCCATCATTTGTGAATCTGAATTCATATCCCTTCTCCATAATTTGTCCTACACTTATCAAGTTTTTAGGAATAGTAGGAACATAAAGTACCTTGCTTAAGAGTGTGCTTCCACTCTTTTTCTTCACTAATCCAATGCTTTCCACTTTATGTTTGGTATTATCTCCTGTTTGAACTGTATGTCCATTCACCTTTGCTTCCATGTGAGTCATCATTAGGAAAAAAAATGAACCCTGCATGGGCCTTTTGGATTAGAGAGTGATTAGTGATGGACCAATGAGAGGAGGGTGGTGGACACAGTCTAGTCCCTTAATCCACTAGGCTAGGTATAGGCTTCCCTTGGTTTGGGCCAGTCAAAACCACATATACCTGTCAAAATTCGTGGTTTTTTCATTGAAGTAGTTTTTGAAGGGAATGGAAATTAAATAGAACCCTTGGATCCTCTAGAAACTCAATGGCTAAGATCAATTCTTGAGAGGAAACGGCGCCTAAAATTTGGGCCATTGGATTTGGAGAGAATCCAATGGCTTTGATTTGATCAATGCATGGATCACTAGACATTAAATCTAGACCATTCAATTTGTAGTCTATCTAATGGACTAAATTCCATGCGGATCCCCACGTATCTTGTGCGAATATTGAGCCGTTTGTCTTTTAGTGCCATAAGCTTGGGTACCAATCTCTACCATCCAAGCATGTGAAGATCCAACGGCTGAAAACTGACGTCGATTCCGAAATAATACCCACGCGTGAGCTATTTTGTCTCCCATTGCACCTATTTTGTCTTCTAGTGCCAGAAATTTGGGTCTCAATCTCCACCATCCAAGCATGTGAAGATCTAACGATTGAAAAATGGCGTCGACTGCGAAATTTTACTCTCTTTCTTCCCACGCATGAGCTATTTTGTCTCCCATTGCACCTATTTTGTCTTCTAGTGACAGAGTTTGAGCTTTCCTTTTTTTATTTTTAATTCCCAAATTCTAAGTCATATCGTGGCCATCCAAACAATACATCTAAAGGCTAGAAAAACACACGAATCTTCTACATGACTTTATTCATTATTTTAATGTACAATACCACTGGTGGTTTCTCCCAGCCTCTTAATCCACCTAATTAGCCATTTTAATCCCTTAAAATTAGGAATCCTTACAAGGCCCATGCAAGGTTCACTTTTGGACGTAATGTCAATGATATGTTGCCACTCAAATGATTGCTACATCCTGAGTCAATATAGAAAACCCTTTGATCTTCTCCTACTGCTTCATGTGTTGCATTCAAGATGAGAGTCATGTCATCCTTCCGATCTGATTCATAATTATAGTAGTTGTTGTTGTAGGACTCAGATTGAAAACTTCTTCCACCTCCTCTAGCATATGAGGTCCTACCACCTCTTCCTCTAAAGTTACTTCTTTGATTTCTGCCTCCTCTATCTCTTTGATTGAAACTCTGATTATGACTTCCACCATTTTGATTTTTATACCACCAATCATTTGCCAAATGATTTGTTCTGCCACAAATCCAACAAGCTTTAGTATTGTCTTTGTTCTTACCTCCTCTTCCTTTACCTCTGAAATTCATCTTTCCTTTTGTATAATTAGCTTGGATTGAAGTTTCTTCATCATCAGTTGAATGCTTCCCTTTGCCATTCTTTTTCTTGTCCTTGGAGTACATAGCTTGACTTTCACTCCTATCATTATCTCCCTTAATGTCCTGCTCAAAAGTTAGCATGTGTCCTAGTAATTGATTAAGATAAGGAGTAAAATGATCTAGTGACAATTCTATGGACAATATGAAAGGTTTCCACTTCTCATCTCCTATCAGGCTTGTAAGTACTTTTCTTACCAACTTATCCTCTTCAATTTCTTCATCTACTGCTCCCAAGCTATCTGCAATATCCTTCATTCTTGCTACATAATAAAAAATTGATTGTGAGCTCTTCTTCTTGAAGGTTGTGAACTCAACCCATAGTAAGGACTTCCTTGACTTGGTTGTATTTTGGAAATGCTCTTCCAAAGCATTCCACACATCTGTTGCACTTTCTAATCCTCTAATGTGAGATAGAAGATAATCATTTACAGCCATGTAAATGATGCTCCTAGCTTGAGCATCCTTTCTCATCTAGTTCTTCAAATCTGCAAGCTCTTCCCTAGTTGGAACACTAGGATCTCCAAACTCAGGCTTTTCTTCTTCTCCTCTGATGAATGCCATCAAATCTTTGCTTATGAGATGTGCCTCCATCCTCATGGACCATCTAGATAATTCTCCCTATCTAACTTATCAATCTGCAAGCTTTGTCCCATCTTTGATCTTCTATGTTTGCAATTACTAAGATTTATGATGATATAGTGTACCTTTGATATGAAGCTTTAATCCTTCTTGATCCTTTGAACTCGTGCTTGGTTCTCCTTTAGGTTTTCTTCCAAACTTTGATCCTTTCCTTCTTCAATTTGAAAAGACTTCAATGTGTGCAACAGTCGGGACTTCCAATTCTCTTTACTTCACATTACACCTTTTGCTCTGATACCACTGTTGGAGACCTCTAAATCTCCAAAGGCTTGATCTATACTGATCTAAGAGCACCTCTATATCAGTTATAAACCAAGCTTTACACAACTGTTACTTTGATTTACCAAATCATTCATGAACAATTCTCTGAGTGAGAATTTTCCTTCTTCAAGAAGTCTGCCTCAAAGATTGGCTTCATTACCTGCACATATCTTCAGATTTCTTCAATCTAATGATATACATACCTCCACACTACCTTTGTGTAATCATATCAATCATTAGTCCTTCAAAAGAATCTTTAAAACTTTGATTTGATCATTAAGATCAAAAGTATGTCAGAAACTATCTTTTTGAATAAGCGACTTTGACATGGTCAACTTCTAAGGTTGATTTCTCACAGCTCAGATCTCGTTTTGCTAAATGCTTTTAGCCATAGCTTCCTTACCTTCTAACTTTGATTTTGAATCCTCACTTATCAGAAACTTTACACTGTGCACTGAGATCTAAGCAAAACATTGACATGAAAAAGTGTGTGACTCTAAGAGATCTACTTGCAGACTTTACATACACATGTTCCTATTGATCATTCTCATAGCATGAAAGGAGTTAGACTATGAAACTTTGAACCTAGTTTCATTAGCTTCTAGGCTAGATGTGTACAAATGATTTCGTGATCCACATGATCAGACTGAGAGAAATCAGAGAAATACTTGACGCTTACTTCTGAAGATGACTCTCTACACATCTACCTTATTCACACTTGTCTTCTAATGACTCTCACACTTATTTCTTTATATCATTGACTTATATACATATGATTTTAGACTCATCTCACGTCTGTTACATTACTCCTTATCATCCTAAGGATCATCTATACTCACAATACAAGAATTTCTATCTGTAATGGACATATGTATACATGCTATATTTCTGAGATCTCTTCACTTCCTCAAAATGAGTTCCTTTGCTTCATTCTGATTCTTAACTTGCTTCAAGCTCTTCATAATCATCAATTTGGGATTGCTTTGTTCCAACAGTTTTGGATATGCTCTATAGGATGTGATGTATCATCCCCTATTTTAAAAAATCTAAGAACTAGCATTTTTTTCAAACTGCTAAACCATTCTACATGGTCGATTTTATGATTTGAGAACTTGAATCAATGTACTACACATTGTCATTTGATTTTGAAACATCAGGATGCATTGTGTTCATTATATGATGATGAACCATCAACAAGTTTTTTTGAATCATCTTAACTTTTGGATGGATAGTTGTTTTGCTACTTTTTGTTGTTTTGATTCTTCAACTTGGAATCAAAAGTACCACGATTCTAGCAACCCTTACTGTCATTACCTAAATCATTTCTTCAAAAATGTTTGCAACCACTTTGGCTTCCCCTGCCTTAAAACTATCCTTTACCTTCTACATTAGTGTGTTGTTGATATTCATCCTAGCTTTTGTTTCTTTTTCAACTTTTGAAGCCTCTACCAGGGCATTTTCCTCTAAGAGAGTAGAATACCTATTGAGAATTGGCTTTTCTTTGGAGGTTTGAGTCTTAACCAAGGTTCTTTTCTTCAATTATAAGCATGGTGTTGCAGAGCTAAAGAGCGCACAAAGCAGAGAAAAAGACGGGCCCCAAAATTTTTCCGATTTGGACATCATATTTTTGTATCATAATCATTCTTGTAATATATTTTCCGTTGTAAAGGCACTAGAGGAGTCCTCTAGATGCATCCCCACAGAAGATTAGAAGCTTACCCATGTAAAATAGTAGAAATTTAGTCTCTTAATGAATAAAGTGCCGGTCTCTTGTGTGAAAGGACCAAACTTAGGGCACTAGTATATAAGTCAAAAGTGACTCTTTGTAAAGAACTTTTTGCCATTGTGAGAAGAGAGAGCACAGAAATTCGAATTTGTGTCTTCTTCCCTCATTATCTTCTTCTTCGTGAGCTTGTATGCATGTGTATTGCTTGGAAAGAGTGCTTGTGAGTGTTGTCTATCCATGAAAGTGTTTCTTTGCTGTAGGTAAGGTGTGTGCGAAGTGTAGGAAGTGCTGAAGTGTAGGAAAGTATTCCCGCGACTCAGTATTTCGCTCATAACTTGAAGTAGGAGCGTCGGAATTGAGTGAAACCATTGCCATTGGATGCGTCTTCTCGAGAGCTTCGAAACGCATATGCTATTTGCTATATTTGGAGTTTGGAGCTGGGAGAAAAGTCCAAAATACTGACGGCTACTGCACCAAGTATCGCTTCGCCTTGACCAACAGTTGGAGCTTGTTTGGATAAGTCTTTGCCTCATTTACATTCTTTGAGTAGTTCATTTGCATTGATCATTACATGATTGCATGTCCTCATACACTCGGCTAGGTTTGTATACTCTTTGGATTGATAATTAAAAGCGTGTATCTCCACTATATGCACTTGTGAGGGGATTGAGGTATAGTCTCTTTCTCCGCAAGTCCCTAAGTTGGTGCTTAGGTCAACACACTTTTTGGCGCCGTTGCCGGGGAGTGACGAATCAAACCAAGGCATTCGTGTGATGGTAAGTAGCTTTTTGCATTGAAGTAAGTGGAGGAGTGGAAATCTTCTCTTCTTTGGTAAGTCATTTTCAGCCGCACTTGCTACTTCTCATTCTTGGAGTGTGTGTAGTGAGTTGTTAGTTTAGGGAAGTGAGTAGAAGGAGTAGAGTAGGAGTGATTAGAGAGTGGACCAAGTCATTAGGGTAGAGTTTAGTTTTGTTCAGAAAAGTTTCCTTTTTGTAAGCAAGAAAATCCCAAGTATAAAAGCCAAAAAGAGTCATTTTGAAAATCACTTGTTTTTGAGCAAGTATCGTGAGAGAGACTGTCGAGTATCATGTGCTGCGCCAGAGATCGTGAGAGAGCAAAAGGGCAAGCTGGGGTTGCACAGAGCTAGGGGAAGTGACAAAGAGCTCACAGGAGTTACCAAGGTGAGCTAGCCCACCATTTTAACCCAAATTTCTCAAGCAAATCAAGTGAGGAAAGAAAAACGATCTGCGCCAGGTATCGTCTGAGGGCTACAAGGGGTAAAAAGGTGTGTTTTGTTGGATACAGAGAGTGAGGAGAGGAGAGAGGAGCTAGGAGATCAAGGGGTTCAAACCAAATCTTAAAAAATCTTTCTTAAAAATTGTCTAAGGGTCAAGTATCGTCTTACTCCCGCGGTCGAGTATCGCGATACTTCACAAGTATCGTGACCTCCTGTGGTTGAGTATCGCGATATTTCCCATCGATCGTGTATCGTTTCATACCGATCGCGATACTTAGTCAGAGATCGTTTGCCAGCGATCGTCTATCGAGTATCGTGGATCGTGTATCGTTTCGTGCCGGTCGCGATACTTGAGAAGTATCGTTTGGTCAAAGATCGCGATACCTGATAAGTATCGTGTATCATTTTGCCAGCGATCGTTTACGGGAGATCAAGTATCGTTGTGCTCAAGTATCGTGCATCGCTTCTCAGAGATCGCGATACTTGCTGCCGATCGTGTATCGTTTGTCAGAAGTATCGTTTGGTTCAAATATCGTGTATCGTCTGATCTTCAGAGATCGCGATATTTACCAGATATCGTGTATCGTCGATCGTTTCAGTTCAGAGATCGTGTATCGTGGATCTCAGGTATCGTATCTCGTGTCCAGCCAAGTATCGTTTGGCCCAGAGATCGCTTAGATCAAAGATCGCGATATTTACCAGATATCGAGTATCGTCTATTCCAAGTATCGTGTATTGCCTGTGACCAAATATCGTGTATCGTTTGCCTTCAGGTATCGGTATCGTTTCACTTAGCTATCAGTATCGTTTGGCAGGTATCGCGATATTTGTCAGAGATTGTGTATCGGCTGAACACAGATCGTGTATCGTGGATTTTTGGAAACAAGTATCGTGATTGTAGAAAATTCTTCTTCAGTTATTTCTTTCCAACCCAAGTCTTCTAGACATTTTTGACCTATAGAGAAGAGTGCCAAAGGCCCAAGGGTATCAAAGTCTAATCAGAGCTCTTAAGTGGATGAACCTGAGATCCGGAAGAACCCTAGGAAGCCGAAGAAGCGTAATTTCTTCTGTAGGTAGTGTAGCAGAGCCAAGTAACCGTTCACATTACTCGGAGACCTCCAGTGAGTCAGAAGGAGAAATTCCCATGGCTTCAGAGGATATGCAAAACACAGTACCCATGATTGGCATGATGTCAATCATCGAGGGAGAATACAGAACCTCCTTGGAGTATGTGAACACCAACCACAATGAGATCCCTATCTATTTGGATGTTCTAAACAGATCAGTGGCCAGACTGAAGAAGGCTTCAGAGGCTTACATAGTGCCTAGACCAGCAGTCAAATACGTAGGAGGTTTTTACATGGACAAACAAGATATTCAATACGTGGTCACAGAACACCCGGAAAACATTAATGAGCATGGTGAAGAAAATAATGCATCAAGCTTAAATGGAGGTGGAATCGAAGAGCAAGTGACTACTCCTAGAGGGAGATCTACGATTACTAAAATTTGGAGAGGAGACCTAATTCCCCAGGATGACACTCTAATAGATGTGTATCTGATCAATGGGATGGAGCATCTGCTTAGGGCCCATTCCTCTATATGGAAAGCTGCTCCTAATCCAGTTACCATCTATGAGTTACAAGATCCTGAGTTCCCCACCATCATCACATATTTGGATAAAAATCAGAGAAGATATTGGCCATTGACAGAATTAGAGAGAGCTGAGTTGAAATATCAGAATATCCCAGTGTTTCCCCCTAGGGACCAAGCCACTACTTCACGAAACCCACTTGGAACATCCCAGAACGAATCATATCTACAGTCGGGACAAACACAACAGACACAACAAACCCAGATCCCAGTCAGACCACATGTGCAATTTGCAATGCCTGCAATTAACCCTAACTACCGGCCTCAACCAGCTATTGACCCAAGACATGGAGTTCATGCTCCTGTCAGACCACCGATAGTAAGAGGACCAGGCATACCAATAGGAAGACCAATTTTTCCAGTGATGCCTAGACCACCTGAAGGAGGAAGGAGATTAAGGCCAATTCAAGTTGCTAAATGCATGAGAAATCACTATGATGGCTCTAGTGAACCCTACAATCACATAGCTGAATTCAAACAAGTAATCAGAGCCGAACAGGTAGAAGACTTCCTGATTCAATATGAGTCTTTTGGGCTTACCTTGTCAGACACAGCATTGGCTTGGTTTCAGCCATTGGACCCTAATACCTTTCAGAACATGGAGCAAGTATATCAAGAAATGATTGAAGAATTTACCAAATCAGGAATTAAAAACAATTCTTCATCATTAATCCACAGCTTCAAGCAAGTCCCTACCGAGTCAGTGAGATTGGCAGCCAGAAGGTTCAAGCAATATGTGGATAGATGCCCCTTAGAGGAGAGGCCTACCCAAAATAAAATGGTGTCATTATTTTTGGAAGGATTGTTGAACGGAACTTTGAGGTCATTAGTGTATGTAAAGAGGGTTCAAACTTTGCAAGAGTGTATGAAGGAATGTATAGACCTAGAGGACAACCTAGCAAGAGACTTGAAAATACCTCAAGGTAGTTTGAAAAGCGAAGAGTCAGCCAGTAGCACATCAAACCCTAAAAACAATGTGGAGGAAATAGCAGATTTGGTAGCAAAAAAATTGAATGTTCAAGGACAGAGGAATTATCCCACTAATCCTATGAGACTGCCTATGCTTAGAAGATGTATGCAATGTGGAGGTGATCATCCTTCTCATTTGTGTGCTAGGGGAGTAGTCCCACCACCTGCCTATGCTCATCATAGACCCTCTATCCCCGGACCTCTACAATATTGCAGTATAGAGCAGAGGTATACAAACCATAGCACAGAGAATTGCCCTTACAATAGGCAAGCAAGACCTGCACAACAATACATGAGATCGTATGGATATCCCCAAAGAGATCAAGGAGGTGAAGCCTTTAGATATCCCACTTATCAGCCGCAGGCCCCAGCACCACGACCATACGCATATCAGGGATACACGCAACCACAGCCAATATTAGGACAACAACTGCCTCACCCTCAAAACGTTGTCCCAGTCAAGATTGCACAACCAGAAGAAAACCTAGAGAGAGCTATTGTGCCAGCCACACCTTTGACTAGTAGTGAACCCTATGACTCATTTTATGATCCTAGTCAAGGAACATACTCTAATTATGAAAGCTCTATGATAGAGAATGGAAAACTGTACTACCCATATGCCTATGACATGGAAGTACCGGATAGTTCATACGGATACGAGCAGGAATATGTCCCAGTAATGTACACAGCTCCTAGAGCAACCGTGCCACCTCGACCAATGAACAGACCGCCTGTACCCAGAGGACCGTGTTATAGATGTGGAGGTGACCACTATATCAGAGAATGCACATTGCCAAACCCACCACCACCACAACGAGTCTGGGAAGGCTACTGTAGCGATTGTGGTAAGGAACACCTTTTCAGAGATTGTCCTAAGAACCCCAACAAAGTCACATCTAACGTGCATATTAATGTGATAGAAGTGATTGAATCATTAGGGAGCGATAAAGAGTACACAGTACCTTTAAAAGCAATAACGAGAGCAAAAGCCAGAGAGACCCCTGATAAAACAGATGAAAACAATCAAAGTGACGAAGAGAGGGATACACCCATCCCTCAAAGAGTTGAAGACTCCGAAGAACCAGAGAAAAGTATTGCCAGTAAAAGGTCACAAAAATGGAAGCACCGAAGAGAGAGATTAAAAGAAAAGAAGCTATTACAGAGGAAGGAAAGAGAGGGAAACGAACAACAACCAAAAGAAGAACCGAAGAGGGAAGAAGGGAACAAAAATGAAAAGTATCAGAAAGAGGAGGTAGTATCAGTATTAGCAGACCCAATGCCTGAAGAATTAGCCATGTGGATTCAGGCATACAAGGCGAGAATAAGAGCAGGACCTACCATAGAGCAACACGAGAGAGAATATCCAAGAGGCGACTTAGAAAAATAAAGGTTAGAAATCTGCAAGAAATTGATAGAAGTTGCACAACAAACCTTAGAAAAACCTGCATCGCCTTTACCAAATACCCGGATTTCTGAAGGAGAATTCCAAGAGTGCCTAAACACTCAGGAAAAGCCTGAAGTAAATAGACCTCAGAATGATGAATTTGGTGTTGAGAGAAAGGAAGGATCCATAGTTCCCGAAGTAGAAGGAGACTGGACTAAGGATCTATGGGCACGAGTTCAAGAGGACAAATGGAAGAAGGTGGAAGGAATGGAACCGCCCTTTGAAGAATTAGAAGCAGAAAATGAAATAGAGGGTTCAATACCTGAACTAAATTCAGAAGAAATTTTTCCAATGGATGCAAGTGACAAGGAAGAAGAGGATGTAAAGGAACTGCCCAACTACACCGGGGAGTACGAGCACAATTCAGAATTGTATCGCATTCCATCAATAAGGAGACGGGAAACGAACCCATCAATCCAAACATCAGAGATCATACAACGCCTTAGAGAGGTAAAAATCCCATGTACCCTAACATTCGAAGAACTGTTAAAGGTAAAACCACATTTAAAAGAGAAATTAATCAATCAATGGGAAGTCAAGGAGGAAAAGAAAGAGATAGCTGACGAAGTAAACACAGTGAGAATTCCAGTGGATAAAGTAGGAGACTTTAGTGAAGGAGATGAAGGAAATACATGCCTTCCAATCACCTATAGGGGTTACACTACCAAAGCCATACTAGATTCAAGAGCCGGTGTTGGCATTGCTACCAAAGAAATGTGGGAGAAATGGGGAAAACCAGCATTAAGACCAACACGCATGAAAATACAAATGGCAGATGGACATACGGAAAGACCCTTAGGATTGTTGGAACATGTAGTCTTCACCACGTGTGGAGTGGAATTTGAACACACTTTAGCAATATGTCACTTCGAAAGGCCAAGCAATTATGAAATGATCTTGGGAAGGCCTTTCATGAGACAACTAAAGGTCGTACAAGATTGGGGAAAAGATGCAGTTTACCTACAACACGCAGGAACCACCACTAGGATAAACCTACATACGTACACGTATCAAGATGTGCCACCTCTACAATGGAATCAAATCCATAAAGAGGAAGACGATCAATCGATTCATAGTGCAGGTTCTAGTGATCAATCCTGGATGAACGAGGACACTCATCTGTGGATATGTCAAGCTGCAAAGAAGGAAGAGGAGAGAAGAAAAGGATGTCCGCAGAAACAAGGAATAGTGAGATCTGTACAAGATCCAGCTTATATACCACAAGTATTTCTGGATGAAGAATTTGAACCTCACGGTTGGATGGAAATCTTAGCTACCCTCGATGTCTGTGTAAACGAAGAAGTAGTGACCATGAACGAATGTATCGATGAGGAGGGTTATGATGTGAGCCTGTATATGGTAGTCCTTCAGGAGGCAGAAGAAGGAGAAGTGATCGAGAAAGACTGGAAGGAGGACTACGAAAGCATTGAAATGGAACCTGAACCCATGGGTCTAGGAAATGGTACTACCAACATAAATATCACCGCCAATGAGAAACACCAGGAACTCCCACAAAAAGGAGAATTAGAAGTTGAGAGGGAATTAGAAGATGAAGAAAACAGACCACAAGACCAATTTGAGGTACCAGCTCATTTTAAAAAATATGAAGTGGAGGAAAGGAAAATTGCTATTCAAATGCCGAAAAGAGAAGCACAGCCTGGAATAGCATATGATAATAAGGAACAAACCAAGAAAATAGTGGTAACTATGGAAGGAGGAGAGGAACGATGTACCTTCATAGGACAGGATGTCTCATTAGAAGAAGAGCAAGAGTTAATTCGACTCATAAGAGAATACCGGGATGTCTTTGCTTGGACTTATAAGGACTTAAAGGGAGTAGATCCATCTATATGTGCACACAGAATCCCCATGACATCCGAAGCCAAACCTTCGAAACAGAGACCATATACTTATAATGATGTGTATTCAGCCAAGATAAAAGAAGAAATAGATAAGTTATTAGATGCTGGATTCATCTATGAAATTGAGCACACGGAATGGGTGTCACCCTTGGTGGTTGTACCAAAAAAGAATGGAAAGTTAAGAGTGTGCATCAATTTGAAAAAAGTGAACGCCGCAACCATAAGGGATAGCTATCCCTTACCAATCACTGATCATCTCTTGGAAAGGGTAGCAGGGAAGGAAGTTTATAGTTTTTTGGATGGTTTTTCAGGGTATAATCAGGTAGCCATTGCTCCTGAGGACCAACATAAAACAGCGTTCGCAATTGAATGGGGAGTATACGCCTTTAGAGTCATGCCTTTTGGTTTAACGAATGCCTCAGCTACTTTCCAAAGATTGATGTGTCATGTGTTCAAGGAATTTCTGAGAAAAAGTATGGAGGTATACGTGGACGATCTTTGTACATATTCAGCTATACGATCAGAGCACATCCCTGAACTAGAAAAGATTTTTGCTAAATGTCGACAATATCGAGTATGCTTCAATCCTGAAAAATGTGTCTTCATGGTTCGACAAGGAAAAATCTTAGGACATATTGTCTCTAAAAATGGGATTTCAACAGATGAAGACAAAATCAAAGTAATTTTGGATTTACCAAGACCAAAGACTGCTAAAGAAGTTCAAGCATTTATGGGACATTGTGGTTACTATCGAAGATTCATACATATGTACGCCATAATTGCTAGACCTCTTTATGCATTATTGAGTCTGTTCAAATGGACCGAAGAATGCGAAAAAGCTTTTAATGAGTTAAAGAATCGATTGAGTTCAGCACCCATCCTTCGAGTCCCCAACTGGAATAAACCGTTTCACATTCATGTGGATGCTTCCAAGTTTGCCATTGGTTGCATCTTAGCTCAACCAGCTGACACAGGAAAATTAGACCACCCGATAGCCTATGCCAGTAGACAGTTAAATCAAGCGGAACGAAATTATACTACCATGGAAAGAGAAGGCCTAGGGATGGTATACGCTGTCAAAAAATTCAGACATTACCTGCTGGCAAACAAATTCAAATTCTTCATTGATCATCAAGCCCTATTGTACTTAGTCAACAAGCCTTGTAATACAGGACGACTAGTACGATGGTTTTTATTGCTAATGGAATTTGATTTTGAGGTAATAGTCAAGAAGGGAAACACCCACATAAGAGCAGACCACTTATCTCGAATGACTCATGGAGAACCACCCATAGGAGTACCCGATGACCTGCCAGACACTTATCTTTTTAACCTGGAAGTATGTCCTCAATGGGCAGAAAAATTGATCCCTATACTTACACATGGACCTAAAGATGGGATCACACCAAACCAAACGCAAGATCTCTGGAGGACTAAGAACCTTCACATCATTGCGGGAAGTTTATACCACCAGGATTCAAGCGGATTACTGATGAGATGCGTGGAAGAAGAGGAACAAGAAATGTGGCTTCAGAAAGCACACATAAACCAATGGAACACTCATTTGAATGCAAATGGCACTTGGCAAACACTCAAGAGATTTGGCATATATTGGCCAACCATGCAAAGAGATGCACATAACTATGTATCAACCTGTCAAACCTTTCAAGAACAAATCCCAGATGAGAACTCTACATTATGCTATTCTACAATAGCACCAAGGTGGAGCATGCCTCTAGTAAAGTTCTTGAAAACTCAAGAATACCTTGACGAAGCTACTTTAGCAAGGAAGCGTGCTCTTGAAGAACAGAGTAAAGACTATGCCATCATAGGAAAACAACTCTTTAAACGCGGGAAAGATAACCAATTAAGAATGTGCATTCACGAAAATGAATATCTTTCTGTCTTAGAGATGGCTCATACAGGAGCTGCAGAAGGACACTTCTCTGCAAACAAAACAGCAAAAATGATCCTCTTTGCTGGAATGTGGTGGCCAACTCTACACCAAGACGCCATAACATATGTGCAACGGTGTGATACTTGTCAACGAACGAAATATCCTATTAGAAGAGATGAGATGCCACTTAGACCCATGATGAGTGCTAGAGCTTTCACAAAATGGGGAATAGACTTTATAGGACCTATTAGCCCACCAGCAAAAGGGTCACATGCCGAATACATAATTGTAGCCACAGATTACCTGACCAAATGGGTTGAAGCAAAAGCAACAAAGAAAAATGACGCAAGAACTACAGCCAAGTTTCTCTTCGAGAACGTCTTCACTAGATTTGGACTACCTATAGAGATTGTGAGTGATAGAGGTACGCACTTTGTTAATGAAGTGATAGAAGCCTTATTGAATGAATTCTTGGTAATTCATAAGAAATCTGCCCCTTATCACCCACAAGCAAATGGACAAGCAGAAAGTTCAAATAAAATCTTGTGTACTGTTCTCACCAAAATCGTTAACCACGGTAGATCAGATTGGGATAATCAGTTACACCATGCTTTATGGGCATTCCGAGTAGCCTATAAAACTGCAATAGGCACTACTCCTTTTAACTTAGTGTATGGACAAAATGCTACTTTGCCAATTGATTTCTTGATTCCCACTCTTAGAGTAGCAACTACTTACGAGTGGACAGGACATGAATTATCAGCCCAATTGGACCAAATAGAAAAGCTTCATGAAACTAGGTTACAAGCAGTAGCAGGTATTTATGTTGCTAAAAGACGACAAAAAGCCTATTTTGATGCGCATATCAAGGACAAAAAATTGAAGGAAGGAGATTTAGTTTTGGTATACACTTTGAAACAACATGCTAAGAAATTGCAAAAGAGAGGATATGGTCCATTAATCATTAATCGTATATCTACAAGTGGAGCCATCAGCTTAGCGACCTTAGATGGAGACGTGTTACCAAACTACATCAGTGGGTGTAGAGTGAAAAAATACCTAGAACCATTAACAGAAGAAACTATGTCTCGATTAATCAAAGGTAAGAATAGACGCTTAGAAGAGGAAAGAATACGAGAAGAAGCGAGACAAGAAGCATTGGAAAGGATAAAAAAACGAAAAGAGTGGATGAGAGAGCGAGATGAAAGATATCGTCTAGGCGAAGAACTCATCCCGATGGCTAATTTTAGAGCCACTCAAAACCTAAGATCGCAAAGAACACAACCATATCTAAATTTGGGAGCCGGAAAAACGGAGTATCACTTGGTGAATGCTCTTATTGACACAGGAGCCGCTGTAAGCTGCATTAAGTTTTCTTTGACCCAAAAACTCAAGGAGACAATACGCCCCTCAATGGCCCAGTTGATAGGAATAGGAGGAAAAATTACTCAATGCATAGGTGAGATCACCTTACCATTGCATCTTGGCAACAATACTATGGAACAAAAGCTGTTAGTATGTCATGACCAAGATTTACTTGAAGAGGTTGTGTTAGGTCAAGACTGGATTTATGAATACGAAGTGACCATTCAATTGGCGTTGGGATACATCTCAGCCAAGATAGGACATCGCGAAGTATTCAGCCTGATAGACGAGCGACCATTAACGTCTGTGAGCATGGAGCAACCAGTCCCCTCTAATGAACCAAGTCCTGAATGTACAATCTCTAGCACTATAGATACACCTTCATCGAGTACTATATGTGCGGACACGTTGAATTCTGCTTGCACAACATGTTCTAATCTAGCAAATCATGAGAGTTTTATTCCATCTAAAACACACCTCACCAAAACACCATGCATTAGAGAGACTAGTTCTCTGAGTGATTCAAAATCTGTACCCATTAAAATATACCCTATTCCATCTTCTAATCAAGCGTGGATAAAGAAAGATCAAGTGGAGGAGTATCTTCGACGACAGAAGCACAACCGACATCAGAACAAACGAGCACAGCAAAAACCAACTCCATCTGAACAGCGAAATCATCGACAAATTACTACAATATGGATTCCCAAGAAAGTCGTAGCCGCTCAACGAGAGCGATCGCAAATATGGGTTCCGAAGTCTTGCATTCCAAGGAAAATCAACCGAAAGGATGATCCCCAAAACAAGAAGAACCAATGCAATCCACAGGCAAAACAACCACAAATAAAGAGTTACTGGAGAAAAAAGGAGTCTGCAAGGGCAACCCGACCCTCCCCGAAATTCACGAAGCAGACCAAGCAGACCTACAACAAGAAGAAAAGAGCCACATTCAGTGGAAGTGGGCAACATACAATGAAGCCCAGCACAATGAAGCAAACCTGGATACCGAAAGACAAATTGGACGGCATGCATACGCCAACTACTTCCAATTGCACACATATGGAGTTGTCGAGATCCCAAGTATGCATGATAGGGCCACATTACAAGGCCAAGCATTCGGCACATCCTTCTTCTATTTCAGGATAGTCAAGCACATTTTCCTAATGGGGAAATAGGAGAGCACTTGTCCATATGTTAAGAAAATACTCCAAAAAATTTAATAACCGCTTCGGCTACGAACTAACTTTTCTGTTTTTCTTTTCAGCAGAAAATATAAAAATACATAAAAGTGAGAAAAATCCAGGTATTACCTTTCTCACACACACGGGAAAGGGACGACACCATTCACTCGGAGCAACATCGAACTTATAACCAACATATAGAGGAGGATTTCTGAGAACATATGGATACTAATTCATACTCTATATTGAGTGCAGATGGCTTCCACTGATTCCAAATCTACACAGCAAGAAGAGGTGCAACTTCTTCCATTAGAATCAGTAACAAAAGCAAGAGGTCACTGGTTCAGAGATGATCAACCAGTGGCAGAGCTAATCTTCATGGCTACAATCAAAATTATGGACACAGATCATTACTATCATATCATGTCTCAGGACTTCAAAACGATCATACAAGGACTACCTCATATTGAGGATGTATGGACACAAGCAGGAATAGAGGCATTTCTTAAACTGCCTATATATGTACCAGACTTTCAGAGGTGTGCACAGGTGATGAATACCATGCAGCCTGCCGCAACAAAAATATCAGTTCCAGAAGCACGAGTATTGGATAAAGTAGGGACATGGAAGACCATCCAATTCACACATGAGTTGATTAACAGAGCTTTTGGATGGAATCAAGCAGGCATTACTAGTGTGAAAGAAGAATGCCATGATCCCAAGAAGAGATCATTCTTGGAGATAAATAGAATTGACATAGAAGATGCTGTGCGATTGGTACATCAACATTTTTGCTTTCCCAGCATGCACAGGTATACAGCTCCACAGAAGATAGTAGTCCAACTATTATCACATGCCATGAGGCAAATTGGAAACAAAATCAATCTAACAGGGTATGTCCAAGAAAGATTGTTTGAAGCACAAAAGAAGTGGGGGCAAAAGAAGTTTTTGAATGGCAGTTCAGCTCTTACACTGTTGATTTATGAAGCTTTAGAAATGAAGAACTGTTTGAGAGAGATGCCAACCTCAGAAGGACTAGCAAGATACGTAAAATCAGCTACGATCCCTAAGAAGAAGAAAGCAGTAGCTATGGTGGAAGAAGCTGGAACCAGCACACAGAAACCCATGAGGGGTACGAAACGTTTACGGGAAGAGGAAGCCCAAGCTACACCACAATCAAAGAGAACGCATCTCTTACGGAAGATCACGACGGCACAAGTGCCTATCACCAAGAGAGATTTGTCCGCTTCCCTCGAAGAGACACATCAGTATATGCAAGGGCAGATCAATTTGAACGTTCAAGGACATCATTATAGACAAGCTAGTCAAGAGAAGACACAACGGAATCCAGAGCAAACACCAAAACAAGCTGGAAGATACAAAGAGCTGGGTATTGATGATTCTAGTACCAACACGGAATCCAGCCCTGAAAAAGATACATTGGATACTGACATACGGATAGAAACACAAGAGGATGAATGGAATGAAATGGATCAAGTAGAAGTCACGACACAAAATCAGGAAGAAAAGGAAAAGAGAGTCGAAGAATCTATGGAACCGGAGCACGTCATTCAATTGAATGACACTACAAAAATAAGCATCAAGGAAGATACAACCACTGGTATTACACATGTAAAACAACCTATTAAAGAGGAAGATCAAACTCCAGTGAGTAAGGAAACGAAGGAGCTCCAACACCAAGCACAGACCGTGATCGAGGTGCCTGATGACACACCTCAGGGAAATAAAGAAGACATGGGGGCTGAGCCAAGGATCTAGCTTCAGATTAGGCAGCCCCATGACACTACATTACACATTGCACAAGGAAAAGACGTCAATACCGGAGAAGAGCCGGCAATACCAAAAACATGGCTTAACGTGGATGTTACGCAGTTGAAACCTGTAGTAAAGAAGATGATTCAAACAGCCATGGACACTCAACAACAGATGATGGATATAGATGCCGAGTATGATCAAGCAAGAAGAGAAAAGAATCAGTTTCAACTCATGAGTGAACAGCTATCGGCACAATTGATTGCAGCACAAAAAGAATTAGCAAACAAAAGTATTGAGGTGTTGGCAATCAAGACACAACATGAAGAATCCATTGCTCAGAATCAACAGCTGCATACACAACTAACCGAGTTGCAAAGATTACACGAAGCAAGCGAGGCTGAGAAAGAGAAAATGAAGATGCGAAGCATGCTATTAGAGCAACAACTCAAGCTATATCTGGAAGAGAACGACAGCCTACGCAACAGAAATAAAGAATTAATGAAGTCTTTATTATATGATCAACCACTCATACAACAAGAATCCACAGAAACCAAAGATCAAGAATTACGGGATCAGATCTCGAAATATGAAGAGCTGCTAAAGCAAGAACAAGCCCAGATAGAAGAATGGAAGAGTAGATATGCCAATGAAACCAGTGAACTGAAGCGTCAATTACAAAAGGTGAATGCCAAACTGGTCCAAAGCTACAGCGAGAACATGGATCATGTAGCTGACATAGGTAAAGAACTATTGGCAACTAAAGAAGCACTCGGAGAAGCCATGCAAACAATAAACGAAAAAGATGAATGCATAGAACAGCTGAAGAATCAGAAGAAAGACAAAGAACCAATCGGGACATCAGTAGTGCCAGAAAAAGAAAATCCTACTGACGAGGTAGAGGTAAGTCCTCTATCTCACCCGATCTATGATTCTCCAATACGTGAGCAGGTGGCGGATATACATGATGACCATCCTATGCCATATACTGCAGAAATAAGTCAGAAGGAAAGGGCACTAGTGGTGTCCCGATTAACCGAAAATTTTGAAAATGAAGTGGTCAAAGTCATGAAAGAGGCCAAGATCAAAGGTAAAGACTTGGATAAGATCATGAAGCCCTTCAATATTCCCTATGGACTCTTGAAAGAAAAGACCAGACGCTATATAATAAAGATTACGGGGAAGAGTCCAGATGAGCAGCTGAATTTCAAACATGATACATTCGCATACACTCAAGAAGAGTTTGAAGCTGCGCAACCAGTGTGGCGGAGAAAATTTTTGGACAAACATCCCACATTACGAGTGCATTGGCAAGCAGCACCATATGCATTCCAAGTAAACCCTTCATTTTGTCCACTACCACGCAGAAGGGATACCAGGGAATTTTTGGATCTACAAAGAAACGGTACTATCAATAAGCAGTGGCTCAATTTTCCTCTGCTTCCGAGACCGCCACATAATTATTTGCCAACGGAGGATTACATGATAAAAACCATAGAATTTTGGCTACAAAATTACGCGACAGTACCTGATTTAGCTGTAAAAATGACCAACAAAATACTTAGCATGATCCTCACAGTTTTGAAGGTATTCAAGCACGCGGCATACACATTTTTGAACTTCATAGGCATTAATCAGGGCACGGAGATCCTCATTTTTGACCTGTCAGTTATGCCTAGCCGCCCAACAATAATGGCTTATTATTCTAGAATTATGTTCTTGCCAAGTATATATATGCAAACCTTCGAAGAGGCTTTCTTTACAGGATTTTTTGAGATAGATTCTGAGATTTTTTTGAAGATGTCAGCCAATTTAAATGCCAGATTAGTGGCATACGAACTCAGCTTCTTTGCAGATCATAGACAGCCACCAAACGACGGTGTGAAGGCAGAACAATGGAAGCAACTCATGATACGGGAAGCCAATCAGCTGAATGATACAGAGCAAAGAGTTTATCAAACATATGCCCGTCGCTTATCAAAGCCTGTCGGGGACGACAGAGTCCAGGAGGGGGGCAGTGTTGAGGGAGAATCGAGTAAGAAGAAAAAAAGAAGAAGACAACGAAAGAAGCGGCTTCATTAGAAAGCAATATCCGAAGATATATCTCTGCAGGAAGCCCCGTAGGGGCGCATTACCCATCTCTGCACAGAGCCCCGCAGGGGCACGCATCAAGCGAAAAGAGAAAATAGCCAAGTCATGCACGGTGGAAAGAAGTAAACAGCCTCAAAGCAATACAACAGGGTCAGATGTGTGCAACCAGGACAAATCAGAGGACCAAAAGTTATAAAGGGGTAGAGGCTGAAAAGTTTAAGAGGGTGACTAAGAACAGCACATTCCTAGTCACTGATGGCGTGCGTGGCAACCCAAGTCAACAGGCGAGACAAGTGCAACAGGCTCTCGAGTAGTAGAGCTTGAATCAAGAAGGCTATCGAATCTGCATGTCTGTTTAACTACAGACAATACTGACCAAGGGGAGCGTGCGAAGAAAAGCAGAGCGCCTCTAAAACGTAATGCAAGATCAAGAATCAGGCAACACTGACCACTGGACGCGTCCGGGAAACAAAGTCTGTCAAGGGACGACAGAGACGAAGAGGGGGAGAGTGTTGCAGAGCTAAAGAGCGCACAAAGCAGAGAAAAAGACGGGCCCCAAAATTTTTCCGATTTGGACATCATATTTTTGTATCATAATCATTCTTGTAATATATTTTCCGTTGTAAAGGCACTAGAGGAGTCCTCTAGATGCATCCCCACAGAAGATTAGAAGCTTACCCATGTAAAATAGTAGAAATTTAGTCTCTTAATGAATAAAGTGCCGGTCTCTTGTGTGAAAGGACCAAACTTAGGGCACTAGTATATAAGTCAAAAGTGACTCTTTGTAAAGAACTTTTTGCCATTGTGAGAAGAGAGAGCACAAAAATTCGAATTTGTGTCTTCTTCCCTCATTATCTTCTTCTTCGTGAGCTTGTATGCATGTGTATTGCTTGGAAAGAGTGCTTGTGAGTGTTGTCTATCCATGAAAGTGTTTCTTTGCTGTAGGTAAGGTGTGTGCGAAGTGTAGGAAGTGCTGAAGTGTAGGAAAGTATTCCTGCGACTCAGTATTTCGCTCATAACTTGAAGTAGGAGCGTCGGAATTGAGTGAAACCACTGCCATTGAATGCGTCTTCTCGAGAGCTTCGAAACCCATATGCTATTCGCTATATTTGGAGTTCGAAGCTGGGAGAAAAGTCCAAAATACTGACGACTGCTGCACCAAGTATCGCTTCGCCTTGACCAACAGTTGGAGCTTGTTTGGATAAGTCTTTGCCTCATTTACATTCTTTGAGTAGTTCATTTGCATTGATCATTACATGATTGCATGTCCTCATACACTCGGCTAGGTTTGTATACTCTTTGGATTGATAATTAAAAGCGTGTATCTCCACTATATGCACTTCTGAGGGGATTGAGGTATAGTCTCTTTCTCCGCAAGTCCCTAAGTTGGTGCTTAGGTCAACACACATGGACATAAGATCAAAAAAATCTTGAATATTATCTCTAGTAATGAATAGAAGTTTTGGAATACTTATACATAGCTCCCAAACCACAAAGGAACACTTCAACCTTATCATCATCATCTACATTGGAACCAATAGATGCAAGTGACTTACATATGCTTTTGATTTTTAAGGTTTAGTCCCTTACTAACATGCCCTTTTTCTCCAATGTATGCAACTCATTCTTGCATTGAAATTTTTGTGCCTTTGTATTGGTATCATATAATGTAAAACTATTTCAAGCCTCTTTTGGAGTTTTGACATCTTTTATATGCCCAATCAAGCTATCGTGTGTGCTTACAGATAGCTAATACATTACTTTCCATGCTCCTTGATTGGAGTCTTCATACATTCTTAATTGTTCCATAGTCTGATTCCTTTGTGGTTACTCCAAGGGGGGTTTCATTGCCTCATTTTATGTAATTCTAGCATCCATTTACCATCAATAAATTCATCATTCTAAAACTACAAGCATGAAAGTTTTTCTTTTTGAACTCAACTCTCATACGTTGAGTGATTCTATAAGCGTTTTCCATTTCAACAAAAAATTATTGTACTACAAAAACACTAGAAGTAGTGCAAGTGCTTGAACACTATCACACTAGGACTAGATAGTTTGATCTCAAAAAAACATAGCTGTTGTGCATCAATAGTACATAGAATTGCTTGCAATTTTGGATCTAGAATATTTGGTAGATGTTGAATAGAAGAAAATTTATAGTTTTGAAATCTGACTTTATTTTTCAATGGGCCCCACATTGTGAGCTCCAAAAAGGTCGAGTTGGTGCCTTCTACCTACATGCCAAATTTCATGGCAATTTGAGATTGTTTGTGAAGCACACATTCTCTATGTCTTTGTTATGGTTAGTGTCCATGCGAAAGACCAAATGGCCATCGGACACTTCTTTGTATATGTTCTTTGATCAAACATATAGTGTCCTATCAGTCATTGTGTTTTTCTGCGTATTCTACAGCCTCTATGTGGAGTACCGTGTGCAACAATAGGAGCTCAGTTTTCTACTCCGAGGATATCATCCTAGAGCTCTCAAGAAGTAGAGTGCATTGTGGTGCATCCCCATTGAAATACTTCCCTAGTATCAGAGCATTTAGAGGCAAAAGATTTGTTCCTTTTGTGTGAGCGAAGCGAGCACCTGCCCACCCACCCAAGGCTTATGACTAAGGCGACAACCAAGGCATAGACCTTGCATACCTTTTCATCCGAGTCACTGAAGTCACCATTGGCACCATTGGATGCACACGAGGGAGGACCTCAATGATCAAGGAAGATAGAGGTTCTGAGTACTACACGGGAGGTCACCCATCCCAGTAGTGTTCCCTTGGAGCTCGCTCAACCATGGAAATCTGTTGCCACTAAGCTATACTCTTATGGTGTCTGAAGAAGGGGAAAGACTAAGGTTGACATTACCTTGAATATGTTTTGGTCCCTCAAACCTTCATTCTTTGCTTTCAAAGCCTATTTTTGAAGCATTTTTGGGGTGTCTTTTGCAGCCATTTTGGAGTACTTTTGCACATATTTCTCTTCACACAGGTCCAAGAACATCAAGAAGAGTGTTCTTTGTACAACTCGGACAATAAGTATCAACCTTTGGGGCTATGTTTTCAGCCGCACTTGTAAAAATATAGGATTCTGGAAAGCTTTTCATTTTTGGTGGGAGCAGCCGCTGCAAATTCATGTAGGTTTTCTGAGCCTAAAACACTAGAGTTGACAAAAACTTGCAAGTGTTATTAGCTAGTTTTTGGGCTGTGCATTCAACCTTTTTTAGTGTCATTTTACTACATATATTGAGCACATACAACCATGTATGCTTCTGTGGATATCACTTATGTACGTCTATGTGGTCATTGATATAGCGGTTGCGGTTTTTGCATAAAGCCTTTTACATTTGACAAAGAGGGTCATGGTGAGGCTTTCTTAATTAGGAGACACCGAGACGTCGGGGTCTCTTTGGTTATGCAGGTGGAAGACTTACCAAGCCTCACCATAGGAGATGTATGATAGTTATTCATAGGTGCTCGATAAGCCTAGTTGGCTTCTATTGGGTAACTGATTATATGCAGTGGAGTCAGTGATTCACCATGCAAGTAAACATGTCACTACTTGCAGGTTTATGATATTTTGACATTGGTCATATGCTCATTTTGCAGAGGATACTCTGGCAAAATTTTTCCAAATTTTGGTTTACTCAACTATACAGTGGTCGATTTACTCCTTGATACACTTATTCATTGGCGTTTGGACTCTTCTAGCTCCATTATTATTCCATTTAGTTCTCTACCATAATGGCATCAGAGGTCTCAAGCACATCTACTGGATCAGGGTCTAGAGCTAGTGTTTCGAGGAGGAGCTATACCTTACAAGGAAAATACCATTTTGAGATCCGAAATTTTGATGGCACAAACTTTGTTCTATAGAAGAATCAGATTAAAGATGTGCTGATTCAAAGGAGGCAATGGAAGCCAGTAAATGGAATTTTAAAGAAGCCTGCTGACATGGATGAAGATGATTTGGATGACTTAGATGAAATGGTCAGGTCTACCATTTGCTTGCGCATGGCAGATAATGTTTACTTTATAGTATTAGAATGTGAAAGTGTAGAGGAGCTTTGGAAGAAGTTATGCAATACATATGAAAAAGAGATGACATCAAATAAAGTGTATCTAATGAGAAAATTATATGACCTTTGTATGACGGACACACATAGTTTTGTTGCTCATCTAAATGAGCTTGATGCTATATTCTCCCAGTTACAGGCTCAGAAAATGGATATGGATAATGAAATGAAAGCAATATTTCTATTATGCACCTTGCCATCAACATGGGATACATTTTGCATAGCTATTAGCAATAGTGCACCTATTGGTAAACTCATCTATGATGACATATGTGGAGCACTCTTGAGTGAGGAGATTCATAGAGAATCTATGTTTTGCACTCAGAGTGGAGATGCATATAATGTTCCTGATTCTTACCAAGGAAAGAATCAGCAACGTGGCAGGAGCAAGAACAAGGAAAAGAATGGTCAACGAAATAAGAGTTGAAGTAAATCAAGGAAGATTAATATCGAATGCCATCATTGTCATAAGAAAGGACACATGAAGAAAGATTGATATACATTAAAGAATGCTAAAGGTAAAGGATAGAATATTGATGGGCATGTTAAACAGTTACCTGCACCATCTACTTCGAGTGTGAAGATTGAAGAAATTAATGCTATTTCTGATGATGTTGATGTGTTGACACTTGATAGTACTATGTCAATTGAGGCTCTGATGGCTGATTCTCTTTCCCACACGTGGCTACTAGATTTTGGTGCTTCTTTCCATGTGATACCACACAAAGAATGGTTCTCTAATTATGCAGCAAAGTCTCTAGGTACTCTGAGACTTGGTAACTCTTAGTAGTGTGATGTTGTGGGGATTGGAGATGTGGTTGTGCAGTTCATTGATGGCTCAAAATTTACTATGCATAATGTACGCCATGTACCTCAGTTATCATGTACTTTGATGTTAGTTGGTCAAGTTGATGACCTTGGTTACAAGGTGGTCTTCTATGCTCAGTCCTTTCACATATCAAAGGGCAATATGGTTATTGCAAAAGGAAGAAAAATTGGCTCACTTTATCCTCTATTTGTATCACATAAAGAACACTTGTTAGCTGTTACTGAATAGCCTATGGCTTGTATTTGGCATGGTTGTTTGGGCCATATATCTCGTAGTGGAATGGAAAATCTTTCTCGTTCTGGCTACTTACCTGTGTTATCTTTCTCTGATTTTTCATTTTACAAGCATTGTCAATATGGAAAGCAAACCAGAAACGTGCATAGAACACACATTGAATCTTCAATTCAACCTTTAGATCTCATTCATACAGATGTGTGTGGTCCTATGCCCACTAGGTCCTTAGGTGGTTGTCTTTACTTTGTCACTTTAGATGATGCTACTAGAAAAGTTTGGGTATATCCTATCAAATCAAAGGATGAGGTATTCCCTACTTTCAGAAAATGGCTTGCTTCAGTTGAGACTAAAAAAGGAACTAAGCTTAAGGCTTTACATTTAGATAACTGGGGTGAGTATACCTCACATGAATTCAGCCTTTTCTGTCAGTCTAGAGGGATTCGTAGAGAGTTTAGAGCTCCTTATACCCCAGTATAGAATGGTGTAGCTGAGAGGATGAATAGAAATATTCAAGATAGAGTAGTCTTGGTGTAGCTGAGAGGATGAATAGAACTATTCAAGATAGAGTAGTCTCTATGTTGCATAATGCAAACCTCTCAGAAGGCTTTTGGGCAGAAGCAATATTGACTGCAGTTCATGTGATTAACCTTTAAGCTAGTACTGCCAAAGGTCTGAAAGTGGCACAAGAATTATGGATAGGGAAGCCACCATATTATGATCATCTTTGAGTTTTTGGGTGTGAAGCATATGTTCATACACCCAAGAATCTTAGACAAATGTTGGACGATAAGTCAAAGAAATGCATTTTTCTTGGATATGGTTGGGAAGGATAATTTGGATATCGCTTATGGGATCCTGAAACATAATCAATGATTAGAAGTAGTGATGTCATTTTCAATGAGTCTAAGATGCATAAAAAACCCATTAAGGAGGTTGAAGTGAGAAGAGTAGTGTTTGAGGATATGAGTCCTCCAAATAGCATGCATAAAAATGCTGCACATAGGGATGTTCAAGAGAATTTCCATTCAGATCAGTCTCCACATGTTCCTGTTCAACAACCATTGAGACGTTCTATACGTGTCTCACATCCACCTGATAGATATGTTCCAGGTTTAGATTTGTTATGCTAACAGATGCCGGTGAGCCTTCCTCCTACAAAGAGGCTATGCAGATAGAGGATCATGTCAAGTGGGAGCGTGCCATGAAGAGTGAGTTGGATTCTATTCACAATAATGGTACTTGGGATTTAGTACCTTTGCCAAAGGGCAGGAAAGTTTTACCATGTAAATGGGTTTATAAGCTGAAATTCACATCAGATAGTGCTTCTCCAAAGTATAAAGCATGACTTGTTGCAAAGAGTTTTAAGCAAAAACATGGTGTTGATTTCAAGGAAATCTTCTCTCGAGTGGTCAAGATGACTACCCTAATGCATGTTTCTTGGATTCGTTGCAATGGAGGACTTAGAGCTAGTCCAAATGGGTGTCAAAACTACTTTCTTGCATGGAGATCTTATAGATGAGATCTATATGGAATAAACAAAGGGTTATCTAGTTCTTGGCAAGGAAATTCTAGTTTGAAAGCTTAAGAAGAGCTTATATGGACTTAAATAATCCCCTAGACAATGGTACCAAAACTTTGATGCTTTTATGAAGTCTCAAGGTTATTCACGAAGCAATGAGGATCATTGTATCTACACAAAGAGATGCTCAGATGACAGGTTGATATGCTTGATACTTTATGTCGATGATATGTTGATTGTTGGGAAGTCCTCTTATGATTTGTCAATTCTCAAAAAGAAGTTGAGTAAAAAATTTGATATGAGGGATTTGGGGGATACCAAAAATATTCTTGGCATGCACATTACTCCTGATAGGAGTAAAAGATGCATATACTTCTCAAAGTGAGTACATATCTAAAGTACTTCACAGGTTCAATATGTAAGGTGGAAAGGCATTGAGTACACCTTTACACACATATGTGAAATTGAGCAAGGATTATTGCCCCAAATCAGATGAGGAAAAGGAATTCATGACCAAAATTCCCTATCAGTCTGTTGTTGGTAGTCTCGTGTATGCTATGGTAGCTACGAGACCAGACATTGCATTTGCAGTGGGAGTTGTGATTAGATATATGTCTAATCCTATCAATAAACATTGGGAAGCTGTCAAGATGATTAAGATATCTGGGTGGCACTAAGGAAAAGTGTCGTAAGGTAGAGGGAAAGCATCCATTATTGGTTACATAGATTCTGATTATGCTGGTTGCGTAGAGAATTGTAAGTCTACATCAGGGTACATTTTTCATTTTGCTGGAGGTGCTATCTTTTGGAGATCTCGTCTTCAAGAATGTACAACTATTTCCACCATAGAAGCAGAGTATGTGGCAGCAAGTGAGGCATGTAAGGAAGCATTGTGGCTTTCTTAGTGATAGTCAGAGTGCCATTGCTTTGGCTAAGAATCTGGTCTATCATGCAAAGACCAAGCACATTGAGGTGAGGTATCACTTCATTAGAGATTGCTTAGCCACTGAGCGCATTATTCTTGAGAAGTTTCACACTCGAGATAATGCTACAGATGCTTTGACTAAAGCTCTATCACAAGATATCTTTCAACACTGTTGTCACTTGATGGGGGTTAATTGATTCATGATCTTACACAGTCACTTGTATACTGTCTAACATGCCCATCAAGTGGTAGGTATAGTTTTTATATTTACACTCAGGTATTCTTTATCATTCTTTATTTTTCTCCCATAGTTACTTTGGCCATATTGGCCTTTAGTGGGAGATTTTTATCTTTAG
Organism: Ceratopteris richardii; assembly: GCA_020310875.1. Lineage (NCBI taxonomy): Eukaryota > Viridiplantae > Streptophyta > Polypodiopsida > Polypodiales > Pteridaceae > Ceratopteris > Ceratopteris richardii. The sequence continues at coordinate 136,170,096 of CM035412.1, read as the reverse complement.
TGTCCATGTGAAAGGCCAAATGGCCACCAGACACTTCTTTGTAAATGTCCTTTAATCAAACATATAGTGGCTTGGCTAGTCATAGACTGTAAGTTTGACCACATTTGCAACACCTAAGAAGTCTATCTTCGTGCCCCCTGTATACTGTGTTTTTTTGCGTATTCTACAACCTCTGTGCAAACTACAATGCACAACACTAGGAGCTCGGTTTTCTACTCCGAGGATATCATCGTGGAGCTCTCAAGAAGTGGAGTGCACTGTGGTGCATCACCATCAAAATACTTCAGTCTTGTCATGGACTGTTCGCTATTGGCCTTCTTCATGAGCTATCTAGAGCCTTTTAGGCTCTAATACCATGTCAAGAGAAAGGAGATAAGCAAGAGAGTTCTCACACACTCTCACACACAAAGAGAGGAGCTATCACAAAGCACTAGATTGTGCACCCTAACTAAACTAGGAAAGATTTTGGAATTATACTTTTGATTACAAGATCACACACGTAGGGAAATAATAAAACAATATGTAATTGATACAAGAAGTCCCATACCTCAAGACTGATAGGTATCAATAACTCAACTAGAGATGATATAGGAGATCCCAAAACCCGAGATTGTAGGTACAAAGCAAGATATCTGGATTACAAGAACTCCCTTCATGGAGATGAACTAGATATAAGGAATAATTGGAAAGGATCTCATACTAAAAGATTACAATAGGACAAGAAAAGACGCCATGGATACTACACTGAAAAAGACTAGAAGAAAGGACAAGACTAGAACTCAAAGTGGAAGTTGGAAAGTACTTACTTGGAGAACACAACTTGAGCTCCCAAGAGTGGCATTTGCGAGACTCAAGATGTATGGGGCAAGACCTCATATAGGTGTTCAAGGGTGGTTACAAATTGATGATGTCATCAAATCAAAACAACACCTCCAAGTGTCAAAATCAATCAAATAGACTCTCAATATTAAGGTTTTGGCACATTTTGGACATGATGGAAGTATTATTTTCTCCAAATTCTAAACCAAACTTGAGATTTAGAATTTCAAATGGAGTCTAAGGTTCAAGATGATTTCCTTTATGTACATGACATCACCTCTCCCCTCAAGTGACAAGTTCCATGAGGAATATCTATTAGATCATCAAGCGAAATACTAAGCTTGAGATGGATTTTATCTACATCAAAAATTGATAATTTGAATTATGTTATTATTTATGCTCATTTTTTTGTGGGGATCATTTATGATCATTTATCCAATGTAAAAGCGTAGAGCTTTATCTTTTTAAAAGGATAAAAGGAGAATTCATAGTCCATGAGTTTTTGAAGGTAGTTGAAATTTGGTATTTCATTCACTTACCAAAAACTAGATCAAAATTGATTTCACCTTTTCTTAGATTGTAGGAAAAGATTCCAATCACTTCCAATAAACAATCCTATGAGGATTTGAATTCAAAATCAATGGCTTTTAGTTGTGGAAAAACGTCAAAGGATCTATATAAGACCAGACATTCTTTGTACATTAAGAGATTTATGATTTGATGTAATACAAATACAAATACACTTTTGATCATGATTTGGTGCCATATCATTTCTTTGGTCCTTCCTTAGACTCAGTCATCATGCAAAGCTTGATTCTCTCTCTATAGAGCTACTGAATTAGCACTCATTAGAAATATATTACTTTTAAATTTATGTGTATAAATTTTATGAGTCATTTGGTTCAGATATGTAAAGAAATCTCCAATTGAAGGTCTCGAGGTCAATTTTTGCACAACCCTAAAAAGTCAGGTACACCTAATCATTGCTAAACTTAATTCTCTTTCATTGGTTAGCATAAACTAGGGATTGTATGCATTATAGCAAGTTAATGCTATGTATTTATAATTGTGCTGGCTTCTTTGAGTGTTTGAAGTCATAGCTTCCATCCAAAATTAGAAGATTTTGTGAGCTAGTCAAAGTGCAATACTCTATTTTGCATCAACCTGTTCTAATTGATGTTCCAAAGTACCCATTGGGTTTTACTGCACTAATCAAAAGATTACAAGGTCTATTTGGCATTTCCAAAGATCTAAGGTAGCTCTTATGCTAGTTTATTGGATGGCAGATGGATTTCCACCAATGATTAAGAAGCTAGTTCTCCTATGAAGGTAATTCAACTAGTTCTCTATATGCACGTAAGAAAGACAAGGAATTGAAAGGCAAGAAGAAGAAGAAGAGGATGAAGAAAAGACTTCCCAAGCGAACTATGCAGGCAAGAGCAAGTGTAAAGGGAAGAAAGGGCCAAAGCATGAAAAATCCAAAAGTCAAAATGTTCAATGGGTCTCAAACCTTAAGTGAGCTTGAAGTGTGTCATAAGAGGCTAGGTCATGTGAATGAAAGAACCTTTCCAAACATATGAAGCAACACATGATTAGTAGATGTGATGCATGTCAGATTGGGAAGGCACAGAGACAACCATTCAACTACAAAGGCTAATTACACAAAAACTTATTGGAATTAGCACATATGAATGTATGGGAATCAAGCCAAGAACCTTCTTTGGTAGGATCAAGGTTTTGTTTCTCATTTATTGATGACCATAGTAGATGGAATATTTTGTACTTTATCAAGAATAAGAATGAAATGTTTGATTGCTTCAAAAGGTATCTCGCACTTGTGGAGATCCATACAAGTAGATAACTCAAGAAACTCATATCTCATGGAGGAGGAGAATACCTCACCAAGGAATTTGATGAGTTCTTGCAAGATAATTGAATGCAATTTTAGAGAGAAGAAACAAGACATTGGTCGGTTCAACCAAAACAATGCTTGAAGAAAAGAGGTTGCCACATTATCTATGGGTAGAAGATATCTCAATTGCATTTTACCTTGTCAATAGACCACCATCCAAATCACTTCAAGGTATGAATCTTTATGAAGCATGGCATGGAAGAAAAGTTAGTCTAGGAAATTGCAAAGTGTTTGGTTCTTTAGCTTATGTTCATATACCTTCACAAATTAGAGGTAAGCTAGATCAAAGGGCAACAAAGGTAGTATTTATTGGATATGATTCAAACACATGGGTTACAGGTTCTACAATCCTTCAACCAAGCAATTCACTATAAGTAGGGACGTTGTGCTTGAAGAGCATAGGTCTTGGTATAATGAAGACAAACATCAGGTAACTCTACCATATGATCTTGATTCTGATTTCCATTAATTAGGAAGCAAGCAAGATACACATATCAAGCATCCAAGAAGTGATACAAAGTATGATCAAGATTAAAGGGAACAAGATTACAAGCTATGGAAATCAAGGCAAAGAAAAAAGGCAAGAATGTGGAGAATGCTCCAAACAAACACCTAGAAGATCAACAAGGGAAAAGAGACAACCAGAAAGCTAAGGAGGAAAAGTGAAACCCTAATTGGGAGAAGGCTATGAAAGAAGAAATAAACACTTTGAAGGAGATGGACACTTGGGAACTGGCTCCAATGTCATCTAATCATAAGGTAACTGGTTGCAAATGGGTATATTGTTGGAGTTTGAGGTCTAAGGAAGCATGCAAAGAGCACAAAAAAGAAGAAGAAGAAGAATCTTGAAGCACAACACACAATATTGAATGTAGTACCAAGTGATGTACAAAGATAATTGACCCATTAGGCTTATAGGTGTATATACAAGCCAAGGGAAAAAAACATCCTAAAGAGAAAAGCTTCCCGAGAGTCCTAAGTGTGTTCACACACATCACTACAAAAATATATCAACAAATCCCCCTTGGGAGTGATGGGGTGAATAAGGAGCTGGCACTCATGTATAAGGAAGTGCCAAGCTATGTACAATCAATCTAAAAAAGGACGTAAGCCCAAAGCTTTGTAGAAAGCTTCAAACATCTCCCTAGGCAGAGCCTTTGTGAAAAGATCTCTAACTTTCTCCTGTGCCAGGGCACATATGCCAAACTGATGTCTCTAGAAGAGAATCTCTCGCTAACATAATGATAGTACACCTCAATGTGCTTAGTGCAAGCATGGAACACAGGGTTCCTTGCAACTCTCAATGCACTATGACTATTAGTGAAGATGGTGGTGGTAGAAGACTGAACAACACCCAAATCAACCAAAGGCATCTAAGCCACACACACTCCATAGTCACTAGAAGAGCTGCCCTATAATCAACCTCACAACCACGAGCGTCCACAGTAGGTTGCTTCTTGCTCAACCAAGATATGCATGACCTACCAAGCATGAAGAAAAAACCACTGGTGGACACACAAGTGTCATAGCAACTAGCCCAATCAGAGTCAGAAAAAGCCTGTAAATCTGGAAATAGTGGGCCCCCCCTTGGGATGAAACAATCCAAGTATCCGAGTACCACGCAAGTAGCAAAAGATGTGCTTAATTGCCTACGAATACTTGACACATGGCCAATGCATAAACCTGCTCATCTAAGAGACAACAAACTGAATATCAAGTTGGGTAATGCATAAGTAAATCAAGCATCCAACAATGTGCTGATAGAGAATAAGATCAAATGCATCTCCTACATCATGAAGACTTAAAAGTAGGTGCAAGAAGAAGTAGAACATGAATTTCAAGAACCTGGAGATCATCATCTTTAGTGCCATCTACATCACCTTGAATAACTATATTTGTAGGTGTAGTAGGTCGTTTTTCAACACCCTACACAATAATCCATAGTCCTTTTATGACCAATACATGATGCATCATATATTCCCATAATGGGTAATTGGTACCATCCAACATATCCTCAATAGAAAAAATATGGAATATCTGATTGCTTTTAGCAATGGCCATCGATCAAAATACCCTAACACAAAAAAATGATTATATCTCAAAACACTGAACAGAACTACCTTGTCAAGTTCTACTAAACATGTAGCAAACTTTGAGGCTCTTGAACTAGCGAACCAAAATGTGTATATGTGTTTGGCACAAAAAGACAAAGTTTCCTACATAGGCATTGTGATAGTGTATCCGGAGGCTCAAAGAAGCTCAGATCAAAATTTTGGCACCACAGAAAAAAACTATTTTGAATTCATAATCATCTTGAGTATGCTTATCAATTTTCATGCGATTATGAGATTGTGAACAGAGGGGTGTCAACGACGCCCTAGATGAAGTGGTAATCTACTCTGATACCAATTGTTGGAGTTTGAGGTCTACAAAAGCACGCAAATGGAGCAATTGATTTTTGCTGATGGAGTCTTGCTAGAGAGTTCACTTGTGCAAACTATTATGAATGGTCTTCCCGATTCATATTAGAGTTTTGTTTCTAGTCTTCAATAGATGATCAAAGGCAATCCAAATGACTTATAATTGAAGATTTAGTTTGTGTTTTGTTGCACGAAGATCAATCTAGGTAGAAAAAGTCCATTATGCATGTTGTAGATCAAGCTTTCCTAGCTAGTCACAAGGGCAAAGGTATATGGAGCTCATCTATTCATAAGCAAAAATCTCCTAATAGTGGATGTTCAAGGAAGTAAGAAAAAGGTGATAAGAAAATAGAAAAGCAAAAATAGTTTTACAAATAGTATAAGGGTAATGATAATTTCATAAAGGCTTGTCCAAAATTGGCTACAAAAGAGGCAAAGAAGAAACAGGCTAGAATGGTTCTTGCGAGGCCTCTACACCTAACATAGAGCCTACTAATCTTGTCTTGAATGAAGAATGGACATTTACCACTGTATGTCATGTGGTGCTTTGAGATATTGGGTAGTCCAAGCACAGTCTTATATCTATTGATTTGTTTGAGCATTCGTTTTCCAAGGTGAGCTAAGCTCCTTTACAAAGTCTTAATATATGATAGGTTGTGCATGCCATGATTTAACAAGGCAATGCTTTTTGTGTCTTGAAGTTCAAATGTGAAAAATCTATGTGTTTTTTCTCCCTTTGTATTCTTCTTTAAACCTTGAGATGGATCCTCTACATAGGCACAATGCTTGTTGAATCTCACAAGCAAACCTTTCTCCACAATTGGACCTACACTTATTAGGTTTTCAATAATACTTGGCACATAGATAAGTCTTCTTAATAGATTCTTATTATAGTTGGAGGTCTTCATAGCCCCTATCTTCTCAATAGGGTGCTTTGTGTTATCACATATCTTTACCTCATGCTTGTTCTTTGGATCTTCTAGGTCTGAGAGCAAGGCTACATTCCTTACCACATGATTTCCCTATCACATGGTATGAGCATCTAGACGCAATGTTAGAACACATGCTCATTTGACTTACCTTCCTTCATTTTCATGTTCATAAATAGAAGTGAATCCTATTGAGCTTGATCATCTGTGTAATTTTTGTATTCTCTCCTTCTTCTCCTTGATAGTTGTTGTTGTCAGTTTTATTGTTATATCCATATGACCTTTTGTATCTTCCTCTTGAAGCTCCATAGCCACCTCTATTGTATCCTTTTTCTCCTTGATTCCTTGGGTTTTTGAAGCAGTGCTCTATGATGTGATTAGATAGGCCACATATGGCATAGGATGAGGAGCTTTCAGCTCTCCCCCTATCTTGTCTACCTCCTTTGCCTCTTCCTCTTGAGGTTCTACCTCTACCTGCAAAGTTAGCTTGGGAGGTGCTTCCTTTATCATCCGAGGTTTTGAATTCTCCTTCTTATGTTTGACTTTTCTTTAATCTATGTAAAGAGCAAAGGATTGGTTACCTTTCTAGTTGTCACCATTCTTCATAAGTTTGGCTTCATGGGTGAAGAGTTTCCCAATGAATGTGTTGAAATCTGGCACTTGCATATCCATGTAGAGATCCATGGTTGTGTCGAAATCTTCCAACTTTTCATCATCCTTGATTTCGCTGATGGCTTGTATCACAATATGCTCTTCATAAATGATTTCTCTAATGCTCCCAAGTTGGCATGCAATGTCCTTCATCTCGGTGACAAAATAAGTCACGTTTTTCATGGGCATCTTCTTGAGTGTTATGATCTCCATCCACAATGGGTTCGTCCTAGCTTTTGTACTTACGGAGAAGAATGTTTCCAAAGCATTGCATATCTCATGAGATGTCTTACAAATCCTAATATGAGGATGTAATAAATTAAATATATAATTTAGAATATATGACCTTGCCAAAGCATCCTTTGCACACCATGTGTTTAACGTTTCGTGATCCTCTTGAGTTCGTTGACCTTTGTTTCTGAGTGTAGACATCGACTCATCTTTGAGATGTATCCATACATGCTTCTTCCTTGCAAGTAAGCCCCCATCCTTAGAGAACATGTTGAGTGATTGGTTTGATTTAGTTTTTCAATTGATGAAGTGAATCCATCACCCATAATGTCCAATCTTTGACTATGGTTTGATAGGACTGTGTGGAGTGATTGCTAGTCCATAGATATAAGTTGTTCTTGGCAAAAACGTGCTCCACACCAGCCTAAGTAACACATTGAGGACTGTCAGGGCCCTTTTTTCATCTTTAGGAGTTTTTTTCCCGAGCTTATCAATATGGCTATAACCCTAATGGGTTATTTATCTCTTGTACATTCATTTGGTAATTCATTAAGTGTCTTCTTGTGGTCCAATTTTCTCCTTCTTCTCTTTTGTGATGCTCACATACTTTCACAGACCTCAAAATCTAACAAGAGTCAACCAGAGGCCTTTTGCAAACTTTCAAATGAAATCTTGAGTGAGCTATACTGAGTTATTTCATGAATTTAGGAGAACTATACTAGGATCAATGTGCATAAGAAGGGGGGGGGGGTGATCCTGACTTTTTAGGAAGATGGAAATACACAAACACAGTGAGCTTGTTTTTATCATAGCTCAAGATATATTACTCTAGTGACTTCGTACTCCAATCAATTGATTGGATAAAAAGATCATACACACAGAGAAATAATGTAGAGAACTTGAAAGACTTAACACAATGTAATGAAAAGATTAGATAGAGATCAATGTAGCTATGAACATGAAGTGTAAAGTATAGATAAATAATATACGATACAATAGGACAATATATGAATTCTCTATCTTTGAGCTAAGACATAAATCACTCAAGATGAGTGTGATGATCAGCTCAACTTCCAGGACTTAAGTGACTAGTGTATATCCACACTTCTGCTTTCTGAATGTTGATAGATTCCATGTAAAACTCAAAATGTTAAATAATTAATTTGAATTTTTAACTCAAGTGGAGTCTTGGCCTTTGGCTCCCAATGAGTCCACAAGATTCTCTCCAATGATCTCATTTACTTTTGACTAAGATAAAACTAGATATTAACCATAGAAGCTCCTTGAATGTATGTTGTTATGAGTGAAAATTATGCCTCAAATATCAAGAGAAATCCTTTGTGCATAAACTAAGAACTTAGGCTTGCTTCATGCACCAATATCTCCCGTTGAAGCCTAAGATGCTTGATTCTTCAATCCATTGATATTTCTTGAAGTCCAATCATAGATTTGAACTTATTTAAATTTACTCCATACAATGTAGTGGTCATCATGTATGCACATTGTTGTTGAGTTGGTACATAAGAGAGCTCAATTTCCTTGCTTGTGATTTTCTCCCTACCATATTGATAATGCACCTCAATGTGTTTGCTCCTAGCTAATAAATTGGATTTGTTGCAAGGTGAAGTGAGATTACATTTTCCAAAGATACGAGGAGTATAAGACTTTACAACCAAATTGAACTATAGATTCTTAATCCACAGGGCTTCATAAGTTGCATTTTTCAACCCTCTATATTTAGCTTCACTAGATGAAAGAGAAATAGTAGATTGCTTCTTGGATGACCATGAAATGAGCTTTATACCTGCAAAAGTGACATAACATGAAGTACTTCTCCTGTCATCTTTAGAACCTATCCAATCTACTTTGGAGAATAGATTTATGTCTATATGAGAGTTATATCGATAAAATAGACCTTCATTTATGGTTCCTTTCAAGTATTTGAGTATTTTTTTACCTGCTCCCATGTGTGGCTTCCTATTAGTATTCATGAATTGGTGCATGACACTTACTCTTTAGCATACATCTACCCTAGTGAGTGTTTCAATTCAAGCTTCCCACCAAGCTTTGATAGCTTGTTATGTATTCAATTGGCTCACCTTAATGAGAACTTAACATTGAATTTATCTCCATAGGCTCTTCTCTGTATATAAAAATTCCAAACCAAGGAAGTTTATGAGTTTCCCTAGGTCACTGATCTTGAATTCCTCCTTTATTTCTAGCTTTATCCTCTTGATATCCTCAACATCAAAGGTATATGATGTCTTCATGTGTCCTCATGATGAAGAGTGAAGGATGTGTTTTGCTAACAATGAAACACTTATCCTACAAATAGGTTACAAGTCTATGATTCCAAGATCTTCTTGACTTTAAAAATTCAGGTGGATCCAATGATGCACATTGTTGGAGTCCTTGGCACTTCCCAATTGTGATGAACTTGTGATGCTTCAATTTCTTCTTCTAGAGCATTCATCCATTCGAGTTTCTTCTTTGCCTCCTCATAAGATGACGACTTTTAGAATAGAGGTCCTATGCTAAATTGATAGAATGTTTAGTCACTAGAGATGTATCATAGCCATACGTTTTTGGATTTTTCTTCTCCCTAGTACATCTTCTGATAGTTCTTTGAGTGGATTTTGCAACATCCCTAAAATCTTGTATCCTGGCCTTGCATTTGGAGTTCCATGAGCTGATTTGTCTTCTAAGTCACTAGATGCTTCAAGCTTATGTGTATTCTCACTTCAGAGTGTTGGGAAGTCTTCCTCTATATCATATGGTAGCTTAATATTCCTACAATCATCTTCAAACCATAATTTGTTCCAATTAAACACAAAATCTTGATAGGCTATAAAACCTTTAATGCTAGTGTTATATAGTCTATAACCTTTCTAATTAAGGTAATATCATATGAATACACACTCCTCTACCTTAGGGTCTAATTTACCTTTGATATGTGATGGTATGTGCACATATGCAATGCATCCAAATATCCTGCAATGATCCAAGCTTGGTCTCCTTCCATTCCAAGATTCATAAGGGTCATACTATCCAAGGCCTTTGAAGGTAATCTATTTATCAAGTATGTGGTAGTAGATAGTGCCTTTGCCCACAAATAATTTGGTAAATTCTTCTCATTCAACACGGACCTTGCTACCTCATGAATAGTCCTATTCCTCCTCTCTGCTACCCTATTGTGTTGAGAAGTGTATTTGGTAGTACTTTCTCTCTTGATTGCTCTATCTTATAGATAGGAATCAGATTCATGGGAAAAATATTCTCTCCCTCCATCAAACCTTAGTGTTTTTAGGGTTTTATGTGTTTGATTATTGAAAAGAGCTACACATAGAAGATGCATAATACCTTGATCTTGAGATTGATGGTTCTTTTCTTGGTCCCCAAACATATCTGTGGACAAGCTTTAGAAGGTCTCCATGTATGTATCCTTTCTTGCTGAATGGTTGCATGTGTCATTTTTCAAATTGACATCCACTACACTTGTATATCATGTGTTGCTTTGAGATATTGGGCAGTCCAAGCACATTCTCATATCTATTTATTTGTTTGAGCACTCTTTCTCCAAGGTTAGCTAACCTCTTATGCAAAATCTCAAACTCTGATAGGTTTTGCATGCCATAATTTAACAAGGCAATATTCTTGGTGTCTTGAAGTTCAAATGCGAAAAATCTACCTACTTTTTTGTTACATTTATGTGTTCCTTGAGTAGCTTTGATGTGATGCTTTTCCCCGTACATAGGCACTTTTTACTCTAGTGCTGACTAGAGCTTGTTCCCCCATGTTATCACATACATGATTCACTCATATGTGGTGGTACTTTGTACTTAGGGATATTATTCAGCTCTTATTTAAGTTCAATTCATCATCAATGAGAGAGTTATTCCAGCCATCCATCTTCTCTATGTGTCTTGCTGCATTTGTGCTCCTTGTGTGTGCTCCGTGTGTCTCTTGCACTCCTACACATACCCAAAAATGGTATCAGAGCAGGTTCAACTCCTTCTCAAGTTTTAGTTTTTCATGTCGCGGTGCACACACACTTTTAATAGTGCAAATTGACTTTCGAGCATAGAAGAGTGAATTTCAGTAGCCAAGAAACATTTACAACAGGTGCCCTGAGGTTTTATCCCCATTTCAAAGCCATTCGTGTAGTCAGATTTTCCATCAGAGGGACAATTAGTGAGCTGAAATTTCAGCACTCATTTCAACTATCGTTGAAGTAAAAATTTTATCACATTCTTGTTCCTTAGTGAAATGGAAGGCAACAATGACTTGTTTGGCATGCTTCAAGGTGAAGATAAGCTTGATGGGACCAAATATACAATGTGCTCTTACATGATGAAGCATGTTATTATTGCAAAACAACTTTGGAACATAGTGGCAGATGTAGATCAAAGAGAAGCAGGTTCTTCTACTTCATAGTCTACTATCATTGATGGAGCTTCTTCTTTGAGTATAGTGGTTTCTGCTTCTCCACCTACACAGAAGCAACTTAGATGGGATGGAAAAGATGCTCAAGCTCATGCATTGATTGCGCTCTCTATGAAGCATCACATAGTTCCACACATTCGGTCATGTCCTACATCAAGACAAGCATGGGACACTCTTGCTTCTTTTTATGCACTGCATAATGAAGTACGTGTTGCATACTTGAGGAAGCAACTTGAGGATGTATGTATGGCTGAAAATGAGTCGGTGGATGTGTATGTGACATGCATCAAGGAATTGAAAGAGCAATTGGTAAACATAGATGAG
>CM035412.1:136100867-136145867 GCA_020310875.1 Ceratopteris richardii | reverse complement strand
AAGTAATCTAAAAAGCTCCATCGATTCTCACTCTTTGTCTTGCCTTGTATGCGCGTGTGTGTGTATGTGTGTGCATGCTTGTGTGCTTCTCACTCACGCACTTGTGCCGCCACTTGCTCGAGGTCTTCATACCATCCTCACGTCTTCCCGGATTGACATTAAAGGAGGTGCTACTCATCACTGAGCTACACCAAATTTTGGCGCCGTTGCCGGGGATCGAGCTTTGAGGACGAGCGTGTGATGGTAAGACGTAGAGTTGACGCGTTGGAGTTGTAGGTATTTTCTTCACTCTCATAGATTTTCTTTTACTTTCTTCACCATCTCCATCACCACCATCATCATCACCATCTCCCACGTCCACCTCCATCATCGCGAAAATTTCAGTTTTTTGACTATATCCCCATCTCCACCTCATTTCCCTCATTTCACTTGTGAGAGAGAGCGAGAGAGCGAATTTGCATGTGCTGTTTTTTGCATGTTTTGTGAGCTTTCTGCAGGTACAGGCCGCATCATCATCCCCAGCACCCTGCGCAGGTACGGAAATCTGAGTAACTGTCTGTGTGTCGCCGAGCTCTGTCAATCGCGACCGACAGAAAAATTGCTCTAATTGCTAAACAAAGTGCATATCCATGACCTACAGGCCTAGAGCTTCCCAAAAATGTGTTTAGTTTTTTGAAATTCCACAGATTTCTGTCAATCGCGATCGCTCTGTCAATCGCGATCGACAAACCACGACGGACAGATCTGTCAATCGCGATCGACACGTCAATCGCGACCGACAGCCCCCGACGGCTCTGTCAATCGCGACCGACAGAGTCAACGACCGATTGACCACGACCGACTGACTACACGCGTGACACGTGTCAATCGCGATCGAGTCATCAATCGCGATTGACTCATCAATCGCGACCGACACGGTCAACGACGGTTTGACCTCGATCGACAGACCCTCGCGACCGACCTGTCAATCGCGATCGACTCGTCAATCGCGACCGACAGAGTCAACGACGCTTTGACCACGATTGATTGACTTTTCGCAACCCCTGTCAATCGCGACTGACCAGTCAATCGCGACTGACAGCCACGACGGACCTGTCAATCGCGATCGACACGTCGATCGCGACTGACCTGTCAATCGCGACCGACAGACCTTGCGAACGCGTTAGAAGGGCAAATTAGGTCAAATTTTTAAGGCAAAGTGATTGGTCTAAATTGTGATTAAGTGTGGGACAAACTCTAGGGTGTAGTATTGCATTGTTAGGCCGTGCCACAAGCTACTCGGGTATTCCTGTTCGACTGTTAGCTTGTATTGAGCCCTGATTTAACTCCCTAAACCCTGAACAGTCCTAACTTTTTCATACGAAATCCAATTTTTGAGCTCTTGGGCTTGTTGGAAAGCTCGTGGCATATACTACACGCCCTCAACTGTTTTTTATAAAGATAATGCATTGATTTTCAGAGAGGGTAAATTGAAGTTGACCATACCCAGGGGGATCAAAGTCAGGGGTCTTTAGAATTATTTTCCTAAAAGTCACAATGCAGATGTGTGTTTGTGTCACATGAATGAAAGTTGTGGGTTGTGTCCTTGAATCTAAGCATTGAGCTAACCGTGGGACTTTTATAGGTCCATTGAGAGCAACTGAGAGCATACAAAGCAAGGTTTCTTTGCAAGCTTGAGAACCGGATTCTTGAGCACCATAAAGCAAGGAATCAACAAGTAAGGTTGGATTATTCTCAACTCCCTCTGTCATTTCCTAGCTCAAGCTAAGAACGAGTAGAGATAGGAGTAAGTCAGGGCAACGATAGGCAGCTATCAAGTTGAAGACTACCTAAAAACTCAAGTTCAAGTTAAAAACATAATCTCTGTACTGTCGATAACCTAAAGAAAAAGAACCTAACGTGGAACGATCAACCTGAAAGTACGAAGAACATTCAAGTGTTCCTGACGACGTGATATCAGACAAGACCATAAACACAATAATTAACTAAAAAGAATCAAGTGACTGGTACCAATTGATTGGCAACGAGGTTGTACTCGGAAAAAATTGGGATAATCGGTTAGGCATATGAACCTTCGATCAGGACGACACCTAGCCAGGGAGAGACAAAGCCTTAGGTCTTCAGAGGCTAGTGTCAATCATACTGCAAGGTCTTGGGCCCAGCAGTTGAGCCACCACTCATACTACCCTAGCTCTGAGACCAGTGAGTCAGAAATGTCTCAAGGCATGGACAGACCTACGGGAAGTTCAGGAGTGCCTTATTTGTACAGGGTAGAAGGCCCTTACAAAACACAGCTGGAATATCTTAGGACCAACCGACTAGGTGCTAGCATCTATGAGGACGGCCTAGGAAGATCCGTGGTCCAGATTAAAAACCCTGACCAATCCATAGGACTAGAACACCCAGCTGTCAAGTTTGAAAATGGTGCATACCTGGACAAAGAAGGAACTATATATGTTGTCACTAGTCACCCTGATAGGACAGATGACTTCGGGAATGTAATCTCAGAAGCGGATTTAGGTGACCTAGAACAAGGGAACATGGGTGCGGAACCTAGAACCCCTCGAGGTAAATCAGTTCTCACTAGGATTATCACGCTTGAATGGGTCCCCCAAGACAACAAGAGCATAGAGTTGCTCCTCAATCGAGAAACTGATGAAGCCTTTTGGAGGTATAAGTCTAATCAGCCAACAGACATAGGAAATATCATGATCTATGAGCTTAAGGATCCGGATAGCCCAGGCAGAGTGACCTACTTAGACCATGCTTCAGAACGGATCTTTGTGGTGACAGAAAATGATAGGCATGTCTACACTTGGAAGGGTGAATTTATTTTCCCCCAACCGAGATCAAATGTATCCTATGGTCACCCTGGGGCTGGAACTTCCCAAGCTCATGGTACGCAAAGAGACAGAAGTAGAGATAGACCAGAAGTAAGTTTTGCCAACCCAGTGGGCAGAGAAAGAACGAGAATAGAGACGAATAGGGTAGAACCTGAGATGCATAGAGCCCACAGGAACCAAAGAAATGTAGATGGATTCCCTCTGCCGAGGCCTAGAGAGCACACAAGAACTTTGAGACCCACCCAGCTAGTTAAGTCCATGAAGAATTACTTTGACGGCACAGGAGATCCCTATGATCATGTGGCGGAGTTCAAGCAAGTCTTGAGAGCTGAACAAGTGGAGGATCTGTTCACGCAGTACAATGCCTTCGGTCTAACCCTTAGGAACACAGCACTTACGTGGTTTCAGCCATTAGATGAACGTCAGTTCAGGAGCATAGACCAACTCCTAGAGGCATTCATTGTAGAGTTCTCTAAGAGCGGCATAAGACACAATACCTCCTCATTGATTCACAGCTTCAAGCAAACCCCTCAAGAGACTGTGAGACTTGCAGGAAGAAGATTTAGGCAATACCTTGAAAGATGTCCTATTTCGGAGCTACCCACACCTGCTAAACAAGTAGCCTTATTCCTTGACGGATTGCTGAGTACAAAATTGAGATCCTATGTGTATCTGAAGGACCCTAGGACTATAGAAGAATGTGTACGCATGTGCATTGACATTGAAGATAACCTAGGGGAAGAGCTAGAGCTTTCCAAAATCTACAAAGATTCAGATAGTGCATCTAGCCACTCTTCCACGCAATCTACATCAATCGAGGAACTCGCGGAGAAAGTGGCTCAGAAATTAGGTGTAACTAGCAAACAAATCCCAAGGTTTGCCCCTGTGAAAAGATGCTATACTTGCGGCGGCGACCACATGGCAAATGTGTGTCCCATTATGGCCCAACCTCAAGTTAACCCTAGTAGCCAGTACTGCACCATAGAACGGAAGTACACAAACCACACTGCGCAAGATTGCCCATACAACAAGCAGGCAGTTAGGCAACCCTACCCTCAACCCTACCAACAAGGCAGATACCAGAACCAGTATCCTCCACCACCACAATATGCTAGACCCCAACAACCCTATCAGCAACCATATCAGGCCCAACAGAGACCCCAACCGGTACTAGCTCAACAGCCCCCAAACCCCGCTAACGTGATTCCAGTAAAGTATGCTGTTGCAGAAGAAAACCTGAATAGGGCCATAGTACCAGTAACCCCATTGATCTCAGAAAGTGACCCAAGTGACCATAGCTTTGATTCTACACATGTCGATAGTCCCCAGGCTTACTACATGCAGTCTCCAGAACATGGTGAGTCTTACTATAGTGAAGAACCAAGTGAACCTAGTTGGGAGTCAGATTACACGAACGTCATGTATGCAAACCCCAACCCTAGGCCTCAACCTAGGCAAGTAAGACCTCCATTCCCAAGAGGACCGTGCTACAGATGCCAGGGAGATCATCTCATTCGTGATTGTCCCTTGCCCCCACCTACACAACCCCAGTCAGTGACTATCCAAGGTTTTTGCCAAGATTGTGGAAAAGAGCATCTTTTACGAGATTGCCCAAAGAACCCCAATAATATGCCAAAAATCACTCCGATCAATGTGATTGGTTTGGTTGTAGATTCCTCAGGAAGCGTCACTTCCACTGCACCAGTGCAGGTAGTCACTAGAGCTCAGGCTTTGCAGCAAAACCAAGAGACAAACCAGGGTAAGAACTCAGAGGCTAGTGAAACCGAGAGCATAACAAAGAAAAGGACTAGAGCATGGAAAGATAGTCGGGAAAGAATGAAAAGACAATGGGCTAAAAAGATGAGTGAGCTTGAGGAAAGCATAAGAGACACCAAAGCGAGGATAACTGAACTCACAACTCAAACTCCCTCTCACTTCACCCCGCCTCCACCACTCCCATCTCCATCCGACTCACCACCTTCCCCACCGCCTCATCAAATCCCACCACCCCCTAGAGTAGGATCAGTCCTAGCAGATCCCACTCCTGAAGACCTAAACATGATGCTTAAAGCATATCAGGCCAGAATCCAAGAAGGACCAAACGTCACGGATCATGACAAGTGCTATCCTAGAGCTGACCTGGAGATAGAAAGAACCAAACTGTGCGCGAAAATGGTCGCATTGGCTCAGACTATGTTTGAAGCCAGTCGCCTTTTCAATTACTCGGGCTCAGCCAAGACGCAATTACACTTGGATGGATTCCTAGAAAAGTTAGAGAGGATAATGGCAAGATCTGACAAGGAAGAAAAAGATCAAGAGAGAGAGAAAGCAAGCAAAAACCTGAATCATTCCCCATCGGAAGTGTATGTGGCCAATTCCACTAAACCGGACTCCTTTCCCTCCTTAGGAAGATTAGAGAGGCTAGTTGCACAGCCAGAAAAGGAGCCTACCCCTCAAAGGAAGGAAAGGGTAAGAGAACGGAAAAGCCAGCCTCTTCAGGAAGCCCACATGCCTTTTCAAGGAGCCTATCTTCCTCCCCTAAGGTCACAGGAGCCTCCCTCGAAAGCTTATGTACCCCCACAAGTAACCCACATCCCTTCCCAGAAAGCTTATGAGCCTGTTCGGAAAAGTAATAGCATAAGTGATCCTCCCCAAGAAGCTTGTGCCTCAGCTATCTATGACACCGAGGAAAGAGCCAACGATAGAATAAGCCCTCCTTCCCAGATAGCATATGTACCTAATTCTACGGAGCCAGATACTTCTTCTTCGATGAATCGGTTTGCACCAGACTTCCTACGAGAGATTCAAGAAGACAAATGGGAAAACGAAAGCGAGGTCGCCCCTCCTTTTGAACTTGTGGACGATGCACACGACCAATTCCCACAAGACATCCCATCTATTTACGGGGAGCATGAGAGTGTTCAGTCTCACGAGAGATTGGACTTTGAGTCTAATTCCATACAGGAGCTACCCCACTTCACAGGCCCATGGGAAGCAAAGTCCACATGTATGAGAGCACCCACAGTCATGGTAAGGAACGACGACTCAGTCATACCGAGGAACACGGAGGTAGTAACGAACACCAAGGTGCAACGCGATCTCACTTTGGAAGAGCTGTCTGAGGATAGACCAAACGCGCGGAAATATGTAGCTAGTCAAGTAACTGAAACTGCAAAACCTCGTTCCCGGGTAGGATCCCATAGAACAGTACCGGAAATTCCCTTGGATAAGATAGGAGATATGTGTGAAGGTGAAGAAGGGAACACCTATCTTCCCATCACCTACCAAGAGTACACCACCAAGGCAATTTTGGACTCAGGTGCAGGAGTTGCAATTGCCACCACCTCCTTATGGAAGCGTTGGGGCAAGCCAGCACTCAGGCCGACGAGAATGAAATTGCAGATGGCCGATGGCCACATAGAGAGACCCCTAGGATTGCTAGAAGGAATAACTCTCACCACTTGTGGTGTTGAGTTTGAGCATAGCTTTGCTATATGTGACTTCAATAAAAATCATGCCTATGAGATGATTTTGGGAAGGCCATTTATGCGACAATTGCAAGTGGTACAGGATTGGGGAACCAACTCCTTGTATTTGCAACACTTGGGTGTTACGACCAAAGTCAATCTCAAAGATTATTCTCACAGAGATGTCCCTCCTATCCAATGGAATCCCATCCATAGAGCCAAAGAGGACACAGAATCGGTGCATTCCATAGGATCTGGATCCTCATGGATGCATGAAGATACTCACTTATGGATGTGCAAGGTAGCAGTAGAAGAAGAGAAGAGAGAGAAAGCCAGAGAGGTAGGTGCGAGCGAAACTCATAGACCCATTCAAGACCCAGCCTATGCACCTGTAGTTTTTCCAGACGAAGAATTTGAACCTCACGGTTGGGCAGAAATCTTAGCAACAATGGACGTGGCCATCAACGAAGAACAATGGACACCTCACTGTGATGAGGATGGCTATGATATCTCAGTCTTCTCCATAGAGCCAATCATGGGAGAGGCAGTTCTAGAAGAATGCGAACCTAGCCCTGATGCATTTGAGGATGCAAGTGACTCCGATCTAGAGTCAATCATTATGGACCCACCATTTGCATCAGATGAAGAATACTTCCATGAGGTAGAATTTCAAACCCAGAGACATGGAGAGGTTACAAATGATGTAAGATTAGCAACGCATATGACCCCTAAGGAAGGAGGAAAGAAACGAAAGAAGAGAGAAGCCTTACCAGAAGAGGAAGAATCTTTGTTTGAGGTCCCAGAAAATTTTAAGAAGTATGAGATAGATGACAGGAGAGTCATGATAAGAATGCCTAAACGAGAGGCACAATCAGGAGAGGCCTATGATAACAAAGAAACCACCAAGAAAATCGTAGTGGCCCTAGAAGAAGGAGAGGAGAGATGTACGTATATAGGCCATGACCTAACACAAGATGAGGAGTACGAATTGATAGCCTTGCTAAGAGAATACAGAGATGTATTCGCTTGGAGTTACAAGGATTTGAAAGGTGTTGACCCGGACATATGCTCGCACACCATCCCCATGACCTCAGATGCCAAACCCTCTAAGCAAAAGCCTTATACATATAACGATAATTACGCTGCTAAGATCAAGGAAGAGATAGATAGATTGGTTGAAGCTGGATTTATCTATGAAATTGAGCACACTGAATGGGTATCCCCCATTGTAGTGGTGCCCAAAAAGAATGGCAAACTGCGTGTGTGCATTAACTTGAAAAAGGTTAATGCCGCCACAATTCGAGATAACTATCCGCTTCCCATCACAGAGCATCTCTTAGAAAGAGTGGCAGGCAAGGAAGTGTACAGCTTCCTTGATGGATTTTCTGGCTACAATCAAGTAGCCATAGCTCCAGAGGATCAGCATAAGACAGCCTTTGCCACAGAATGGGGCATTTTTGCTTTTAGAGTAATGCCATTTGGGCTTACCAATGCACCAGCTACCTTCCAGAGGCTGATGTGCCATGTGTTTAAGGAGTTCCTGAGGAAGAGTTTAGAAGTCTATGTTGATGACCTTTGTGCTCATTCCAATGTTAGACAAACCCATATTCCGGAACTCAGACAAATCTTTGACAAATGTAGAGAGTACCAAGTCTGCCTGAACCCAGAAAAGTGCGTTTTTATGGTCAGGCAAGGCAAGATTCTAGGACACATAGTGTCAAAGAATGGCATATCTACTGACGAAGAGAAAGTGCGAGCCATAGCAGAGCTACCTAGGCCAAAGAATGTCAAGGAAGTACAAGCTTTCATGGGGCATTGCGGTTATTATCGACGATTCATACACATGTATGCTGTCATTGCAAAGCCCATGTACGGACTCTTGACAAACTTTGAGTGGACGGATGAATGTGAGAATTCCTTCCAAGAACTTAAACGAAGATTATGTTCAGCACCAATCTTGACCACACCAGATTGGAATAAGCCATTCCATGTTCATGTTGATGCATCCAATTACGCTATTGGATGTGTGCTTGCACAACCTACTGGTGAAGGTAATATGGATCTTCCAATTGCCTATGCCAGTAGACAATTGAATGCGGCTGAACGAAATTATACCACTACTGAGCGAGAAGGATTAGGCATGGTATATGCAGTTAAAAAGTTTAGACATTATTTGCTTGCAAATAAGTTTAAATTTTTTACGGACCATCAGGCATTGTTGTACTTAGTAAACAAGCCATGCAATACAGGTAGATTAGTAAGATGGTTTCTCTTACTAATGGAATATGACTTTGAGGTTGTGGTAAGAAAAGGTAGGACTCACTTGAGAGCAGATCATCTCTCTAGGCTCACATCTGGGGAAGCCCCACAAGGAGTGTCAGATGACCTTCCTGATGCTTACTTGTTTAATTTGGAGGTTGTACCGCAGTGGGCTAAACCATTGGTACCAGTATTGACGTACGGGCCTAGCCATCCAGTGGTAAACACACGGAATAGAGAGATTGTAAAAGCCCAAAAGTATCACATCATGGCAGGAAGCATGTACAAGCACACAGATCAAGGGATCTTGGCTTGTTGCGTAGAAGAGGATGAGTACGCTAAATGGTTGCAATTAGCACATGTAGGTGCGTTAGAGCAACACCATTCAAAACAACGAACGTTGCAGACTCTAAAGAGATTCGGAGTGCATTGGCCAACTATGGAAGCGGACGTCCAAAAGTTGTGCAAGGAATGCCCAATCTGTTGCACTAAGCCACCTGTGGAACACGCCACTCTCTATCAAATATCCATTGTGCCAGATTGGAGTGAACCTCTAGTATCATTCTTGCGGACAAACACATTCCCCCCAGACATGACTCTAGCTAGGAAAAGGAGTTTAGAACAAGAAGCCCTGGATTATTCACTCATAGGTGATAATCTATATAAACGCGGTAAGGATGGCTACCTGAGACTGTGTGTCCATGAAAGTGAGTATCTTAAAATCTTAGAAACTGCTCACCAAGGTGTAGCAGGAGGACACTTTGGACCAGATCGGGTAATCAAGGCAATACTATTTGCGGGCTTTTGGTGGCCTACACTTCACATGGATGCACATACCTATGTGAAACGGTGTGATGTCTGTCAGAGGACTCAATATCCTATACGCAAAGATGAGATGCCACTGAAACCTATGATGGGTGGACGTGCATTCTCTAAGTGGGGAATAGACTTCGTAGGTCCTATTAATCCCCCAGCTAAGGGTTCTCATGCGGAATACATCATTGTGGCAACAGATTATCTCACCAAGTGGGTAGAGGTAAAAGCTACAACCAAGAACGATGCTCAAACAACTGCCAAATTCTTGTTTGAGAATGTATTCACGAGATATGGACTACCTATAGAGCTTGTAAGTGATAGAGGCACTCATTTCTTGAATGAAGTTATTGAAAATCTACTCCAAGAATTCTTGGTAATACACAAGAAGTCTGCCCCTTATCACCCTCAAGCTAATGGTCAAGCTGAGAGCACTAATAAGATTTTGTGCAATGTGCTGACAAAATTAGTGAACACTAAACGCTCTGACTGGGACAAACAGCTACACCACGCTGTTTGGGCATACCGAGTTGCCTACAAAACGGTACTCCAAGCCACCCCCTTTCAGATGGTATTTGGCCAAAACGCTGTGTTACCCTTGGACTTCCTGATCCCTACATTGAGAGTAGCACAAGAGCACGAATGGACAGGTCATGAGCTCTCCTCTAGGATCTTTGACCTTGAACGATTAGGGGAAACGAGACTGAGAGCCGCTGCAGGGATATATGCAGCCAAGAAGAGACAGAAGGCATACTTTGATGCCCACGTGAAGGATAAAGGCCTGAAAGCAGGAGATCTAGTCTTAGTCTATACACTAAAACAACACGCGAGGAAGCTAGAAAAGAGAGGCTACGGACCTATGATCATCAATAGGATCTCCACGAGCGGAGCAGTACAATTGGCCACATTAGAGGGGGATGTTCTCCCAAATTATATTAGCGGTTGCAGAGTCAAGTTGTACCAGGAACCCCTCACGGAGGAAATGCTCTGCCGACTCAACACTGCTAAGAAACGCAAAGAGGAAGAAAAGAGAATTAGAGAAGAAGCTCAAGCAGAGGCTTTAGAACGCATCAGAAGGATGAAATTACGAAGGCAAGGTAGAGATCAGCCTGGAACGAATGACTATGCAGACCAAGGATTTCCCATGGCCATGTGTGAAGTTGCAGGAACAAGCTCGAATAGAATAATTGATAGACGTCCTTTCATAACCATAGACATAGGACAAGGAAAGAGCACAAGGACCGTAAGAGCCTTGATTGACTCAGGGGCTGCCACTAGCGCTGTTAAGTTGTCTTATTGTCAAGAGTTACAGTTAACTGTCCATCCTGTGGAAGCATACCTCATAGGATTGGGAGGCGTGGAAACCCCTTGCATGGGCGAGGTGGAACTTCCCCTCTACATTCACGAGGAGGCAATGACCGTTAAAGTACTAGTGTGTCAAGATGAGGATCTCACTGAACCTCTCGTCTTGGGTCAGGATTGGATCTATGACCAAGCAGTCAATCTAAACCTAAGAAGTGGACTTCTCCAGGTTTGGGTCAATCATAGTCGAGTTACAGTAGAATTAGACAATGGAGCACTCAAGGAACTAGGAAAGGCACAGACTCCTGGTCCTTCCAGGGGTACACATGAAGATGACCATGCTGTTCTTGTCCAAAACTATGTGTTGCAGAGGAATGATATTTGCAAAAAAGGAGTCAGGAATGCAACGGAACTCCCTTCTTTTCCAAAGGCTAGAAGGAAGCAGCAACCCAAGATGGATCAAAGGCAGAAGGGGCAGGGTACTACCTATGTCAGAGATCAAAAGTACCTGCGCAGCAGAACAGCCCAGAAAATAGACCAGATATGGGTGCGGAGAGGCGAACGACAAGTTGCACCACCGTCAACTACAGGGGCAAAGCCTCTTATTAGTGACCAACAACGCAACGCTAATAAGCAGTCTTTCAGAAATTCTTCTGCTAAAGTAAAATCTATTTGGGTGCCCAAGAAGTCGATGAAGGCAAGCCCACAATCAAGACAAATTTGGGTGCCTAAGGCTTGCTTGATGGCACAAGTAGCTACGCTGAGGCCACAACTTAAACAGCATAACGCAGCGACGCATACTGCCAGATTTCACTCGTTCTCGACACTCATTTACACACCAAAACCCAAGAGCGTACATGTAATCAATTGTAAATGGGTCCCAAAAAGGCCTCATCTGCAAACTACGACACCGAGAACGCTCGGTAGAGACTCTCCGAAACCGAAGGCCAAGCCCATTCACTGCATTTGGCAGCCTAGGGCCTGCAATAAACCCCCCGACCCCAATGTGTAAATTCATAACCCACTTACTAACTGCAATAGTTTCCTAGGACAACATAATCACTAACTACACACACTGTCTTCATACACTTACTAACCACTAACTCACCCTCTACCTTATGTTAATGTTGTAACGGGGACAACAACGGATTTATTTTGTCCATTACAATGTTAACACTTGGTTCTATATTCTCACAGAACCAATCCGCAAACAGGGCCATGGCAGAAGCAGGTACCAGCTCTCAAGCCGGATCTGGTCCCCAAATCGTGGACATAGAAACACTTCTCCTTGAGCCACGTCTCACTGCAAGACCGCATGAGCTTCAAGAAGTGCATGTGCTACCCATCCAGGATCCTCCTCAAGGACACACTTCTCAAGTAGGTAAGCATGCGCATTGGTTCAGTGATGTTGCTGGACCACTGGGCGATGGAACCTACTTCTGGGAAGCAGAATTGGAGTTCAATGGCAAATGGGGTCGATACCACTTTTTCACACGCGAATTTGAAAGCTACCAAAATGCCGAAGTCATGAGATCAGTTTGGGTCAAAGCAGGTGTGGAAAGTTATTTCAGGACCCACATACCAAAGCCGGATTTTTTACGATGTTCATATCTGATCAGTACAATCACGCCAAGCAGAGTCAAGGGCGGCGACAGCACCTTCGTGTTGCCATCACTGCTGCCGGGTAATGAGCTCAAAAGATTCAAGTTGACCCTCAATCTGGTAAGAGAAGCGTTGGCTATGTATGGCATGCACATTCCCACAGAAAAGGAAACCATGGTCCCAGGTCGAATGAAGCATAAGGATTTGAATAAGTTGAAGGATATGGTAGCCATGACACCTACCATTGCGCTTCACCTGCGAACCATCATGCAACACTTTGCGTTTCCCGCCCAAGAACGATTCACAATGCCCCCGAAAAAAATATGGTTCAGTTTATATCTAGCAGAAACCGAAAGCCTGCCCATCAATGTGCCACACTGGATCATAGACCAGATCCACCTAGCACATCAAAGGTGGAACAAGAAACAGAAGAACGTGCTCCACGGGTGTTGTGCTTTGACCAGAATAATCTACAGATGCTTGGCTTATGATGTGCCTGTTCAGCGGGCACTCGTATGGTCCCGAGTCCAAGAATTCCAAAGAAGACTATCAGCAGCAGGTCCCCCATCAAAGAAGATGAGGGGGGGAGTCCAACTACCCTGTGCCCAACCAAGGGGAGCTACCGCTACACCAGAAGTCACCCCTCCCCAGACACGACGAGTTAGGCCATTCACAATCCGGTTACCACGACCAAGCACGGAGGGGCCTAATCTGGTGTTTCCACCCATTCCATCCGATTTGGAATTTCCGCAGGGATTTACTCTTGAGGACCTCACGGATGAAGAGATTGCCAGATTAATCTATGACTCTAACCTCGAAGCGGAAGCAGCGAGAGCTCAGGAACCACAACCCAAAACAACATCGGCCCCCACCCAACCCCAAACTGTAGAAGTCGATGTAGATGAACAAGAGGCAGGAGAAGATGAAGAAGCAGCCGACGAAGAACAACAGCAAGAATATGACGAACTCTCCGAGTTAGCAAGTGCCCCAGCATATTCGGCACAAATCAAGAGACTATATCGAACCATGCGACTGGTTCAGGAACAGCATAAGATGTCTCTAGAACAGGGCAAAAGACTCATGAACGACTTGCTAGCGGAGGAAGGTGTGGACGAGTTGTTCATTGAGTCCATGAACCTTCATGCCGATGCTGTAGGACTGGACGAGGCCATCCATGAGGCAATGGCCTACATCCACAGGTTTGAAAAAAGAGTTCCTACTCGTCCCAGGAGATCCGGAAAGCAAATTCACATCGATACATCAGCACCAGGCGGGTCAGCTCAAGCAGAAGAATATCACGAAGCACCGTTGTCACCCACATCCCCACCTCACACTACACAATTCACTCCACCACAGGACACTGACACTACCACATCCACTACCACTACCGTTGTCATGGGCATCCCACTCTCCCCGGGAATCCAATTCGGGGGAGTCACCATGCCCACCTTCACCACCCTGTTCACCGATGTCACATCCACTCCACCAACGATTCCCATCTACACAGTCACTCAAACAGTTGACACGATGGAAACATCACCTGCCACAGCACCGCTCCCTCCCCCCATGCCACCTTCATCACCCATACCCCCTCCACCCACATCTCCACTTACATCCACAGCATCCACCTCTCCCATTCCCGCCCCCATTCCCCCTGCATCTTCACCTTTCCCCGCATTATTTAATGTAAATAACATATTTTTTGCATTAAACCAATGTGTATACCAGCTCCAGCATGAGTACAAAGCTTTGGACAACCGATATAAGCAACTGGAAACGCACCATCAAAACTTACAAAGACAGTTTCACATTCTACACACAGAAAATGCAGAACTGAATCAACGTTACACGACGCTTGAGCAAGCTCACCAAACATTATTGGCGGCACCCCAACCATCAACAGAACCAGGTGCCAAACAACTAGAAGCTTTGCTCGAGGTATACCAAGCCGATAATCTCAAAGTCCGGCGTAACCTGGCACTTCTCAGAAAACACATGGCGGCCGCCCTTGAGGAAAACAAGAGATTGCAGCAGCAAAATGAAGCAAATCTAGAAGCAGCAATGGAAGGCTCTCCACACGAAATTGATCCAGACCAGTTTAAAGCTGTGCCCTCAGAGACAATGAAGACCATCTTGGACAGCTATGCAGATCTGTTAGAAGCTCATGATGACTTGGAAAGGGAACGGGATGCGCTGCGCAATCAACTCCAAGAGCAACAGACAGCACCCAAAGTCACAGAAACGACCACGACTTCAGAGGAAGTCAAGGCATTGCAAGAGCAGGTGGCCGAATTACAGGCAAGATTACTCACACATGAAAGGCAACCCTCTCCAGTTATCGAACCAGAACCCGAGGATTTGGTACCCATCGAGGTAGATGAGACATATGAGGAACCTTACGTTCCTATGCCAATGCCAGGTGGTGAGCAAACCGCAGAAGGAATGGACACGCTAGAAATCGAAGTACCTGAGTGGCTCCAAACACTAGAGAAAACGGCATCAACTCACGAAGATCGAGTGGCAGTTCAAATCCAATCTATGGCAAAGATAGAGGACACTATTATTAAATCAGAATACTTCCGCAGCATGTCCCACCATAGATGGATCGGAACCAATGATGATCAATACGTGCCATATTGCATACTTCTGGCGGACTACAATGCAGAAATCCAACACAAATGTGGCAAACCTCCAACGTTTGCTACACAATTTGGGCCAGATGACATCCCAGAGAGCGCTAAAAAAGGATCCATTCATCAACCCACTTGGAGGATCCGACTCCTCGAAACCTATCCGGAGATGGTTCGCACCTGGACTAATATGCCTCTGTTTATTAAATATAACCCTTGTTATGTTCCTGTACTCCGCAGACGCACATGGCCAGAGTTTACCATTGCAGTCAAGAACATCAAGGGATGCGCCAAATGGTTAAACTACGTCTATCTAGCACCCCCTCAAGGGCCTCCCACCGTCAATTACATGATCTCCACTATACGGCACTGGAGCCTCCGATTAAAGAATACCCCTGATGTAATGGCCCAGATGTGCATGAAAATTTTTGAGTTAATGCTTATTACATTCAGGACATTCAAGAATATCAAGGACCCACACTTCTCAGGCGTCGGATTCCTTACAGGAAACCAAGATTTAGTGTATGACATGAGCACCACTCCTTCCATAGAGGTGATATACGCTTGGCACGCCAGGATAAAATACCTCCCGGCCTGCTTTAAACAAACATTCGAGGAGATGTTCATAACAGGGTTCTGGGAATACCACTCAGAAATATTTGTACCCAGACCCTCACATCTCCTCCATTTATTTGCTGTGGAGCGAACCATTCACTCAGAGCAGTTACGGGTGCCACATCCAGATGTCCCAGGGCCAGTCAATTGGGATGCATTGCTGACAGATCTAGCAAGGGGACTCAGGTTAGAAGAACACCACCTCGCCGCGGATGTTGTACAATACTACGTCCAAAAAGCAGCTAGACAAGGGTCTGTCAGGGGCGACAGACGCGAGAGTGGGGGGGGTGTTGGCAGCAGCCTTGGTACACCAGGACTTACAAGACGAGAAAGTCAAAGAAGGGAGTCAGAGCGAAGGGATAGCACGAGCAAACAGGGCAGTCAAAGAAGATCTGGCAAGTAGGCCAATATTTTTTCAAGACATTAATGCAAACCAGAGAGATGGACATGCAGGGAAGAAGAGCAAGTAGGGAGCTTGAAGATATGTATGGCAGATCACTAGAAGAAATCCCTACAACAACAGTGATTTTTATCACTAATAATCATTGTAAATCTCATTTCACATTTTTGTAGCTCCATTTTGTGCAAGCCAAGGAGTCCTTGAGCTTGAGGAGCCTTAGAAGTAGTGGCGTACCAATTTTCATAATTTTTAGATCTCGTTTGAGCCCCCAAATAAGCCCTGGAACCTAATTTTTAACTAGGCCGGACACTAGGTCTGGACAGGGCCAAAAGCTAGTCAAAAACTATAAAAGGAGCTAGAGAGCTCATTTTTGAGGCTAGATTGTAATTGAAACGAACTTGTAAGAGCATTTTGAAAGTAATCTAAAAAGCTCCATCGATTCTCACTCTTTGTCTTGCCTTGTATGCGCGTGTGTGTGTATGTGTGTGCATGCTTGTGTGCTTCTCACTCACGCACTTGTGCCGCCACTTGCTCGAGGTCTTCATACCATCCTCACGTCTTCCCGGATTGACATTAAAGGAGGTGCTACTCATCACTGAGCTACAGCAGGCAAAGATAGCTCATCTACAAGAAGAAAACATAACAATTGAGGAAGTGGATGATCAAGGTAAGAGTTCTAACCCTAGGCTTCAATACATGACACCTTCTTCTCATTCAAGGGCATAGGTGATTAGGATTATGGGGGACATATCCTCATGTAAGGTTAGTTTCTTGATTGATTTGGGTAGTACAAATTGTTTCCTTTCACTTAAGTTGGTAGAGGCTTTAGTATTGCATATTGAGATGCATACCAAAAGACCTGTACAGATGGCTAATTATAGGATACACTATACTCGAGGCTGTATTGAGAATCTTGACTTTATGTTGATTGAACATAATTTTTTGCGTACGTTCCATGTAGTTGAAATGAGAGAATGTGATGTAATCATTGGAATGGAATGGTTAGTTCATAATGGTGTCGTGATTGATTGTGAAAGTGGGATCCTAACTTTGAAAATAGAGGGGAAGGGACATCATCTAGTAGGAAAGTGTAAATCAAGTTTTTCTCCTATTTCTACTATAAAGTTGATTAGGGGTATTTGACAAGGTTGTGAGACATATTTGGTTTATGTGAATGACCTTCAAGAGAAGAAGAAAGAAGAAGAAATACCTGAATATGTTAGAAAAATTTTAGATGAGTACGTAGATGTATTTCCTGATGATTTTTTGGGCATGCCTCCTCTTAGGAAAATTGACCATGTTATAAACCTCTATCCAGGAAGTGCACCTTATTTTAGAGCACCTTATAGGTACAATATTAATGAATTGAAAGAGTTGAAGCTCCAACTAGATGACTATTGAAGAGGGGTTGATAAGACCTAGTGTTTCACCTTGGGGAGCACCTGTTTTATTTCAAAAAAAGAAAGATGGCTCATACAGACTTTGTATCGGCTATAGGAAATTGAACAAGAAAACCATTAAGAACAAGTATCCATTTCCACACATAGATGAATTGCTGAGTCAATTGAGTGGTGCCACAGTATTCACTAAAATTGACTTAAGATCGGGATATCATCAAATTAGAGTAAGGTTTGATGACATACCCAAAAAATAATTTTAGAACATGATATGGTCATTATGAGTTCATAGTTTTGCCTTTTGGATTGACAAATTCTTCTGCAACATTTATGTGTTTGATGAATAATGTATTTCATGAATATCTCGATGAATTTATATTAGTCTTTCTTGACGATATTTTTTTGTATTCTAAGGATGATGATGAACATGCATTGCATCTTAGGAAGACTTTACAGAAACTCAGAGAGCATAAACTATATGGTAAGATGAGTAAATGTTTTTTTTTTGCAAAGGGGGAAGTGACTTATTTGGGGAGAGTTGTTTCTAAGAAAGGGACTCATTTAGATCCTCAGAAAGTTAAAAGTATAGTTGACTGGCCTACACCCAAATGTGTGAGAGATGTGAGAAGCTTCCTTGGTTTGGCACAATATGAGAGGGCACACATTAGGGAGTTTTCTTGAATTGCAAATCCTCTTACAGAATTGACAAAGAAAAATAGAGACTTCACATGGAACGATGAGTGTCAAAATTCATTTGAAGAATTAAAACAAAAAATTATGGAAAATTGTGTGCTAAAGATACCTGAGCTAGGGAAGCCATTTATTGTTGCATGTGATGCTAGTGGAAGTCAAATCGGATGCATAATTTCACAAGAAGGAAGGGTAGTGGCTTATGATTCAACGAAACTAAGGAAACATGAATTAAATTATACAACACATGACTTGGAAATGCTTGCGGTTGTTCATGCACTTAAACATTGGAGACACTTATTGCTTGGAGTAAAGTTTGAATTAAGAACAGATCGTCAGAGCCTTAAATATATATTTACTCAACCTTTACTTAACAATAGATGAAAACAATGGATCAAATTGCTAAGTGAATATGATTTTGATATTAAAGACTTAGCGGGAAAAGAAAACAAACTGGCCGATGCTTTGAGTCATAAACCTTTATGCAATTTGATTTCTATTTTATCCTATGATTTAGATATTAGAAAAGAATTAAAAGAAGATTCATTTTATGCAGCAATCTTGAAATTAAAAAAAAAACTAGGTTCTATGTTCCAAGGAAAATTTTATTTGAAAAATATTCATTTGTATTGTAATTCTCATTTATGTATTTCTTCAGAATCTATTTTGAAAGAAAAGATTCTGCATGATTGTCGTGATGCACCTTTCTCTGCACACCTTGGTTTTTCTAGGACTTGTGAAAAGTGAAAGTTTGATATTACTAACCACATATGAAACATGATATTAGGAGGTATGTGAAAGAATGTTTGAAATGTAAATTGGTTAAGGTTGAATTTAAAAGGAGTCCTGGCATGTTACAACCATTAGATGTGCTTGATCAAAAATGGGAATCCATCTCTATGGATTTCATAACAAAGTTACTTGTGACCAGAAGTGGGCATGATACCATCTTTGTTGTCGCGGACCATCTTATAAAGATGGCACATTTTCTTCCCATGAGGAAAACTGATACAGCTTTTCATGTTGCTAAAGTTTTCATAAAAGAAATTTTTAGGTTACATGGTATACCTAAAAGTATAATTTCTGATAGGGATGCAAGTTTTACATCTGATTTTTGGAAAGCAACATTTCAATCCATAAGAACAAAATTACACATGAGTACTGCATTTCATCCTCAAACTAATGGTGAGACTGAGAGGGTTAATAGGGTGCTTGAGGATATGTTACATATGTATGTGAATGATAAGCAGAACAATTGGACTGAGTATTTGCTTTTGGTTGAGTATGCATATAATAATGCATGGAATTCATCTATTAAGATGACACCTTTTGAAGCAATGTATGACTATAATTGTTTGCTGCCTCATTCACTTTTTAATTCACAAAATCAGGTTGAATTATCCAAACAGATGCTTGAAAACATGGATTTGGAGCTAAGTAAGGTAAGGAATAACATGAAAGATGCACAAAAATGTCAGAAATTATATCATGATCTCAAAAAGAGACCCTTGGAATTTAGAACAAACGATTTGGTTTTTTTGAAAGTGAATCCTTCTAAATCAAATCTGGTTTTAGGCAAAGATCATTGATTGTCTCCACATTATGCTGGTCCTTTTAAAATCGTAAAGAAAGTTGGTTTTGTTGCATATTTACTTGACTTGCCTAACACTTTGAAAATTCATCCAGCTTTCCATGTTGGATTACTTAAAAAGTATGTTCCTAATGCTGATCACGTTTTGTAGGACAAATCTAAGTTGAAGGAAGATGCCACTTTTAAGCTTGGACCAGAAGTTGTAATGGATAGGAGAATTAGACATCTTAGGAATCGTGAAATAGTGGAAATTTTAGTTAAGTGGTTTGCATATTCTATTGAAGATTCAACATGGATTGGTTTCGATGAGTTTATGGAACATTATGCTTCTTTCCAACTCTAAGGACAAAGTTCTTAAAAGAGAGGGAGACTTGTAAGATGCCACATTGATTTTCCCAAAAAAAAGATGTGTAGGTAATAATGAAATTTTATGTCTAGGATATTCTGATCATGTCTGCAAAATTTTGCAGCAATAATTTTTTACATTCTCTCTCTAGAAAGTTATCACATGAAATTTGTGTGTTAAATTTGAGCATGACAATGCAGCAATCTAAAAAAGTGTTGTATGAGGGAAAGGTAGAGTACCCTTAGTAGAGAAAATTTACTTGATTGAATTTTTGTAGTTCCTATGTTTTATGTATCATTTGGTCACATGAAGATAGGTTAATGAAGATATTTTTCATGTTTTTTAATCTTTGTCTAGAATTTCTGATTTTGTAGGGCCCAAAAGTGATATCCGGAAGCGCATTTGGACCTAAGACATCTCTAAGACTATTGTAAAGATTGAAGAACTGAATATTTCTTGTGTCTCACAAGCTTAAGCTGATTCCTCACCATTTTTGAGTTACAGGGCTTGGAAACGTGCTATTTTCTAACACTTAAAAAAAAAGAGAGAAGCCTTGATTCATCTTATTCATGTTCACATATTTAGAAAATGCACATGGGTATATGGGTTATTTTCAGTGATTGACATGTGTGTGAATCGCCTCTATTTTTGCAGGTACAATTCTTGAGGTGGACACGAAAAGTAGACGCATGGGTGGTCTGGAAGTCTGTGGCATGAGACATGTGAAAAGACACTATCTTGGAGCATGAAGTTTCTAAGAGTGCATGTCTGGGAAGGCATGATTGGTGGTGCATGAATCAAAGGTGGAGATCCAAAAAGACGAAGACTAAGAGATAGGGGAGGATGATGGTCGTACATTGATCACGATCGTTTTCAATTTCTAAGATTGTGATTGGGATTGAGATTGTGATTGTGATTGGGATTGGGATTGAGATCAGCTCCTTCGGATAACATAGTTCTCTCTCTTTTTGTTCTATGTCTACTCTGTTTTTCTTCTTTATATCTTGTTGGGCCAAAGTCTATTATTCGGGTGGGATTGTGATTGAAGATTAGGAGACTTGTTACAACTAGACACAATGTCTCTTCTCTGCATGATATTCCTGAACCTAAATACACATAGACACACACACACACACACACACACACACACACACACACACACACATATATATATATATATATATATATATATATATATATATATATATATATATATACACACACACATATATATATATATGTGTGTGTGTGTGTACGTCTACACATAAATATAACAACTAAAAACAATTTGTGTTGTGAATTGTCAAGACAATGTGACATAAATATTTGCATCTTTTTCAACCACCAGTTGTGAGACTACGTTTTGCCGAATTTCATCTCTAGTGAAGTAAGTATGCACTTTTTATCTCTTTAATCAAACTCATTGCAAAAAAAAAAAGATCATATAACTAAAACATAAATATATATTTCTATTTATGTGTAAAAGTTGTACTTACATCCATTTTAAGTGAACAAATTGCAAGCAGGAGTCACATAAAGCTCCCATTATTTTCTTAAAGTCCAAACCATGCCTGATGTAAACTATGGTACCATCATGACCTATGTCACACTCCAGCCCTAGGCTACCTATGCATGTGATCATAGGTTTTGAAAATAAAAAAAATTAAATAAATAAAAACATTTATGTTATAAAATTAATAAAAATTTCAAATTATAAAAAGAAAACATACCTATGCATTGGTAATAAAACTTATGAATGGAGTGATACAAGAACCTTCCTTTGGCCATTGGGTAAGCATTGGGATTCTGAAATCTAATTCCTCATTATGCATGTATGCATACTCATGCAATGGATATTCCGGAAGGAATCAAAGGGATCTTTTCCTCTCATAAGATTCTTTATGAGAGTAAGTTTCACCTTTTGCTTACTACAATCCATACTAAGTACAAAAGTGGGTTTTTTATGATACATATATTACAAAAGTGATGAAAATCACTATTTGGAGTTTTGAATAAGTAATATCAAGTATATTTCTTTGAAAAAATGAATGTCTACCCCCCCACAACTCTTTGTAGTTCACCTCTACATACTTCATCTGTGTTGATGCCTATGGCTGCTACCAACACCCCCTCCCTCTCACGTCTCTTGTCCCCGATAGATCCTTGTTGTGGGGTCTACATACTGTAGTTTTGCAAGAGATCTTGTGCGAGGTTGTGCTCAGCGATGCAAATTCCGCATGCGAGATTAGCTTTGAGTTTTTCCTAGTCTATAGTCTGAGGTTCATTGGGAGGCAAAAGTTGTTAGTGTGTCGAATATACGAGTTCCTTGCAAGCGAATAACTGAAGGAGATGGGTAGGCCAACTGATGAAAACTTCGGAATGGTACTCCCAAAATCCCATCGTGAACATTTCTTCAAATGTCATCTTGTAACATGCAAGTAAATACTTGATACGGTAGTGCCATGTGTAACATACCCATAGTGATGGCATGGTGCTCATATCATATGCAAGGTCTTCGTTGCCATGCTCAAAGCCCGAGGTATTGACATAAGGTGCTTTGATGCGGTGAAAGATCTTAAAAATTGTTTGCATCAAATCAAAGATCTTAATGGTCATGTGGGTGTTGTGGAGTCGGCGGAGCCAATGGGGAATCATGGCCATCATGTATCCTATAGTAGGAGGGCCACAGGGTGGAGTGAAGTAAGGATAGTTTAGCCAATCCTGACACTGCTTATTATTTTGAGCTTTAATGGCAAAGGCAGTCTAGGATTGACGAGGTGGTACTCAACCCCAACATAGATTGTACTTTAGGTGTAGTGGGGCTTTGGTCCAAGTATGCATCATTTTGGAGTATTCCTAAAGGAGTTCCTTGTGCCCATTTGATTGAAAGATTTTTCCTTTTTTCGCTTTAGGGGGTAGGTCATCAAGCTTAAACAGGGTGGTGTGAGTCAGTTTCTTCCCCATTTCCTTTTCAATAGCTAATTGATATTCTGCCATCCACAAGAAGTAGGGTTTGTATTGAAGCTCATTGATGGAGATATACCATCGAGGGGCCAACTGAGCGAAATAGGGTGATTGTAAAATGCATTCCTCGATTAGGGCCATTGCATGTAGCTGTGCCTCTACACGTGCAGAGTGAGTCTTTCCTAGTTCTTCAACTGATTTGAGCCATGCAGGAATAGGAAGTTCAAACATGTCCTACCCTTCTGCTGTGACATGTCTGCCTGGGTCCGGTTGTGGTTCATATGCTTCTTCCTATGTGTCCTTTACCGGTATAGAAATGGTTTCTTCATCAACAGGAATCTCTGATGGGAAATCTAGCCTCGGGGGTTCTGAGTGAGCTACCACATGAGCGTGAAGATCGAGTACATGTGCCCGTAAAGTAGTGAGTTCATCTAGGATTTTTGGAGGTATGACTTCGAGGACACTTTGTGGCTATGCAGGTTCCCTCAGTAGTAAGGCTTTGTGATCGGTCTAGAGCTTCTAGTATTCTTCGTTGATCTTGTTGTAGTCGTCTAGTGGTCACACATGATTGTCCAATAGTACTTGCATTGTCTCAGAGGGGACTGCTTTGAATCTACTAGGACTCAATGGTTCATTAGGTCTATCCATCCCAGCTTCAAAGTTCTCATGATTTTGCTCTTGTAGCCTTTGGTTATCTTCTTTGGCGGCTATGAGATGTCTTCGTAAAAGTCCCATATTGCATGTTACCATGGTGTTCCGTAATGTATGAGCATGTAGAAGATTTTCAACATCTCTGAGGGCTTCTTTAGTCTTTTGTTCAGATTCTAACTCCTTGGAGTGGTAAGCCTCATGTAGTTCTTGATTGTGTGCATTCAAGGAAGCATTTTCAATGGTTAAAGAAGCTTGCAGTTGTGTGCTAGTCAGTTGCAAAGCTTGGTAGTTGCTTCCAAGAGAGGAAAATTCATCTCTTACTTGAGTTATGCATGCAAACATTTGACGAAATATGGTGTCAATAGTGGGTGATAATAACAATGGTGCCATGTATGAAGATGATGCTAGTGGTGTTGTAGATGCAGTGGGAAGGGGAAAGCGGAGTCGGAGGGTGGATGCTGTGGTGACCATAGAAAATTGTGATGTGTTGAGGTGTTGAGGTGAAATGGTGGATGTAATTGGTGGTGTTGTAGGTGGTGAAATACCCATGTCACTCAACGTGGCATCTAGTGCACTAATAGTGAATAGAGGCATGATGGTGGGTGCGTTAGTGGGTGTAAACACGGGATTTACAAATGTGGAGGAATATATAACCTGTTGAGTTTCACACATGGTTTGAAGTAGAGGAGAGGACATAAGTGATATAGTCAGATTGGGAGGGGAAACTGGTGAAAATGTCATTGGTGGGGGAGATGGGAATATAGGTCATGAAGGAAGGGGAAATGAAGGAAAGTATGGATTAAAGAATGGATTAGTTTGAATGGGGGGAATTAGGGTGGATGTACTAGGTGTAAGGGTTTCAGTTGGAGTGTGGGGCACTGGCAATGCTAGGGCTTCCACTGGAGCACTTACTATGGATTGTGATAGTGGAGGGGAGCTAGGGTGTACAAGGGGAGTTGGATGTACAAGAGAAGGAAGAGTTTCGATGGAAGTGGAGGTGATTTCGATTGTGGTTGCCTACACGGAGGTTGCTAGTTGTGGTAGGGAGTCGATGATGATTGTAGCTTTTGCTACAGGTGATTCAGGTGGGGGTTCCGATATTAATCATGCTTCTTTTGGATGTCAAGAGGACTGGGCGTCGATGGGCATGCAGATGTATTGGCCTTGTTTGGACATCATACGGATTTGTCGAGGGTTGAACTACAGTAAAGGTTTCCCCTTCAAAAAATGAAGTGCTTCGACAGTGCCTATAGACTTGACCAGTTCATTAAAGCCCTAAATGAAGGAATCTTCAAATCCTCCTCTAGCGAGCTCTTGTTGTAGTATTTCTTGACTTTGCTCTTCTGATAATTGTCAATGCGCCCACACGGCTTGCATATTGCAATATAGTTTCTGAATGGCCAATGTATAGGTGGCAGCTTCGAAGGTGTCCTCTTCATGGGTGCTTGTATCTCCTTGAGCTTCAATTTGCTGTTGTTGTTGTTCCTATTGGTCATCTTCTTGTGAGTCAAGATTGGTTTGACTTGCTTCATCATCACCTTCTTCCTCATCAATCACCATCCAATCTTTTGCATCTGAGCTGGACACTACGTGTTCTTGTTGTTGATCAGGGGGTCTAGTAGGATAGCTTGGTCTCTCATATTCTTGTGAGAAAAATTGTCCTTCTGAAAATTGAAATTCACTAATAAAGTCGTCGTGCATTTTGAAATCAAATGTAGTGTAGTGGGCTCTTCCTCGAGATTAGGTATGGGGAAAGTGAATGCATCCGCACCAATAGTGGTGGGAATCTCTCTGGCTTCCGTAGTAGCTGCTTGAGTAGAGGCTTCCGAGGGAGTCATTGACTAGTTGTGCCTTCAGTTATTATAGGGTGTGAGATTCGGATGCCTATCGGTGGTACAAGTGTACGAGGTTCCATGGGAGATTGCTGAGGGGATGGTTGTGGCGAAGGCAACTCAAGGACCTGTGGTCATGGAATTGAACCCCTCATGCACTTATCTGCCCTACTTTTCCTAGATTTGCATGCCTTCTTGGTGGTTCGCTTAAATCGTTTTAGCCACTCATTGGTCATGGCACATTCTATTAGTAAGTCATAGGCCAAAACCATGTAGACTATTCTTGTGAGAGCACAACATACATAGATGATGTGCTTGTGGGCCCATCTTTGCTGTGCTAAGTATAATTGATCTTGAATCTAGCTAGTAAGATCTATAGTTTCAGGTCCTATGTTTGCTAGATATAATCCACCAAATGTGCTTTTGTGGGATAGTGAAAATGTCTTGTGCAGGGAAAGCAAAATCCGCGTGCAAATATGTAAGGGTTTTGATAATTTTGGTGTGATGGTCGAGATATCAGTCCATTTCAAAACATCATCCCTTTTCATAGGTTGGGGAATGAACCTTTCTCGTTCCGTTGGAGTGTGAGTACCATGGATCTTTAGGGCGACTCAAATGAGGTCCTTCAAGAGATAAAATTTTATATAAGGGGGATCATTCACTAGAAATGACAAAATAAAAGTTCCTGGCAATTCCTTTCTTTCAGGGGCTTCGATAGTCGTCACTAAATAGAAGCACCAATAGAAATCAGGTTTTGGCAAGGGTGCACTAAAGTACTCTATGAAACCAGCCCTAGACCAAATGGGTGGTAACTCCTCCGAATTCTAAAGATCTACAAATTACCTAGAGAAGAACTAATATCTCCCCCAAATGTCTCTACTGAAGCAAAGCATTGCATCATAGATGTAGTTAGCATCGATGGGCATCGGTCCCATGAAACCTTGAAATTCCACTTGTTGCATAGTGGGGTAAGATTAGCCTAAAAAATTACCAAAATTGACTACTAGAGCGTTGGGACCATCCTTAGAAGTTCCTTCAACTTGCATGATGATCGAAATGAGTGCGGAGATGATCTACTATAAAAAGATCACACATTAGTATGGAAATTGATTATGATCCTAATAAAGTGAGATGGCAATCCCTTTCCATAGTCCATGTGTAACCTCTGTAGCCGAGTGTCGTGAGGTGGTTTATGGAGTGATTTCTCATAAACTAATACAAGTCACTAAACAGCCTACATGCTTTAGATAATGCATACATTGCTTGTGATGAGATTTTATTACAAGTGATGGTGGGTTATATGGATGAATTTATACAAGGTGTAGTCATGGGTGAATTATACAAGGGTAATGGTTAGACAGGGGAAGTGTTATGTTGTACAAGGGATGGTGTAACGACTTTTGGATGCATTTCGGCATCCATTTCCTAAGAGTTGTTGAGTGGGTTTGGTTCTTTGGTTGATGGGCAAAAGATGATTCTAGCAGAGGTGGTGTCAATGGGTGGTATGATGTCGAAGGAATCTATATTACATGGCTTGGGTTTTGAGCTAAAAGATAATTCTTGGGTACCCAAATTTGTGTTGGTGTGGGTCGGTTTGTTAAGTACTTCTTGGAAATCCAAATATTTTGGGTTCTCATTGATGGAGGAGAAGGTTGAGGAGATGTTAGATGGAGCATTTGCTTCTACAGTGACTTCGTCTTATCATAGCTTGTGCCGTTGGAAACTATTGGTGTTTTCTGTCCTTTTGGCACCCATACTTGCTTTATGCCACTTGCCTTGATTTGTTGATACTGCTTCCACCTTGGTA
This sequence comes from Ceratopteris richardii, assembly GCA_020310875.1. Classification (NCBI taxonomy): domain Eukaryota; kingdom Viridiplantae; phylum Streptophyta; class Polypodiopsida; order Polypodiales; family Pteridaceae; genus Ceratopteris; species Ceratopteris richardii. The sequence goes on along the minus strand of CM035412.1, from coordinate 136,118,658 downwards.
TCATCTGGTATGGTCATCAGTTTTGGTTCTTAAGTCATGGTTGGCTTTTTGGTGGTTGAGGTTGAGAGGTTTGGTTGACATTGCTTTGGAAAAGAAGGGAGGTCCAACACTTATGTGACCTGCCCATCCGCAAGTGAGGCATTGTGTACAAAAAATCTAGGCTGGTCCACAAAAAGTGTGGAAGATGAGACATAGGAGCCTATGGTCCCCATTTGTACTCTGATGTATCCCACCTGACTGCTGATGTAGTCCCTTCTTGTGCAAAGGAAGACCAGGGGAAGATTTCCTAATATCCTCTTGAGTGGCAACTATCCATCACCAAGCCCGCATGGGTTGACATTGGATCGATTTGACTTATCTGATGGATCTGTCCAAAGACTTTCAATCCTCCTTTGTAGTCATTTTTTATGTTCTAGGGTTACATTCCTCAAGCGAGGTATTGTTAGGGAAGTCAAGTGGTATCACTCGCTGCTGGTCTAAGGTCCTGAGTTGTAGGGAGCCTTGTATAAGATTTAGGTCCACTAAGTGATCGTATAACCAATCTTGGCCAAGGATTAACAGTTCTATTAGGTCATCGTCATGGCACACTAGGAGTTTCACAGTCATGGTCGCCTCGTGTATGAGGATAAGAAGGTCCATCTCACCCATGCAAGAAGTTTCCATGCCTCCTAGCCCTATGAGGTCTGCCTCAATTGGCCACATTTCAATACCTGAGTCCTTATAGTGAGACCACATAATTGCACTAGTAATAGCACTTGAATCAATTAAAGCCCTAAGCACGTGGTGGGTGTTGCCTTGTTCTAGAACACTAGGATGAGCAGTTGACTTTGTTTGACACATGGCCATAGGATATCTCGATGTTTTTGCAAGATGGTTATAATGTTCTCTCCCTAGTACTTGTCTTCTTAGTTTCATGCACTTAATGCATTATAGGGCTTCTGTGTGAGCTTCCTCTCATATTCACTTTTCTTCCTCCTTACACGTCTTTGCCAATGTGAGTCATCTAAGCATATCCCCTGTAAGAGGTTCCTAATAAATCTTGAATTTACAACCACTAATGTAATTAGGCATTGTCTCTCCTTCTAGTGTGGCTAATTGTACCGCTACACTTGTCAATAGTTTGTTAATAATCATAGTTCCATAATCACGTTTCTCTAGCTTCTCTGCGTGCTGTTTTAGTGTATACACTAGGACTAAGTCACCTTCTTTTAAGCCTTTATCTTTCACATGTGCATTGAAATAGGCTTTTTGTCACTTCTTTGCTACATATATCTCTATTGCTGCTTTCAGCCTGGTTTCTCCTAATCATTCCAAGTCCATTATTCTTGATGATAATTCATTGCCGGTCCATTGATGTTCTTGTGCAACCTTAAGGGTGGGTATTAAAAAGTCCAAAGGGAGCACATCATTTTGACCAAAAACCATCTGAAAGGGAGTTGCATTGAGTATGGTTTTGTAGGCCACTCAATAAGCCCAAATAGCATGATGTAACTATTTATCCCAATCTGAATGTTTGCGGATTTCTTATGAATCACCATAAAATCCTCTAACAAATATTCAATGATGTTTTAGAAAGTGAGTTCCTCGATCACTCACTCGTTCTATAGGCAATCCATATCTCATAAAGAAATTTTCAAATAAGAATTCTGTAGTTGTGTGTGCATCATTCTTTTTGGTAGCTATAGCTTCTACCCATTTGGTACGATAATCTGTTGTTACTATGATGTATTCTGCATGTGTGCCTTTAGCAAGGGGGTTAATGGGTCCTACAAAGTCTATACCCCACTTAGAGAATGCACGTCCTCCCATCATGGGTTTCAATGGCATTTCATCTACGCAAGTAGGAAGCTGAGTTCTTTGGCACACATCACATCTCCTAACATAGGTATGTGCATCCATGTGAAAAGTGGGCCACCATAATTTGGCGAATAATATGGCTTTGATTATCCTATCAGGGCCAAAATGACCTCCTGCAACACCTTGGTGTGCAGTCTCTAATATGCTCAAATAATCACTCTCGTGAACACATTGTCTTAGTAATCCATCTCTTCCTCGTTTGTAGGTTATCACCAATAAGTGAGTGATCTTGAGCTTCCTGCTCTAGGCTTCTTTGTCTTGTTAAAGTCATTCCTTGAGGGAATTTCTTCATCCTCAAGTATGTTACCATCGGTTCGGTCCATTGTGGTATGAGATACACATGATACAAAGTGGCATGTTCCACAAGTGGTCTTTCACAACAAGCAAGACATTCTTTACATAGCCTATGGGCATCTGCTTCCATAGAAGGCCAATACACTCCTAGTCTATGCAGAGTCTGCAATGTACAATGTTTCAAATGATGTTGCTTCAATGAACCTATATGTGTTAATTGCAACCAATTCTTGTATTCGGATTCGTCTACACAACAAGCAAGAATTTCTTGATTATCTTGTTTATATATGCTTCTTGCTAGAATCTCATATCTTTGAGATTTGGTAATCTCTCCTTCTCTAATCCTAATCCTAGGATTCTTGGGTCCAAATGTGAGAATGGGGATGATAGTCTTGGCCCATTTAGGTACTATCTCGAGATTAAATAGGTATTCATCTAGTAGTTCATCCGCTATTCCTTGAGGAGCTTCTCTAGTAGTGACTCGTGAAAGATGATCTGCTCTAACATGGGTCCTTTCCTTTCTGACTACTACTTCAAATTCATACTCCATTAGTAAGAGAAACCAACGTATCAATCGTCTTATGTTACAAGGCTTATTGACTAAGTACAACAATGCCTGATGATCCGTGAAGAATTTGAACTTATTTGCCAATAAGTAATGCCTGAATTTCTTTACCGCGTAAATCACTCCTAATCCTTCGCGCCAATTAACCTTGAGGAATTCAAGGCATGGAAGTCCAAAGGGAAGATGAAAATGAAGAAGCTAGAGGATATACCAGAATCCTCAACTCAAGCAATGAGGAGATCTCAAAGAGAAAGTAAGAAGCCTATCAGATATGGGTATGATACTTCTCTTGTAACTAAACATTCTGTATATCTTGCAAAGGATTTGTTGAATGAAGAACCAGGTTCATATGAGGAGGCAATCACCAAACCAGAATGGAAAGAAGCTATGGATGAAGAAATAGAGGCTCTCAAGGAGAGTGACACATGGGACTTGGTACCCAAGAAGGACTCTATGAAGGTGATAGGATCCAGATGGATCTACAAACTCAAGAGGAACTCTGATGGTACAATCAACAGGTACAAAGCTAGGTTGGTAGCCAAGGGTTTTGCACAAACCCAAGGCATTGATTATGAGGAGACATTTTCTCCTGTGGCCAAGATGCCAACAATCAGAATTTTGGTGAGTGTAGCTGCATCCAAGAATTGGAACATGTACCAATTAGATGTCAAGAATGCTTTCTTGAATGGATGGATATCTGAAGAAGTCTACATGTCACAACCACCTGGCTATGAAGATCCCAAGAAGGTAAATTATGTTTGTAAATTGAAGAAGGCTCTATATGGATTGAAGCAGGCACCTAGAGCATGGAATTACAGGTTGACAACATATCTCCAAGACCAAGGATTTGTAATGAGTAAAGCAGACACTTCTCTATTCATAAAGAGGAGTAGTACAAAGGTAATCTACTTGTGTGTTTATGTTGATGACATCATCATTACAGGCAATGATGTCAATGGGATTAGAAGCATCAAAGGACAGATGATGAAGGAGTTCAAGATCAATGATCTTGGATTATTGAAATACTTCTTAGGTCTTGAATTAGTCTACACTAATTCAGGTATATATATCACTCAAAAGAAGTATGTACAAGACATTGTGAAGAAGTTTAACTTGTAGGATGCTAAAGTCTCAAGCACTCCAATGGAGGTCAACCTAAAGCTTAGTGCTCATGAAGGTGATAAAGTCCAAGACATTACAGGATACCAAAGTATGGTAGGTAGTTTGAATTATGCTACCTTGATAAGAATTGACATAGCATATGGTGTAAGTGTGCTAAGCCAATTCATGCACAAACCAAGGGTACCTCACTTAGAGGCAGCAAAGAAGATCTTGAAGTATCTGAAGGGAACTCAGAACCATGGTTTGTACTTTCCTTATACATCAGATATTGATATTAAAGTATATTCAGATGCAGATTGGGCAGGATGCAAGGATGATAGGAGAAGCACATCAGGATACATATGTTTTGCAGGTGATAAACCTATTTCTTGGTCAGCCAAGAAACAACCTACAGTAGCTTTGTCATCTACTGAAGCAGAGTATAGAGGGCTAGCCAATGCCACTCAAGAAGCTATCTGGTTGAAGCTTTTGTATACAGAGTTAGGCCTATACACAAGGCCTCCAATTATCTTTGGTGACAACACAAGTTCACTTCACCTTGCAGCTAATCCAATATATCATGCTAGGACAAAACACATAGAGGTTCATTACCACTATGTGAGAGAAAAGTTGCTAAGCAAAGACATTCAGTTGACTTATGTGTCCACTAATATGCAATGTGCAGATTTACTTACTAAAGCTTTGGATGGAAACAAGTTATGCAGATTCAAATCCATGATTGGATTGCAGGATGTGATTGAAGAATGAAGTTGAAGACTTGAGCCAAAATGTTTGCTTGAGGGGGAGCTGTTGGTGCAATTCAAGCCTTCACATTTGGCTTGGAACCCTTAAAGGATACCTCTACATGAAGCAAGGGATATAGGAACTTATGCTTATAACTTATTACCATTTTATCTCTTGTAAAAGTCTATATGACTTGGCATCTTATGTAATCACACCTACTTGATTAAGTCGTGGAAATTAGATCTTGTAATTGAGAGAATATCTCAATCAACTTTTAGGTGAAAGATTCAAGGAGATTGATTTGAATTCAAATTCAAATCATCACTCAATTCCTATAAAAACTACAAGGAAAAAGTCGCGGGTGGTTCTTCACCATTCCCGAGGCTAACATCTGTGATCATTGAGTGTGTGAGGTCTACTCTATAGCCTACACCTCTGAGTACCATTTGGCTATGTGTATCATGCCAATGGGAATGTACATTTACATGATCTAATACAAATACTTACATTCATCTACTCTGTGATTCTCTGAGTTGTCTACTCCAAGTTTGTCAACTTTAACAGAGCATATCTCAGTGGTTTCTCAACCCAATCAAGTGATTCAAAGCACATTGGATTCAGCTCAAAGTTGTCTACACGCCTACAATTTTCAAGTCAATTGGTTCAGCCATTGAAGAGAAATCTCAGTCGAAGTGCTCACTGGTCTGTGTCTGCAGAGTTCCTAAAAAGTCGGGGGTACATATATTTTTGCTAAACTTATTTCTCAGAGTATAGTTTGTCATTTCTTCTCATTCCACTTGCAAATGGTAGCTTGTAAAGCTAATTTAATAGGTCCAGAAGGAATTTGATCAATTGTAAGTGTGCTGGTCATACTGAGTGAAAGACTAAGCAGGTGTCAATACCAAAATAGCAAGTTTTCTTGGATTTGTGAAGTGCAAAGTTATCTGTTTTGATTTGATCATTACACATATCATTTGCAAAGTACATATATGCTTTCTTGGTATCATTTGGAAGCTAAGCAAGTTTATTAATCATTCCTGGAGTCAAAGGAGGGCTGGTGTGAAGCAGGTTTAGCAGCACCTACTCAATCTCTGAGTGCATCCAATCATCCTCTCCCAACAATTATTCATTCTAAGCATTATCCCCACAATGAAATTCAGAAAGATCAAAATGAATTATTTCACTAGAAAAGAGGCCTATTACAATTCTTCCCCCTTTAAGAACTCTGCACTCAGAGTTGGAAAGAAGGATAATGTGTTAGAAAGTCATCTAAATTCACCCAACTCGAATCTTCTACTGGGTATGAATGCCATTTCACCAAAATTTCTACTATAGATCTATTTCTAAGAAATCTTTCCTTCCTATCTAATATTATTTCCGGTTGAAGCTCAAAAGAGCCATCGTCTTTCAGCTTATAATTGTCCTACAAAACATGAGCAACATTAGACACATATCTTTTAAGTAAGCTGACATGAAATACAGGATGCACATTCAGATATTTAGGTAATTCCAGCAAATAAGCAAGAGATCCGATCTTTTTCAAAACTTTAAAAGGGCCTGCATATCGAGGAGAAAGTCTATGATCCTTCCCTAGCAACAAGTTAGATCGGTGAGGATTAACTTTAAGAAATACCATATCATCAACTTGGAATTCAAGTGGTCTTCTCTTTAAATCATAAAACTTCTTTTGTCTTTTTTTCTGAGCTTCTCTTATATGTTTCTTAATTTTTCCAAGTTCTTCATCCATCTTATCAAGCATTTCTTTGGATACTTCTACTTTATTTGGAAAACCCAAAAACGAAGGTGGAGTCAAACAATTATAACCATGCATAGCTTCAAACGGAGTCATTTTTATAGATGCATGCCATGCACTATTGTATGCAAACTCAACCAAGGGTAAATATTCACTCCAATTATCCTGCTTTTCATTCACATACATACGCAACATATCCTCAACTACCCTTTTAACCCTCTCAGTTTCCCCATCAGTTTGTGGATGGAAAGCTGTACTCATACGAAGTTGAGTTCCAATGGATTCAAATGTCGCTTTCCAGAAGTTTGACGTAAATCTAGAATCTCTATCAGAAATTATGCTTTTAGGCATTCCATGCAATCAAAATATTTCTTTTACAAAGATTCTTGCAACATTCAAAGCAGTATCAGTCTTTTTCATAGGAAAGAAGTGTGCCATCTTGGTAAGCCGATCGACTACAACAAATATGGTATCATGCTTACTTCTGGTCATAGGTAGCTTAGTGATAAAGTCCATAGAAATAGACTCCCACTTTTGATTTGGAACATCCAAAGGTTGAAGCATTCATGGCATCCTCTTAAACTCAGATTTCACCTGTTGGCACTTCAAACATTCATTTACATATTTTCTAATATCCCGCTTCATACACGGCCAAAAGTAAGAATACTTTGTTTTAACATATGTCCTTGAATAACCTGGATGTGCAGAAAGGTGCATCATGACAATCATGTAGTATTTTAACTTTTAGCGGAGATTCAGAAGATAAGCATAGCCGATTGTTACAATACAGTGTTCCATTCTGCAAATGAAATTTTTCCTCATACGTCGATCCCCTGTTCGCATTCAAAGCATTCAAAATAGGTGCATAAAAAGGATCCTATTTTATCTCTTCTTGAATTTGATTGAGAAAATCAGAATTTATTACAGAAACAGCATTACACAAAGGTCTCCGACTCAATGCATCAGCAACCTTATTTTCCTTACCAGCAAGATACTTAAGGTCTAAATCATACTCGCTTAATAATTAAATCCAACGCTTCTACCTGTTGTTAAGCAATGGTTGAGTGAAGATGTATTTTAGACTTTGATGATCTGTCTTCAATTCAAACTTAACCCCTAACAATAGATGTCTCCAATGCTTAAGTGCATGCACAACAGCAAGCATTTCTAAATCATGAGTAGGATAGTTAAGTTCATGCTTTCTTAGTTTTCTGGACTCATATGCGACCACCCCGCCATCCTGTGAAATAACACATCCTATATGACTACCACTTGCATCACATGCAACCACAAAAGGCTTTCCCATTTCTGGTATTTTCAAAACACAATTCTCAACGACTTTTTGTTTCAATGTTTCAAATGATTTTTGACAAGTATCACTCCATGCAAATCCTACATTCTTTTTAGTTAATTCGGTGAGGGGAGTAGCTATCTTAGAGAAATCCTTAATATGTGCTCTTTCATATTGTGCCAACCCTAGAGAACTTCTAACGTCCCTTACAGTCTTAGGAATCGGCCAATCAACTATTGTTTTTACTTTATCTTCATCTATAAGGATTCCTTCTTTTGATATTACTCTTCCTAGATACACAAGTTTATCCTTAGCAAAGAAACACTTACTCTTTTTCCCATACAATTTGTGTTCTCTAAGAGTTTGCAAAGTCTTCTTGAGATGTACCGCATGCTCCGAATCATCTTTAGAGTACACAAATATATCATCAAGGAAGACTAAGATGAATTCATCTAGGTAATCGTGAAAAATATTATTCATCAAGCACATAAATGTGGCAGGAGCGTTTGTTAAACCAAAAGGTAGAATCGTAAACTCATAGTGACCATATCGTGTTCGAAAAGCCGTCTTAGGAATATCCTCTGTTTTGATCCTAATTTGGTGATATCCAGATCTTAAGTCAATCTTTGTGAATACGATCGCTCCACTTAATTGACCTAATAAGTCATCTATGTGAGGGAGTGGATACTTATTCTTAATTGTTCTTTTATTCAACCCCCCATAGTCAATGCATAATCTGTAAGAGCCGTCTTTCTTCCTCTGAAATAAAACAGGTGCACCCCAAGGTGAGACACTCGGTTTTATTAAGCCTTTCTTCAAAAGATCATCTAATTGAATCTTAAGCTCCTTTAGTTCATCAATGTTAAATCTATAGGGTGCTCTAGAATATGGTTCACTCCCTAGATATAGGTCAATGGCGTGGTCAATCTGCCTAGGTGGGGTATACCAGGCAAGTCTTCCCGAAATACATCGGCATATTCTTTCAAGAGATTTCCTACGTAATCTGGAATATCTTCGTCATTACCTTCCTGATGCAGATTGTTCACATACACTACAAATGTTTTGCAGCCATTACGTATACCTCTAATTATCTGCATAGCAGAAATAAGAGTAGGCTTAGGATTAAAGACATCACCTAGAATATGAATAGATTCATCATTTAGCTTCACAGTGATCGTTCTTTGTTCACAATTAATTGTCACAGAATTTTTAACTAACCAATCCATGCCTATGATTACATCACTCTGTTTCATCTCAATTACATGGAAGCTTCCAGAAAAGCGTCTATTAGAAAGAGTAAATTCAAGGTTTTCAACATATCCTTTCATGTAGTGTAATCGTCCATTGGCCATCTCTACAGGTCTGGTTATCTGCATATTTAGGGCTATCCCTAGATTTTGTACCAATTTGAAAGATAGAAAACAATGGGTACTACTTGAATCGATCAAAAATCTGGTTTTATGCGCAGAAATCATACCCGGAATCATGATTACAGAAACCTTTGTGAAAGAACTAACCACCATGCAATGTAAAGTAGAGTCAGCGCACTTACCGCCATCATCTGCTTCCTCAATAATTGTACCCTCCTTGATGATGTTTATCGCTTTTGATTGCGATGCCCTTGCTCCCCGCAACGAAAACACAGACCAAGTCTTTTTGCCCTCTCAATAAAATTAGGGTCTTGTTGCCACTCATTTGGTTGACACCTCCTTTGATTTTCCACCGGCCTAGCAAGGTTCTTACCTTGGTCGTTAGAAGATGGAGTTTTCTTTGAATTGTTCATGTTCATTGCAACAGGTCTTTGTGGCCTATGTCTCGTTGCAATGAAGCTGCTTCTATTTGCCTTCTGCAAATTGAACTTCTCCATCTTCTCAAAGTTCTCAGCCATCGCAATAGCATCGAGAAAATCAATGCATCCAGATCCCTTGACTTGATAGCGAAGTTCCTCACGAAGCCCTTCAATAAATTTACTCTTAAGAGCATTACCACTAACCTCTAATGCATATTTATGAAGACGTAGGAACTTCTCTTTGTACTCATCAACAGATAAGCTATGCTTGTCACTTTTGTGTTGTCGGAAATTGTAGAACTCCATCTTCTTCTCCATATGGTAGTGTGGAGAACAATAGCGTTTTTCAGCTTGTTCTCTAAATTCCTTCCATAGAACAGGACTAGAACGTGTTCGAGTCTGCATATATGACTTCCACCATAGCTTTGCGATCCCACGCAGATGCAAGATCCCAACTTTTGCCTTGGACTCTTCACTAAATTATCGAAGGTCAAAGAAATCCTCTAGTCCTTCAATCCATGCCTCAAGATCTTCACCACTCTTCTTCTCGCCATCAAAATCATTTAACTTTGCCTTCTTGAAGACTTGGTTAAGGGCAAACTCACCTGGTTCCATATCTTTAGAATTGTGTTTTTGTTTTTCGCGAGGTACACTAGATGTTCCCGCACCTTCATCTATTTCATCATTGAGCTCCACAAACAAATTTGTTGCTCCTTCTGGTTGCTTTCCCCCTCGTTCTTTGCGCAATTCACCAAGAAGCTTCTGAATAAGCTCCTCTTGTTCACGAACCTTTTGTGTTAGACCTTCCATCGTTCCCGCGGATTGATTCTGCTCTGATACCACTTGTAGTGTTTCCTCAATCACAATCTATCCCCAATCACAATCTTTCGATTCCTCAGAAATAACAGTGGAGAGAAGAACGCAGAGATTGCACAAGGTAAAAGAAAATCTGATGCGGAAGAGTAGAACAAATATGACGCAGAGAAGGAAGAATTCTGATATTATAGATGTGAATCAATGGTTACAGTAGTTTTGGATAATAGCTTCTTGACGAAGCCTCTACCTCCCGACCACCCTCGAGCTATCACAATCGCATTCTCACTCGCACTCTCACTCTCACTCTCACTCTCACTCTCACTCTCAATCACAAGGTAATTCTCAGATTTATGTGTGTCCTCCATGTTGATGCGTAGGCCTTCTTATCTTTTTCTGTTTGATCGCAGCCGTGCTCCCCAAAGAAGTGTGCGATCCACCAAATTTAGAAAAAGTCGAGTTTCTCCAAAACTTTCGCAAAAAGCCATGCGATCATAGTGTACTTCCTTTCTTTAGCATACCTGTCAAAATAGCAGAAAAACACCAAGAAGACATATCCGAAAACATACATAATTAGACATGGTGACACGTGAGCATGAGAATCACGGATTCGAATAGAATTAGACAAGCCCTCGTTTTTTTTCTTTCTTTTAAGTGTTGGAAAAAATGACACTTTTCAAAGCCCTGTAACTCAAAAACAATGAGGAATTAGGTTAAGCTTGTGAGAGACACTTTTATTCAATTTTTTGATATGCACAATAGTGTTAGAGACGTCCAAGGTCCAAATCCACCTCCAAATGCCACTTTTGAGCCCTGCAAGGTTTAAAATTCTAGAGAGTAAAATCAAGGCATTTTCTTACAATGAACTAAACGTAGGACCCTGAACGAGGTACTTAGAACATGATTCACAAAAATCTCACACAGGCACTTTTATTCTCTTCTACTTGCTCTACCTTTCCCTCATACAGAGTTTTCCTTAATTCTTTCATCTTCACCTTCAAAATCCCACTGGAAAGCATGATGCAATTAAGATCTAGAGAGAGAATATAAAACTTGTCAACCCAAGATTTTTCCTACATGCATAAAATGACCTAATTATTCGTTCTAAGCATTATCCCCACAATGAAATTCAGAAAGTTCAAAATGAATTATTTCACTAGAAAAGAGGCCTATTACAATTCTTCCCCCCTTTAAGAACTTTGTCCTCAGAGTTGGAAAGAAGGATAATGTGTTAGAAAGTCATCTAAATTAACCCAACTCGAATCTTCTACTGGGTATGAATGCCATTTCACCAAAATTTCTACTATAGATCTATTTCTAAGACCGTCTCGTGTTCGAAAAGCCGTCTTAGGAATATCCTCTGTTTTGATCCTAATTTGGTGATATCCAGATCTTAAGTCAATCTTTGTGAATACGGTCGCTCCACTTAATTGACCTAATAAGTCATCTATGTGAGGAGTGGATACTTATTCTTAATTGTTCTTTTATTCAACTCCCTATAGTCAATGCATAATCTCTAAGAGCCGTCTTTCTTCTTCTGAAATAAAACAGGCGCACCCCAAGGTGAGACACTCGGTTTTATTAAGCCTTTCTTCAAAAGATCATCTAATTGAATCTTAAGCTCCTTTAGTTCATCAATGTTAAATCTATAGGGTGCTCTAGAATATGGTTCACTCCCTAGATATAGGTCAATGGTGTGGTCAATCTGCCTAGGTGGGGGTATACCAGGCAAGTCTTCCGGAAATACATCGGCATATTCTTTCAAGAGATTTCCTACGTAATCTGGAATATCTTCGTCATTACCTTCCTGATGCAGATTGTTCACATACACTACAAATGTTTTGTAGCCATCACGTATACCTCTAATTATCTGCATAGCAGAAATAAGAGTAGGCTTAGGATTAAAGACATCACCTAGAATATGAATAGATTCATCATTTAGCTTCACAGTGATCATTCTTTGTTCACAATTAATTGTCGCGGAATTTTTAACTAACCAATCCATGCCTATGATTACATCACTCTGTTTCATCTCAATTACATGGAAGCTTCTAGAAAAGCGTCTATTAGAAAGAGTAAATTCAAGGTTTTCAACATATCCTTTCGTGTAGTGTAATCGTCCATTGGCCATCTCTACAGGTCTGGTTATCTGCATATTTAGGGCTATCCCTAGATTCTGTACCAATTTGAAAGATAGAAAACAATGGGTACTACCTGAATCGATAAAAAATCTGGTTTTATGCGCAGAAATCATACCCGGAATCGTGATTACAGAAACCTTTGTGAAAGAACTAACCACCGTGCAACGTAAAGTAGAGTCAGCGCACTTACCGCCATCATCTACTTCCTCAATAATTGTACCCTCCTCGATGATGTTTATCACTTTTCATTGTGCGGGTCGAAAGACTGCCTTGTTCGGGCACTCATATGTCCGATGCCCTTGCTCCCCGCAATGAAAAAACAGACCAAGTCTTTTTGCCCTCTCAATAAAATTAGGGTCTTGTTGCCTCTCAATTGGTTGACGCCTCCTTTGATTTTCCATCGGCCGAGCAGGGTTCTTACCTTGGTCGTTAGAAGATGGAGTTTTCTTTGAATTGTTCATGTTCATTGCAACAGGTCTTTGTGGCCTATGTCCCGTTGCAATGAATCTGCTTCTATTTGCCTTCTGCAAATTGAACTTCTCCATCTTCTCAAAGTTCTCAGCCATCGCAACAGCATCGAGAAAATCAATGCATCCAGATCCCTTGACTTGATAGCGAAGTTCCTCAAGAAGCCCTTCAATAAATTTACTCTTTAGAGCATTACCACTAACCTCTAATGCATATTTATGAAGACGTAGGAACTTCTCTTTGTACTCATCAAGAGATAAGCTATGCTTGTCACTTTTGTGTTGTCGGAAATTGTAGAACTCCATCTTCTTCTCCATATGGTAGTGTGGAGAACAATATCGTTTTTCAGCTTGTTCTCTAAATTCCTTCCATAGAACAGGACTAGAACATGTTCGAGTCTGCATATATGACTTCCACCATAGCTTCGCGATCCCACGCAGATGCAGGATCCCAACTTTTGCCTTGGACTCTTCACTAAATTGTCGAAGGTCAAAGAAATCCTCTAGTTCTTCAATCCATGCCTCAAGATCTTCACCACTCTTCTTCTCGCCATCAAAATCATTTAACTTTGCCTTCTTGAAGACTTGGTTAAGGGCAAACTCACCTCGTTCCATATCTTCAGAATTGCGTTTTTGTTTTTCGCGAGGTACACTAGATGTTCCCGCGCCTTCATCTATTTCATCATTGAGCTCCACAAACAAATTTGTTGATCCTTCTGGTTGCTTTCCCCCTCGTTCTTTGCGCAATTCACCAAGAAGCTTCTGAATAAGCTCCTCTTGTTCACGAACCTTTTGTGTTAGACCTTCCATCGTTCCCGCGGATTGATTCTGCTCTGATACCACTTGTAGCGTTTCCTCAATCACAATCTATCCCCAATCACAATCTTTCGATTACTCAGAAAAAACAGTGGAGAGAAGAACGTAGAGATTGCACAATGTAAAAGAAAATCTGATGCAGAAGAGTAGAACAATATGATGCAGAGAAGGAAGAATTCTGATATTATAGATGTGAATCAATGGTTACAATAGTTTTGGACAATAGCTTCTTGATGAAGCCTCTAACTCCCGACCACCCCCGAGCTATCACAATCGCATTCTCACTTGCACTCTCACTCTCACTCTCACTCTCACTCTCAATCACAAGGTAATTCTCAAATTTCTGTGTGTCCTCCGTGTTGATGCGCAGGCCTTCTTATCTTTTTCCGTTTGATCGCAGCCGTGCTCCCCAAAGAAGTGTGCGATCCACCAAATTTAGAAAAAGTCGAGTTTCTCCAAAACTTTCGCAAAAAGCCATGCGATCGTAGTGTACTTCCTTTCTTTAGCATACCTGTCAAAAATAGCAGAAAAACACCAAGAAGACATATCCGAAAACATACATAATTAGACATGGTGACACGTGAGCATGAGAATCACGGATTCGAATAGAATTAGACAAGCCCTCGTTTTTTTTTTGTTGGAAAAAATGGCACTTTTCAAAGCTCTATAACTCAAAAACAATGAGGAATTAGGTTAAGCTTGTGAGAGACACTTTTATTCAATTTTTCGATCTGCATAATAGTGTTAGAGACGTCCGAGGTCCAAATCCACCTCCAAATGCCACTTTTGAGCCCTGCAAGGTGTAAAATTCTAGAGAGTAAAATCAAGGCATTTTCTTACAATGAGCTAAACGTAGGACCCTGAACGAGGTACTTAGAACATGATTCACAAAAATCTCACACAGGCACTTTTATTCTCTTCTACTTGCTCTACCTTTCCCTCATACAGAGTTTTCCTTAATTCTTTCATCTTCACCTTCAAATCCCACTGGAAAACATGATGCAATTAAGGTCTAGAGAGAGAATATGAAACTTGTCAACCCAAAATTTTCCCTACATGCATAAAATGACCTAATTATTCGTTCTAAGCATTATCCCCACAATGAAATTGAGAAAGTTCAAAATGAATTATTTCACTAGAAAAGAGGCCTATTACACTACTATACATGTTAGAGAAATGAAGAAGTGATACGTGTCATCCTAGATCATCACATGTTGAGCTTGATATCTCAACACTCCCCCTCAATCTGTACGTCATGGCCTCTAGTCGAAGCATCTTCTCGAATTTCTTCACCTTCTCTACTCTAAGTGGTTTAGTAAAAACATCAACAACCTACTCATTTGTTCTCACATAAACAAGATCAATATCACCTCCAAATACCTTCTCTCTGATTAAGTGATAATGTACCTCACAATGCTTTGTTATAGAACAGGGTTCTATGCTTACTATATGCTACTACGATTATCACAATAGATGGTGATAGGCTTTTGCACTTCCACACCTAGATCAACAAGTAACATCTCTAACCAGGATGCATCACATGCTACCATTGTAGCACCTCTATACTTAACCTCTATACTTGACAAAGCAATAGTGGGTTGTTTCTTGCTACTCCATGTAGTAGCTGCACTTCCAAGTGAGAATAAAAAGACACTAGTAGATTTGTAACCCAATCTGCATCAGTGTATCCATGAACCTGCAAATCTAGACTAGCTTCATAAAATAATGCATAATCCAAAGTAGCACTCACATAATGTAGAGTGCACCTCCGAGCATCTAGATGTATCTTCTTGGGAACCTACATAAATTGACTTTGAAGTCCAACAATGTACCTTAGATCAAGCCTTGTAATTGTGAGATATATCAAGTTGCCCACAATTTTCTTGTACATAGTAGCATTTTCCAATTCTTCACTTGTTGTACTATCAAACTTCAAATTCTAATCTAATGCAACATAAATTGGCTTACAATCATCCATGCCATACTTTTGCAGCATATTCAAGGCATATTGCCTTTGTGAAATCCATGTACATGTTTCTCTATGTATAAACTCAATGTCGAAGAAGTAGTACAGCACACAAATATCTTTCATGTCGAATTCTTGCATAAGGTTGAGATTCTGCACTTGATTTTTCAGCATTTTCATTTTCATTTGAGCCAATATTAAGTCCTTTGGCATCTACATAGAAGCTTGACATTTCATCTAACACCACATCTCTACTTACCTTCACCTATCATGTGAGTGGGTTATAATATTTGTATCCCTTTTGCTCAAGGGAGTATCCAATGAAGATACATTTTTCTGCTTTTGGATCAAGCTTCATCGTCAACTCATCTGGAACATCTACATGGGCAATACAGCCAACAATTGGAGTTCAGCTCACGATGTATACAGTAGTGTGCACAACTTCTACCCAATAACAATGAGGCATAATCTTCTCAGCCATCAAAGCTCTTGCTATTTCTAAACTATGTCTATTTTTGCATTAAGCAATATCATTCTGTTGTGGTGTGTACCCACATGAAAAATGACATCGAATTCCATGTATTCACCTCCTCCATTAGACCTTAATGTTTGAATATACTTTCCTATCTGCTTTTCCACCATGGCCTTCAAATTTTGGAACTAAATGAACACCTAACCATTCTCTTTCATTAAATATACCCATACTTCCTGTGTATGATCATCAATGAAAGTAAGATAAAACCTACAACCACCCATAGATGTGGTCTTTGCAGGAGCCCAAACATCCGGATGTACTATTTCTAGCACATTCTCACTAACATGCTTGTCATGCAAAAATGATGCTCTTGACTGTTTACCAAATTAATATGCTACACATACCTTTTGCATTTCCACAACTTTGAAATTTGGTAGTCCATTGACAATCTCATTTGACTACATCAATTTCACCCTCTCCAAGTTTGCATGTCCAATTTGTTTGTGCCAAATCTCTATATCAATAATGACTCATATAGCTTTTGCAAACATGGTGCATTCATTTCATGAATTTTCACATTTAAAGCAGACGTCCTACCCACTTTGTTTCTTTTGGAAATCAATCATCCATCTTGTTTGTACTCTTCTACATATAACCCATCACCATTAACCCTAACTTGTAATCCCTTGTCATCACTTGTCCGACAGAAACCAAATTCTTTGTTATATTTGGAACATGTAGCACATCAGCAAGATGTTTTACCTTCCTGTCCTCCATAGACAATGCTATATTTCTTGTATGCTCGATGGGGTGTGATGTGTCATCATCTGTTTCAACATATCCAAGAATTGGTAATTTTTGCAAACTACTAAACCATTCTGCATGCCTGGTCATGTGATTTGAATTTCTTGCACAACCCTAATTGTATCATACAATCGTTATAATTGGGGTGTTTATGTGGGAGCACCTATGAGTTCAAGCATTTCTTGTTGTTGTTCATGGTGTCCTTCCTCATGTTCATCGTTGCCCTCTTTGGATTCTTCATTTTCAGCTTCATCTTCCTCATCTTCTTCTTCTTCATCCTCCTGTTCATCAACTATGGAAACCTAGGCTTGTGATGTAGTTGCTTGTGGATGTGATCACTGCACAACTTGTTCATCACCCAACTCAATGTTCACTTCTCATAGGATCTGTTCAATATCTTTGTTGGTGAGTTCTTCCAGGTGGACTCCTCTAGGGAATTCAAGATCTGTTGGGGGACTAGAGAATATTTAAGTGTTGCAAATACAAGGAATCAGTTTTCCAATCCTGCACTACCTACAATTGTCTCATGAATGGTCTACCCAAAGTAATCTCATAGGCCTAGTTGTTGCTAAAGTCACATATGGAAAACATATGCTCAAACTCTACACCACAAGTAGTGAGAGTTATCCCTTCGATTATTCCTAAGGGTCTCTCTATGTGACCATCCACATGAGTGTTGTCTTGCCCCAACACTTCCATAGTAAAGTGGCACCAATTGCAACTCTTGCACCTGAGTCCAAAATAGCCTTGGTTGTGTAACCCCGATGAGTGATAGGAAGATAGGTGTTTCCTTCTTCTCCTTTACTCATGTCTCTTGTCTTATCCAAGGGTATTTCTAGAACTATTCGATGTGATCCTACCTGAGAAAGAGTTTTTGCTACTTTAGACACTTGATTTGCTATGTGTTTCCACAAT
>CM035412.1:136078367-136093367 GCA_020310875.1 Ceratopteris richardii | reverse complement strand
TATCCTTTATGATTGTGTCATAACTTTGGATTGTTGTTTATCTCCATTCATGGTCTAGTTCATAGGTGATTTGTAATAGCTTGGACCATTTTGATTGAGTGGGACGTGTATCGACATTGTATTCACATGCATTTCCATTAATTTCTTTGTTATTGTATTTACCATTATCTTTGGTTGAATCAATGATAGGTGGTGACAATTTATTCATTCTTCTTTTGTTACTAGTTATCTTGTTTTGATTGCTTGGTTTATAGGGGATACTTTGTCAAAGTTTTCCCATGATTCTTTCATATCTATTTGGTCGTCATGGAGACTTGGTGAGTAGGCTTTTGCTCATGCATGGTTTATGTGCATGCTAGATGCATAGTTTATGGTTTTCTTGTCCAGATTCGAGTTGGGTGAATTTAGATGAGTTTCTAACACATTATCCTTCTTTCCAACTCTGAGGACAGAGTTCTTAAAGGGGGGAAGAATTGTAATAGGCCTCTTTTCTAGTGAAAAAATTCATTTTGAACTTTCTGAATTTCAGTGTGGGGATAATGCTTAGAACGAATAATTAGGTCATTTTATGCATGTAGGAAAAATTTTGGGTTGACAAGTTTCATATTCTCTCTCTAGACCTTAATTGCATCATGTTTTCCAGTGGGATTTTGAAGGTGAAGATGAAAGAATTAAGGAAAACTCTGTATGAGGGAAAGGTAGAGCAAGTAGAAGAGAATAAAAGTGCCTGTATGAGGTTTTTGTGAATCATGTTCTAAGTACCTCGCTCAGGGTCCTACATTTAGTTCATTGTAAGAAAATGCCTTGATTTTACTCTCTCTCTAGAATTTTAAACCTTGTAGGGCTCAAAAGTGGCATTTGGAGGTGGATTTGGACCTCGGACGTCTCTAACACTATTGTGCAGATCGAAAAATTGAATAAAAGTGTCTCTCACAAGGTTAACCTAATTCCTCATTGTTTTTGAGTTACAGGGCTTTGAAAAGTGCCGTTTTTTCCAACACTTGAAAAAAAAAAAAACGAGGGCTTGTCTAATTCTATTCGAATCCGTGATTCTCATGCTCACATGTCACCATGTCTAATTATGTATGTTTTCGGATATGTCTTCTTGGTGTTTTTCTGCTATTTTTGACAGGTATGCTAAAGAAAGGAAGTACACTACGATCGCATGGATTTTTGCGAAAGTTTTGGAGAAACTCGACTTTTTCTAAATTTGGTGGATCGCACACTTCTTTGGGGAGCACGGCTGCGATCAAACGGAAAAAGATAAGAAGGCCTGCACATCAACACGGAGGACACATAGAAATCTGAGAATTACCTTGTGATTGAGAGTGAGAGTGAGAGTGAGACTGAGAGTGAGAGTGCGAGTGAGAATGCGATTGTGATAGCTTGGGGGTGGTCGGGAGGTAGAGGCTTCGTCAAGAAGCTATTGTCCAAAACTACTGTAACCATTGATTCACATCTATAATATCAGAATTCTTCCTTCTCTGCGTCATATTTGTTCTACTCTTCCGCATCAGATTTTCTTTTACTTTGTGCAATCTGTGTGTTCTTCTCTCCACTGTTATTTCTGAGTAATCGAAAGATTGTGATTGGGGATAGATTGTGATTGAGGAAACGCTACAATTGTATCAGAGCAGAATCAATCCGCGGGAACGATGAAAGGTCTAACACAAAAGGTTCGTGAACAAGAGGAGCTTATTCAGAAGCTTCTTGGTGAATTTCGCAAAGAACGAGGGGGAAAGCAACCAGAAGAAGCAACAAATTTGTTTGTGGAGCTGAACGATGAAATAGATGAAGGTGCGGGAACATCTAGTGTACCTCGCGAAAAACAAAAACACAATTCTGAAGACATGGAACCAGGTGAGTTTGCCCTTAACCAACTCTTCAAGAAGGCAAAGTTAAAGATTTTGATGGCGAGAAGAAGAGTGGTGAAGATCTTGAGGCATGCATTGAAGAACTAGAGGATTTCTTTGACCTTCGACAATTTAGTGAAGAGTCCAAGGCAAAAGGTGGGATCCTGCATCTGCGTGGGATTGCGAAGCTATGGTGGAAGTCTTATATGCAGACTCGAATGCGTTCTGGTCCTGTTCTATGGAAGGAATTTAGAGAACAAGCTGAAAAACGCTATTGTTCTCCACACTACCATATGGAGAAGAAGATGGAGTTCTACAATTTCCGACAACACGAAAGTGACAAGCATAGCTTATCTGTTGATGAGTACAAAGAGAAGTTCCTACGTCTTCATAAATATGCATTAGAGGTTAGTGGTAATGCTCTAAAGAGTGAATTTATTGAAGGGCTTCGTGAGGAACTTCGTTATCAAGTCAAGGGATCTGGATGCATTGATTTTCTCGATGCTGTTGCGATGGCTGAGAACTTTGAGAAGATGGAGAAGTTCAATTTGCAGAAGGCAAATAGAAGCAGATTCATTACAATGTGACATAGGCCACAAAGACCTGTTGCAATGAACATGAACAATTCAAAGAAAACTCCATCTTCTAACGACCAAGGTAAGAACCCTGCTCGGCCGGTGGAAAATCAAAGGAGGCATCAACCAATTGAGTGGCAACAAGACCCTGATTTTATTGAGAGGGCAAAAAGACTTGGTCTGTGTTTTCGTTGCGGGGAGCAAGGGCATCAGACATATGAGTGCCCGAACAAGGCAGTCTTTCGACCCGCACAATCAAAAGCGATAACATCATCGAGGAGGGTACAATTATTGAGGAAGCAGATGATGGCGGTAAGTGCGCTGACTCTACTTTACGTTGCATGGTGGTTAGTTCTTTCACAAAGGTTTCTGTAATCACGATTCCGGGTATGATTTCTGCGCATAAAACCAGATTTTTGATCGATTCAGGTAGTACCCATTGTTTTCTATCTTTCAAATTGGTACAGAATCTAGGGATAGCCCTAAATATGCAGATAACCAGACCTGTAGAGATGGCCAATGGACGATTACACTACACGAAAGGATATGTTGAAAACCTTGAATTTACTCTTTCTAATAGACGCTTTTTTGGAAGCTTCCATGTAATTGAGATGAAATAGAGTGATGTAATCATAGGCATGGATTGGTTAGTTAAAAATTCCACGACAATTAATTGTGAACAAAGAACGATCACTGTGAAGCTAAATGATGAATCTATTCATATTCTAGGTGATGTCTTTAATCCTAAGCCTACTCTTATTTCTGCTATGCAGATAATTAGAGGTATACGTGATGGCTGCAAAACATTTGTAGTGTATGTGAACAATCTGCATCAGGAAGGTAATGACGAAGATATTCCAGATTACGTAGGAAATCTCTTGAAAGAATATGCCGATGTATTTCTGGAAGACTTGCCTGGTATACCCCCACCTAGGCAGATTGGCCACACCATTGACCTATATCCAGGGAGTGAACCATATTCTAGAGCACCCTATAGATTTAACATTGATGAACTAAAGGAGCTTAAGATTCAATTAGATGATCTTTTGAAGAAAGGCTTAATAAAACCGAGTGTCTCACCTTGGGGTGTGCCTGTTTTATTTCAGAAGAAGAAAGACGGCTCTTACAGATTATGCATTGACTATAGGGGGTTGAATAAAAGAACAATTAAGAATAAGTATCCACTCCCTTACATAGATGACTTATTAGGTCAATTAAGTGGAGCGACCGTATTCACAAAGATTGACTTAAGATCTGGATATCACCAAATTAGGATCAAAACAGAGGATATTCCTAAGACGGCTTTTCGAACACGATATGGTCACTATGAGTTTACGGTTCTACCTTTTGGTTTAACAAACGCTCGTGCCACATTTATGTGCTTGATGAGTATGTATGTGAGTGAAAAGCAAGATAATTGGAGTGAATATTTACCCTTGGTTGAGTTTGCATACAATAGTGCATGGCATGCATCTATAAAAATGACTCCATTTGAAGCTATGTATGGTTATAATTGTTTGACTCCACCTTCGTTTTTGGGTTTTCCAAATAAAGTAGAAGTATCCAAAGAAATGCTTGATAAGATGGATGAAGAACTTGGAAAAATTAAGAAACATATAAGAGAAGCTCAGAAAAGACAAAAGAAGTTCTATGATTTAAAGAGAAGACCACTTGAATTCCAAGTTGATGATATGGTATTTCTTAAAGTTAATCCTCACCGATCTAACTTGTTGCTAGGGAAGGATCATAGCATTAGGGGAAAAAATGAACCCTGAATGGGCCTTTTAGATTAAGGAGTGATTAGTGATGGACCAATCAAAAGAGGGTGGTGGCCACAGTCTATGCCCTATAAAATACTAGGCTGAAGGGTGGAGAGGGGACATATTTCTCCCTTATTTAATGAGCTGCCTCTAGAGAGAGAATGAATCTCGTAACTCAGTTGGGCCCAAAAATTCAAAATTTCTGAAAAGTTAAAAAACTCATCATAACACCTGAAAATGGACCCCCCATTACTTTTTAGGGTCAAAAGTACTCTTTTTGACCCCAAGTTCAAAATCCGTGCATGTTTTGAGCTGAAAAAAAAGAGTTTTTTCAATAATACTAAAAAAAGAGTTATTTCCCTCCTAAACCTCACATTTTCATACCCAGGTCCCAAAAAGTCATCTTTTCCCACTACTTTCACTCTGTAGCACACCTTTGAAGCTCCTGTTTCTACACTCCAACCTACCTGCATCTCCTATCTCGAATTACTATTGTAGCTTGAAGACCTTTAGCTTCAATGGCAACATCTAAAGCTTCTAGGCGACCAAAAGATGAAATCCTCACATTAAGATGTCACAATATCAAAGCCACAGATGGACAGTGGCTATCACATGAGTACTCCAAAGGTGCATGGGTGTACATGCAACCCTCTAGAGTTGGGCCTCATCGAGTTAGAGATCGTGGAAACTTAGATCTTCATTGGAAGGGAAAGTTACTTGGCTTCAAGAAGCATAGAGACAATGGGATGGTTGCTATTGTACAACATGTTTTTACAATGGCAACTATGAAACTTGAAAACTCTAGTAGTATGAGATATCCTATGAATTGTAAGTATTACTCTACAATATTTTATGTTTTCTTGTGTCGGATATATTTCTGAACTATTTAGATATGTTTTTGTTTGTTTCAGATGTATTTCCTTCTACTTTGGTGGAAGAGCAACCACTTCATAGTCTTACAGGTACTTTCCAGGCATTGCATGCAGATGTTGGTGCACTAGTCTTTCCAAATATATCTCCTGCTCAGCTTTACCATGATATATTTTTCTTTTACACACATAGATATGTTGTACCCTCTACAATGAATGGTCTTGGAAGGTTAGAGAGAATTGAAGTACATTCTCTTCTTAGCTTGGAGTGGGCAAAACCTGATATATGGTCCGTATCATCTTTGAAGCAAAAGATGGTAATGGATATACATAACTCTTTGAAATTCACAAAAGTGTCTAGGTCTGTAGGTTTGCACTGGTCTTTTCCCATTCATGGTTTTGTATATTTATTCCAAGGATTCTCATTCCAAGAGACTTCCACCATGTTCATGTGTAAAGATATCACATATGAGCAAGTCAAAAGTCTTCTTGGTGAAAATTGGGGTTTGATGGAAGGAATTGCAAAAGGTGATAATATATCTCTGTAAAATAGGTGGAACAGGTATAGCATTTCGATATTTGAAACAACGTACTTCATTATACATCAGATTCTACTATGATCGTTGGATGTGCAAACTTGGCAAATGGATACCATTTCAAAGTTAAGAGGGATCTTTGCATTCATTTGAAATAAAGCTTAGATTGCCCAACAATGAAACAGAAACTATTTTAGTGAATAATCATTGGACCTTGGCTAATCTGAGAGAACACTTGATGATTATGGGGTTTGAAGGACTAACTCAATCCATCTTCAAAATTCAAGGACATAAGGTGAGAAATGTTTCATGTTTTTGTTAAAGTAATCTTTTTGTTATTGTTTATTTTACTTTAATGACTTTAATTTGTTGCAAGTTGATTACAGGTGGGCAGAAGAATGGAATACAAAATGAAAGTCCCTGTAGATTGGAGCAAAGATGGAGCAGAGCTCTCATTGTCATAGTTCTTTTGCAACCTGATAATGTCACTTCTTGGGCCCTAGTCATTGTATCTCATGGTTTTTGCACTTTCAAGAACCTTGTAAAAAGTAGGACAATTGATTCATGTTAGATATTGTATATACCTTATTCTCTGCAATGATAATTTCAAAACTTTTGGAATGTCAAAAATTCTGTTCACTACTTTGAAATGTGGTTGCTCATGTTTTTTTCTGTGCATTATTTTGTCATCCGAAACTCATTTTTTGAAATTGCACTTCTTTATTCTATACTTTTAAAAGTGGGCCTAGTCAATTTAAAAACTTGAAACTACTATAAAAATGGCTCTATGTGATCATTTCTCACATTTGCACTCTCAAAGAGCTAGAAAGCACAGACTGCAAGCCTCTAGAAATCTCGCGTGCAAGCAATGGCTGCTAGCACTTCCACTCCCATGAAATCTCCTCGAGATTTATTCATGGAGTTTTTGGATACTACAGACTACAATGGTCGTACGGATTTGTATGACCTAGTCTGTAGAGTCCCTAATCTTGAAGGGACAATAGCCATGAATTCCGATGTGATCGATGAGATCACAGATTTTATGGAACTCTATATTTTAAGATATGCCATAGATATTCCAGCATATGAGTGTAAATGGGTCCCCTGTGACTTGCTTTTTTACATTCATAAAGGAGATGAGGCATTTGCGAAGCGCTTAAAGCGTTTCATGGCGATTGCTGAGGCTTCAGGGCACCTGTTAGATGACACAGTGCCCTTAATTAAACAATTAAATAAGAAAAGGAAAATGGGAAGAAAATATCTTTCCTACATAGCAACAACAATCTTTTTTGTCAATGAGGAGCCCGAACCTTCACCCATGGACCTACCCCATCTTGTTACTGGGGGTTTTGTAGATGACAAGAAGGAACCCCAGACAGAAGCTCTCAACTTATTAGAAGAGAGTCAAAAAATTTCCAGAGAATTTCCTCAAGGAGTAGTGGACAAATTAAAGGAAGCCAGTACACAAAAGAGTCCACCCTCCAACTTAGACCCTGTGGAACCCACTCTACCAGAGGTAGAGATGGAAATGTTTTCAGTTGTACTTGTTGATGGAGAGGAATTTTTGTTCCTGCACGATATTGAGAAGGCATTCGGTCTACGCCTCGACGAATGCCTTAGTATTTTCAGCTCAACCTCGGATGTTCCCATGGACAACACTTCTGACATTATCGAAAAGGAAACAATTCCACTTGGTGAATCAGTTGCGGACACCATTGCATTTGTGTGTGAAGAGATTTTGAGCCATGCCAACCAAGATGCCAGTGAAGAAGATCTAGCCACAGCAAGGGAAAGAATTTTGGAGAAGAAGATTCCAACATCCCTTGTTGTGGAGCAAAGTGGCATGGCCCATTCATCAATTCCACTAGATGCAATGGGAAGAGGAGAGGATGAAGACAGGCTTCAAGATGTAAGTCTCTACTAACATTTATGGTTGTCTCATATTCATACAAGATGTATCTATTTAATTTTATGATTGTCTATGTGCAGGAAACAATTGAAGTGGATAAATTTGCAGCAAGGAGTGGTGGTGACCGTGTTTCCCGTGGCCATGGCTCTTCCTTGGCACAGTACATTGGAAAATTGCCAAAGGAAGATTTTGTAATAATCCACAAGGACTTTTCCCCTCAAGGACACTTCATGACTTGGTGTATGAAGACCTTGAGTAAAGTTTTGTGCCTATCTACAATAATGCAAGGGACCAATTGTATATTTCTAGTTAGGAAGTCCCTTGCCCTTACTACCCTAGGAGTTAACTTTAGAGGAAAAATATTAGGTCAAATAGGAATAGCTTTGGGTCTTGGATTGACAGACCCTCAATTAATATCCCAATCAGTTTTGACTTACCAATTGCCTCTATCTTTTCAGAGAAGAAAGAATGTAGTGGAGAGGCTCAAGGCCAAGAGCCAATTGTAAAAACTTTATAATACCAATGTTTTGTTTTTCCAATTTCCATGTACATTCAATCTATTATATCTTTATGGTTTGACAATCTCATAACTTTTGCACAGTTTAATCAGTCTTTTTCCATTGTTTCTTGTAATTTGTGTTGCCCAAAATGCATGGAATGGCTAAGGAATGCAAAAAAAAGGCGTGCCACAGAAATGCGGGGATGGGCCCTGCAAAACTTTTGCAGGGCCCATCCCCGCGTTTCTGTGGCAGGCCTTTTTTTTGCATTCCTAGGCCATCCTATGCACTAGGTTACCTGTATTGCAAGTCTATCTTCTCAATTAGCACCTTCACTTGGGGAAATGTGGAACACTCTTCTTATATGCAATAATTAGAGAAAATTAAGACTCCTCTGGGTGCACATAAGCATGCAGCAGTAAATCAGTGCATGTATGTTCATACACATTGCTTAGCTATTGGTCAGGGGTTTAGCATGCAGTGCACTCTAGCCAAGGCCAATCATATGCCCCCATGTGCATGGCATGGGTTTTCATGGCTTGGAAATGCCAAAAAAAGGCCTGCCACAGAAACGCGGGGATAGGCCCTGCAAAACTTTTGCAGGGCCCATCCCCGCGTTTCTGTGGCAGGCCTTTTTTTGGCATTTCTTGGCCATGAAATGCATTAAATAGCATTACCACTTACAACAAGTACAGAAAAAAGAATGATACAACTATGCAAAACACTTCAAAGATGTACTGGAAAAACACACCTACAAACATAGGAGAAATAAACTTCAAAACATGTACACTAAGAGATAAACATTTGGGAGAGCAAATATGAGAAGACAAAGATTATATTCATCATTTGGGTTTTACAAAATATTCATCGTATGGGATATACAAAAGGTTCTCCAAACAAGGGAGTACAAATTATGGTTAATGGTTATTCCCTCTAATTCTCCTAGCTAGCTACAAATCTTTAGGTTGTATTGTCACTCTCTTTGCATGGATGACACATAGGTTAGAGTCCTCCAACATTGATATAAGATACGCCTCTGCAGCTTCTTGGAGAGCTTCAATGGCTATCCCTTGGATACGAAGTCCAGCGCAATAGCGTTGGATCTCTTCCTTCACAACTCTTGCAAATGACCTTCGTGGAATCAGAAGCTCCACAGACTTTTGATAGTGTCGAATCTCCGCAAAGGCTCTGGTTTGCTTTCTGCGCCTTTGTGGTGCTCTTGCATTTGGGGGGATGTTGGGTTGTGGTCGTTGTGGTCTACGACGTGGTTGATAGTTCTTCTTTCTTCTTGGAGGACGCCTAGATGGTCCTGCCTCATCATTTACTTCCTCTGCCCGACCTTGCTCTCTTTCTTCATCGGTTGGTCTTTGTCCTTGTCCTGGGGGGAGTGTCTTGCCTCCTTGTGTTACTCGATGGTTCACGGGGATATCATCATTGTTCCATGGTGGCTCATTTATACTTTCTTCATCTGAGGAACTTGATAAATTTGATGTCTCAATCACAACTCGTCTATGTCCTCGTTGTTTGGGCCTTGCCTTCATTGGTGTCCTGATTGGGGGCTCATCATGAGATGCGGAAGGGGAATAATTTATTTCTTGGGATACATCTCTCTCTGGTGAACCTTCATCCCCCCGCGATGCAATGCTACCGGACTGTGTCCCTGCACCCGAGTTTCGTCTTGAAGAGTGGCTTGTGGTTCAACGCTTCTTGTGGGGTGTCATCCATGTTGGGCGCTGAGTACCTTGCACATGGCTAGGGTAGACGACATGATCCTTCCTAGCAGTTTGCTTTGTGCGTGCCATTCTCTTAGGTTGTAAAGTGGTAAAATGAGGAAGGACACCTCTATTTATAGGCTTTCACTTAAGAATTGTCCTGTTCACATTTAAATGGATAAAAATTAGTTTTAAGACATTAAAAGTATATTCACAAAAATAGTAGAATTTTATTTGAAGTGAAAGGGGTTATAAAAACCTTGAAAAGTATAATGCATTTTAAGAGTTTGGAAATTATTTCCAAGCAAAACCCTCGCGGACTCTTTGTGCACGCCATTGGGCATGATGTTCGGGTCCTGATGATGACATCCACTTCTCTCTTGCAATATCATGTTGTAGCTTTCGTGTAATCTTTGCTAGTTGTGACTCACATGCCTTTTCCATTACATATTTTCTAGCAAATGTCGCACGAAAGAACCAATTGAACATTTCTTCTAAATAGTTTGATTGGAGTAGACCACCCCCATGACGAGTGTTTTTAAAGTAAACACCTCTAGCCCTGTAATGTGACTTCTCCATTCCTTGTGTACTAAAAATGTCCAGTGACCCATATCGATTCATAAAATATGCTCCATGTGCAAAAAGAATATGCTATGATCTGGTCAATAAGATATACACATAGTGTTTAAGACCAAATAAAAAAATGTAAGCAAAACTTACTATGTAATGTGTAATGTTGCTTTCTCCCCAAGATAAGATGAATGACTGTGTAAACTCCTTCAAAGTCACTTGGAATAATTCTCGTTGTGAAGCATTAGTGGAAGCCAAACACATCAAATGTAACAATTGATCGAACGATGACCAAACCTTCTTTCGCTTGTTAATGAGATCAACCTGACTATCATTGTCAGTTGTAATTGAACAGAGGTCCTTCCAAAGCTCCCATTTCCCATCATCTTGACTATTCACATCTTTTTTAAAGAAACGTCGTGCCTTCTTCCCAGTCATTGAAACTTGTTAACAACTAAAGATACGTGGCCACCATGACAACCTATAGAATTCAAAAGATCTTCTATTTTCTGGATTGCTATTGTAGACCTCTCTAGTGGTTTCATTGCAAATGCATATTCAACATGGAGCTTCAAAAGCCTATCAAAGATCCTCATGAATGCATGCAAAGTACAAAAGTGAACATTGACCAATGGAAATGGGATAAATGGGGTTCCAATCATTGCTTATTTTATCACGAGTCGGTTCCTCTAACATTGGACACCTCAAAAGTGATATCTCCCATTCCCTGTGATTCAATGAGTCTGTTTCATCAATTTCTTCAGAGTCATCAACTCTCGTCAATGCCCTTGCATGTTTAGACTGTCTCTTAGATCCTTTGTAACCTTGTGTATAATATGGGCAAGGATAGAGAGAAGATGCTCCTTGTTTACAACCTAACATGCATTTTATACTCTTAAGGTCTCCACCCAAATCCCATTCTACATCAAAATCACCTATATCATCTACAAAAATCTTTTGCCCATGTATTTGAGAAGAGATTACTTCCGTAATCCACGGAGTCCTACTAAAAATCCATGAAATAACATTATTTGTTTCTTTGGGAACTTCTATAGCACCTAACCACCAGATATCTCTCTCTGATTGCACACTGTAAGTCAAATGGTCCCTCCCTCCTAAAGTTTCATCACTCATTGCATGGTCCATAATTTCGTTCATTAGCGTCACACTCAACCTTTCTAGTTGACGACCCTTTATGATTTGACACTCATCAAGCTTCAGTATGAACTTTAACTTAACATTACAGTCTGCACAAAAGAGAAAACATTATCTTAATATGACACTTGAATGCAATAGAACTTAAACACCAAATAAAATGTAGTAGGGGTACCTTTGATTGTTGAACTATAAAAGTGAACCATTGCTTGTTGAAGCTTCTGAAGATCCACAAATATATTGTTGAATTTAGTGTAAGTAAATCCTTGTGTAGATAGGATTTTTGATTGCTTCTTGGGAATCTTTGGATGATAAATAGAGGCAGGCATAGTTTCTTCTATGAATAAATATTGTCCAATAGTACGAGTCACATCCTCATTTGAAGTTTTTTTATTGATAGACAATTTATATGGGCATGGAAATATACTTTGAGAAATACCTTGTGATTGTAAGGCTTGCCTGAGAAGGGTGTACATTGCAGTATACCCATTTCTACTGATGCCCGCTTCGTCACATATTGCCTGCACATCTTGCACTGTGATAAGATTTTTTAACTTCTTTGAAAACTCAGCTTCAAGAACAACTCTAATACACTTTCCTATGTGTGAGTCTAAAGCAGAAGTGATTTCTTTGGTGTTTATACAGCTATTCATCAGCTTGAATTGGTCTTGTGTTGTTGATGAAGCAGTTATGTCTTCAATAAACGACCTACACAATGAAATATTCCATTACAAATCTTCATTAAAACATATAAAAGTAAAACAAACACTCACCTTGTTGCATATATACGTCGTTTGCGTGCTCCACCACCTTTTGAAAGAGCTTCAAAGGATGACAATGATCTTTTCCTATGTCTCATACCAAGTGGAGTCTCTTTCAGTTGCTGGAGATTGGTAGTTAACTTTGAAATTGTGCTTTGTTTTGCTTCAGTATCCTGTTCCAAATCTGCAAGGTGTTTTTGTAAAGATATGATTGTGCTTTCTAAAGTGACCCAAAGATCAATACTTCTTTCTCCAGCTGCACGACGTTCATTTTGAGAATTGGCATCATTGTTGCATCGTGTATTTGGAGCAAACTCTCTAGGCACACGAACATGGATACTTGTTGATGCAAGAGCATGAGGACGTTCTACTGTGAAGTTTGTGATACATGTCAACACCATCTTTGCTAATGACCAACAATATCAAAAACAAAGATGAAAAACCGGTTGGAAGGGATTCTAAAGCACAGGTTTTGCTCAAAAAATGTGTTTTCTTGTATGTGTATGGGTTAAAGTGTATTTTTCCACTGAGTATGGCTGAAAATGATGAAATTTGAAAAAAGTCATTTCTTGGGGGAAGCATAGTCACGGATTTGATGATGTGGCACTTACTTTTGGAGGGAGTTTGAAAATTATACTTTTTCTAAAAGAAACTTCAGAAAATGGGCCCAAAAAAGTGACTTCTGACATATATATTAAAAAATAGGCTCTTTTGACTTAATATACACTGAAAATGAGACTTTTTAAAAAAATTCATTTTTTTATTCAAATACATGTACGAGTTTGATGATGTGGAAAGTAGATTCTCTTTCTCTCTCTCTAGAATAAGAAAGAGAGAGGCCTATTGAAGCTTAAAAAAAAGCCTACTCCAGCCTACTAAAAAGTGCCCTATTAAATGCACTTTGTCCCCTTAAACAAGAACAGAATTAAGCTTAATCCCTAAAAATTAGGGATCCTTACAAGGCCCATGCAGGGTTCATTTTTTCCCCTAATGGACTTTCTCCTCGATATGCAGGCCCTTTTAAAGTTTTGAAAAAGATCGGATCTCTTGCTTATTTGCTGGAATTACCTAAATATCTAAATGTGCATCCTGTGTTTCATGTCAGCTTACTTAAAAGATATGTGTCTAATGTTGCTCATGTTTTGCAGGACAATTATAAGCTGAAAGACGATGGCTCTTTTGAGCTTCAACCGGAAATAATATTAGATAGGAAGGAAATTAGATTTCTTAGAAATAGATCTATAGTAGAAAGTTTGGTGAAATGGCATTCATACCTAGTAGAAGATTCGAGTTGGGTGAATTTAGATGACTTTCTAACACATTATCCTTCTTTCCAACTCTGAGGACAGAGTTCTTAAAGGGGGAAGAATTGTAATAGGCCTCTTTTCTAGTGAAATAATTCATTTTGAACTTTCTGAATTTCATTGTGGGGATAATGCTTAGAACGAATAATTAGATCATTTTATGCATGTAGGAAAAATTTTGGGTTGACAAGTTTCATATTCTCTCTATAGACCTTAATTGCATCATGTTATCTAGTGGGATTTTGAAGGTGAAGATGAAAGAATTAAGGAAAACTTTGTATGAGGGAAAGGTAGAGCAAGTAGAAGAGAATAAAAGTGCCTGTATGAGATTTTTGTGAATCATGTTCTAAGTACCTTGTTCAGGGTCCTACGTTTAGTTCATTGTAAGAAAATGCCTTGATTTTACTCTCTCTCTAGAATTTTAAACCTTGCAGGGCTCAAAAGTGGCATTTGGAGGTGGATTTGGACCTCAGATAGCTCTAACACTATTGTGCAGATCGAAAAATTGAATAAAAGTGTCTCTCACAAGCTCAACCTAATTCTTCATTGTTTTTGAGTTACAGAGCTTTGAAAAGTGCCGTTTTTTCCAACACTTAAAAAAAAAAAAACTAGGGCTTGTCTAATTCTATTCGAATCTGTGATTCTCATGCTCACATGTCACCATGTCTAATTATGTATGTTTTCGGATATGTCTTCTTGGTGTTTTTCTGCTATTTTTGACAGGTATGCTAAAGAAAGGAAGTACACTACGATCGCATGGCTTTTTGCGAAAGTTTTGGAGAAACTCGACTTTTTCTAAATTTGGTGGATCGCACACTTCTTTGGGGAGCACGGCTGTGATCAAACGGAAAAAGATAAGAAGGCCTGCGCATCAACACGGAGGACACACAGAAATCTGAGAATTACCTTGTGATTGAGAGTGAGAGTGAGAGTGAGAGTGAGAGTGCGAGTGAGAATGCCATTGTGATAGCTCGCGGGTGGTCGAGAGGTAGAGGCTTGGTCAAGAAGCTATTGTCCAAAACTACTGTAATCATTGATTCACATCTATAATATCAGAATTCTTCCTTCTCTACGTCATATTTGTTCTACTCTTTCGCATCAGATTTTCTTTTACCTTGTGCAAGCTCTGTGTTCTTCTCTCCACTGTTATTTCTGAGTAATTGAAAGATTGTGATTGGGGATAGATTGTGATTGAGGAAACGCTACAAGTAGTCATGCTAGTATATGTCAAGGATACTTCATTGAGCTTTACGAGATTTATCTACCAAGAGTGATGGCACATTTGTTTCTTGCTAGCTTACTCATTCATGGACATTATAATTTTCCTTGTGTACTGTTATTTATACATTGCACTTGTTGTATTATTGTTTTAGGTCATTCTTGCACATTCCTTTTTATGTATGTGGGAGCTACCATGAAGATGGGGATGGTAGATGCTGTGATCAGGGTTTCTATGTGCAGTGAAGTGGATATGCATATTCATGAACCTAATGTCTGTG
>CM035412.1:136053367-136070867 GCA_020310875.1 Ceratopteris richardii | reverse complement strand
CTCATGCTTTGAAAATAATGTGTAAGTCAATGCTAATCCCCCCATGCATATATGAGACCACAAAATGTCATAAGAGTGACTTTAGCATTCGAAGGCACTTATAAATCCTCTACAATAAACAGACCATGGCCAACACCAGTGATAGCGGAGGGAGCAATAATATAGCAATTACCCCAAAAGTTAAAAACCTCTCCATCTAAAGGAATTAGTCCTCTATGCCATCCTCCATATCTTCTTCTATCATATGTTTGTACTAGAGGACGATCACGAGTTGGTAATGGATAATCTCCAACCATTTCAATCTATAAACTAGGCGGTAGAGGATTTTGAGAAACCTTGACTTGTAATTGATAAATGGCATGTCCATGATGATATTAACATTATTAGTAGGAGAATCATCATCAGCATCATCATCATCATCATTGAGCAACATTCATGTATATAATTTAATTTTATATATGATTTTCAAATAAAATAATGACATTAATTTATGGAATCAATACATACCCAAGCATTATCACATTGATCAGGTGGTGGCACATGCTCAAAAATACCATAATCTGCCTCATGATCAATACATTCAAATCATGATCTTTGATACATGCCATAACAAAAATTACACCAACATATAATATGCTATTGATAGTAAAAAAACATCATAATTCCTATTGGACTACACATATGAAGTCGTTGTATGGGTAGGAGGTGGTGGAGTACCCTCTAATTGATGAGAATCTAATTATAATATAACAATAAAAAAACATATATAATTCATGTATGTATCTATCAAATATTAGAATTAAATGTTTTATATACTTACATTAAGTAGTCCTTGCACGATGAGTAGACAATGGTCCCTTTGATTGATCAGAATCTGATTGTGTAGCAAAAGAAGGTACTAGATATTAATAATTTTTTTAATTATAGACATACACATTCACATGTACACATTTACACGTACACACCAATTCACATATATATAGATAAATATTTTGACACATAAATAGACATAAAAAATCATGAATGTATGATGTGTGTATGTATGTATGTATGTATCTTTGTGTGTATGTGTGTGTATGTGTGTGTATGTGTATGCATCTTTGTGTATGTGTGTATATATGTGTATGTGTACGTTTGTGTGTTATCTATGTGTGTGTATGCATGTGTATCTGTGTATATGTGTATTTGTGTGTATGTGTATGTGTGCATGCATTTATTATATATGTGTGTGCATGTGTATGTGTGTATGTGTATGTTTATGTATGTACATGTGTATGTATGTGTATATGTGTATGTGTGCATGTTTTTATTATGTATGTATGTGTATGTGTATGTATGTGTGCATGTATTTATTAAGTATGTGTGTGTATGTGTATGTGTATGTGCATGTCTATGTATGTATGTGTAAGTATATGTATGTGTGTGTAAGTGTATGTAAGTGTGTGTATATGTATTGTTGAAAATCAAGTCTCAATCATGCAAAAGGACTCAAGAATGAGTCTTGCAAGTGGAACAATAAGAAAGGAGGACCCAAAGTCGTGGAATCAAGTTAGAAGATCCACTAAACTCAATCAAATTCAAATCTCATCAATCAGCCAAAAATGAAAAGTGCACGGACACTGATTGGTGGGTGGTTAGCTATATTGTAGGAAAAGTAAAACCTTATATAGGCACCACCCCACCTTTTTTTCTTGATTTGTATGCATTCCACAATTTTCCCACTTAGTTTAGTGAAGTCATAAACTCCAACAAGCAGCCCCCTTGCTTGCTTACCTCATTTTCTCATGATTTCACTCCTCTCTTTCCAAAGGTGTAATTAGGCTTTTCCAAATCTGACTGTACTAGAATGCATAGAATTATTTGCTCTCTCATTGTACTCATTTTCATTTATTTCAAGCTTCATTTGGTCTCTCATATAGTGCCGTGAATTTTTCCAAAGTTTCAAGTTCTTTGGCTAAGTGAATTGTGAGAAATTGCCAACTTTGTGAAGGTATATCTTTGCACATAGGCAGAGAGTTTTGCAAACAGGTAGCCTATTTTGCAGAGGGTGGTTCTCATAGTTAGAATATCTATTTGGGATGCTTTAGAGCTTGTTGTGTAGCTCTTATAGTCTCAAATAACTCTGCAAAGTTTCATAATTTTAATTATGTGTACAAGTGCAGAGAAAAGTTCAGAATAGTGAGCATATATCACTGCTCGTTTATAAAGCTTGGTGTGGTAAGAAACCCAACCGTTCACACCTCAAAATATTTGTTTGTGTGTGTGTGTTATGTTCACATACCTCAAGAATTGAGACACAATTTAGACAATAAGGTAGATAGGTGTATATTTCTTGGATATTCTTTAGAGAAAAAGGAATTTAGATGCTATAATCCTTGCATCAAATAGCTTAAGGTATCTAGGGGTGTAATATTTGATGAGTTGCTACCTTGATATGGTAGCAAAGATGTGTTACAAGTTGACGATGCATATGAAGCTGAGAAGAAGTTTAAAGAGCAACAACAAAGCATGGAGATACATGGTCCAACCACCTCAAGCACATAATTAGAGGGGAGTACTACACTAGTTTGGCATGGAAGGACAAGGAATGAAGCTCATTCAAGTGAAGGAAGTAGCAAAGGAAAGGAAAAGGCAAATGATGAAGACCATCGATGGGTAGACATGGAATCTACAAGTGACAAAGATATGGAAAAATTAGAAACTCCAAGATTTAAAGCATCTAAAGGAGGAGATTCCTAACACCTAATAGTGATGTGAGGTCATCCAATAGGGTTAAATACCCTGATCAAAGGTTAACTTATGATTCATTCATTGCAAGACACTATGCCTACATGAGTCAAGTTATAGTTTGTGAAGAATCTAACTTTTTGGAAGAAGCAAATAAGCATAGGGAATGGATTGAAGCCATGAGGAGGAATTCAAGGCACTTAAAGTAAATGATACTTGGTCATTGGTGCCAAGAACATTGGACATGAAAGTCATTGGCAACAAATGGGTGTACAAGGTAAAGAGGCATCTTGAATCAAAGAGTTGTGGACTACTTGGTAAAATGTGGATACAATCAGAGTCATGCAAACCCATCACTCTTTGTGAAGAAGGAAGGAAGCAAAATGTTTTTCATTTGTATAAATGTTGATGATTTGATCATTTAAGGGTATGATAAAGCCAACATCAAGGACATAACGAGGAAGCTTGGATGTGAATTTAACATCTCTGATTTAGGGATTTTAAGGTACTTCCTTGGGATTGAAGTAGAATATAAAGACTATGGTATATACATGATGCAAAGGAAATATATTCTAGATCTTTTGAGGAAGTTTGGCTTGTGTGATTGCAAGCCCATTTCAAATACATTAGAAGTAAATGTTAAACTAGGTACACATGAAGGTGAAGAAGTGAAGGATGTCACCATGTATAGGTCAATAATTGGCTCTCTCTTGTATGCTACTATGACAAGACTAGATATTGCACATGTAGTTGGAGTGTTATCTCAATTTTTGCAGGCACCTGTTGGGAGAGATGGTTGGATGCACTCAGAAGATTGAGTTGGTACTGCTAATCCTGCTTTGCACCTGCGCTCTTTGATTCTTTTCTTCGATTCTACTCCTTGATAACGCGACAAAGACTGAGCCTTGCGGAAACCGCCACGCCAAGAAGAACTAAGTTTGAGTGCTTCAGAAATTCTCTGTACTCAATCAATAGCTTAGCAAAGTCTAGTGCTCAACATATGCTCTAACTTTACTGGAAAAATTTACCGAAATTTCACCGGACTGCCACTGGACTGACACCGTAATCGTATCGGAATTGTACCGGAATGAACTTCAATTCTGTTTATAATTACTTCAAGTGAACATACATGAAGTAAGGAAGTGACATGTGAACTTTCTTAACTTACTGAACTCTTTCTAAGGTTTAAGAAAAAACTCCTCTAGTTCAGTCAGCCTCTTTCCGGTCAGACTTTGTACTGTGTGTAGAAATCTTTTTCACCGGAAAGATTGATCAACTAAAAGTAGAGATGTCTAGCTATAGAGTGAGCTATCTCTCATACAAAGCTTCGCATTACTCTGCGAGATCTACTTCGTTCTTCTACCGAAAATTACTCGTTTATTGTAAGAAGTGCAACAGTGAGCACTTAGACCACGATTTCTTGAAATTGACTGAACCAAGTTGCTTCAAACTTTGTATGCTTGTGGTATACTTTGAGTTGAATCTATCAAGCTTTGAATCACTTGATTTGGTTCAGTAGGCACTGAGATATGTCTCTTTGAAGTTGACAGTAGTTGAAGTGGTACACTCAGAGAATAACAGAGATGATGAATGTAAATATTTGTATTAGATCATGTAAATGTACATTCCCATTGGCGTGATAAACACAGCTCAATGGTACTCAGAGGTGTAGGCTATAGAGTAGACCTCACACACTCAATGATTGATACAGTAATGCCTCGGGATGAGTGAAGAACGACTGGGACTTTTGACTTGTAGTTTTTATAGGAGCTGAGTGAGAGCTTGAATTAGAATTCAAATCAATCTCCTAAAATCTTTCACCTAAAAAGAGTTGATTGAGATATTCTCTCAATCAATCAACAACCTTTTCCGCGACTTTCAATCAATTAGGCGTGATTGCATAATGCGCCAAGTCATATAGACTTTTAAAATGGGTAAAAAGGTAATAACTCATAAGCTAGTGTTCCTATGCTCCTTGCTTCATGTAGAGTCTTCAAAGTAGATGTCCAAGCCAAATGTGAAGGCTTGACTTGTACCAACAGCACCAAGAGTACCTCATCTTGTTGCAGCCAAAAGGGTACTTAGGTACCTCAAAGGATCACTGAATGAAGGTCTATATTATCCATTTGATGATGGATTAAATGTACAAGATTATTGTGATGTTGATTGGGTAGGTTCCAAAGATGATAGGAGGAGCACTAGTGGATATGTTACCATGCTAGGGAAGAAGACCATCTCATGGATATCAAAGAAACAACCAACAGTGGCTCTCATTGATTGAAGATGAGTATAGAGGCATAGCACCAGTCTCATGTGAGCTTATGTGGCTCAAGAAGTTGTTTGTTGATCTTGATTTGTAGGTTAAGCAAGCACCTATTTTTTGTGACAGCATAAGTAGCATATGCTTGGCTCAAAATCCAGTGTCATGCAAGGATGAAGCATATAGGAGTGCATTACCACTTTATTAGAGAGAATATCATGTAAAAGGATGTCAAGGTGGAGCATGTCAATACAAAGGACCAATATGCAGATATGTTTACCAAAGCTTTGGATGGAGTAAAGCTACAACACTTCAAGGCATGCATTGGAATGAAGGGGCTAGGCATTGAGATTTGAGAGGGAGTGTTGAAAATCAAGTCTCAATCATGCAAAAGGACTCAACCATGAGTTTTGAAAGTGGATCAATAAGAAAGGAGGACCCAAAGTCATGGAAACAAGTTAGAAGCTCCACCAAACTCAATCAAATTCAAATCTCATCAATCAGCCACCAGAAACTGCACGTACACTGATTGGTGGGTGGTTAGCTAGATTGTAGGAAAAGTAAAACTCTATATAAGCACCATCCCACCTTTTTTTGTTGTTTTTTATGAATTCCATGAGTTTTCCACTTAGTTTAGTGAATTCATAAACTCCAGCAAGCAGCCCTCTTGCATGCTTACCTCATTTTCTCATGATTTTGCTCCTCTTTATGTAGAGGTGTAGTTAGGCTTTTCCAAATCTGATTGTACCAAATTGCAGCGAATTGTTTTCTCTATTCTTGTACTCATTTTCATTAATTTCAAGTTTCATTTGCTCTCTCATATAGTGCCCTAAAGTTTTCCAAAGTTTCAAGTTCTTTGACTAAGTGAATTGTGAGAAATTGCCAACTTTGTGAAGGTATATCTCTACACATAGGCAGAGAGTGTTGCAAACAGGTATCCTATTTTGTAGAGGGTGGTTCTCCCAGCTTCAATATCTATTTTGGATGATTTAAAGATTTTTGGGTAGCTCTTATAGTCTACTGTAAGTTTGCAAAGTTTCAGTTTGATTCTCTATACAAGTGTAGAGAAAAGTTTAGAACAGTGAGCATATATCACTGCTTGTGGACCTAGTGGAGGGCAGCCATCTTCCATTCTTGTATTGGGGTGTTAGAACCATCCCCCATCATGTATGTGTCTATGTATGTTTATGTATGTGTATATGTTTGTATGCATTTTTATAAATGTGTATGTATTTATTATGAATGTGTGTGTATGTGTATGCATGTATATGTAAATGTATGTGTGTATGCATGTCTATAAATGTGTATGTATTTATTATGTATTTGTGTGTAT
This sequence comes from Ceratopteris richardii, assembly GCA_020310875.1. Lineage (NCBI taxonomy): Eukaryota > Viridiplantae > Streptophyta > Polypodiopsida > Polypodiales > Pteridaceae > Ceratopteris > Ceratopteris richardii. The sequence goes on along the minus strand of CM035412.1, from coordinate 136,064,547 downwards.
GTGTATGCATGTATATGTATATTTACGTGTGTATGCATGTTTATAAATGTGTATGTATTTATTATGTGTGTGTGTATCTATATATGTGTGTATGTGTATGTGTGTGTATGTGTACATGTATATGTATGTATGTGTAAGTGTATGTATGTATGTGTAAGTGTATGTATGTATGTGTAAGTGTATGCATGAATGTGTAAGTGTATGTATGTATGTGTAATTGTATGTATGTGTGTATGCATGTTTATAAGTGTGTATGTATTTATTATGTATGTGTGTGTATGTATATGTGTGTGTGTATGTGTCTGTACGTGTATGTAAGTGTACGTGTATATGTATGTGTAAGTGTATGTATGTGTGTATGCATGTTTATAAATTTAAAGTTTTTTTATGTTCTAATTCTTTTTTTGTTTGAGATTAAAATAATAGAAGATATTGTATGGTTAAAAAAAAAAGAGAAAAGCTAACATTCTACCTAAAACATGGCAATATTTTGGTAGATAATTCTCATATGTTTTATAAATATTTTACATTTTACCTATGTACATATGTTTCATCAAATAAACATAGTCTTTTTAAAAGAATAGAGTTGATACATGTCATACGTCGTGCTTAGTCCAAATGGGCCATCATGGTTTTGTTGCTACATTTGTAAGTATATGTATTATGAAAATATATTTTTTATTAAAAAAAATTTATTTAAAACACTAATCATTAATCTTTTTTATTTGTTTCAATACAACGAAAGGATTATGGTTGATATCCTACAAAAAATGAAATAAAATTTGCTACACATTGTGGATATCGACGTCTGAGTGAGTACATGCGAGATCATCCATATGCTTTTGTGAGTATTAATCATATAATTTCTTTCATTTTTATGGATGTTTTATATGTTTTATTTATTTATGTTTTTTATATGTAATATAGGAGTATTATGGAGAGACAAATATGGATGAGGTGAAGAGATAGACACAGGAGGGACAATATCGATCATCATAGAGTGCATACCCCTCTAGCCATGATGCCTTTGTAGATGATCTTGATGATGCGAATGATCATGATGATGAGGATGATCATGATGATGTGGATGATCATGATTAGGGAGGGGATTCAGATGATTGAAATTTTACATGCAGTTTATTATTTACATTGATACGCACATAAGTTTTTTTATATTTATATATTTTCTCATTTCAGTTATGCTTTTAATTGTGTCTATGGTACTAATAATTGTAAAAAATGTATTGATGATTTTTGTTAAAGTTTATATTTAACATGTGATTTATTACTTTAATTGTATAATTCATTCATATCATATGTGTTTTTTCGTGTATATATGTATGAATGTGTGTGTTTGTGTAGTTGTGTGTGTACATGTATGTATGCACATGTAGCTATATATCTATATTTGTGTAATTGTGTATATATGCATGTATGTGTGTGTATTTCTATGTTTATGTGTGTGTATGTGTATGTGTATGTGTATATGTATATGTATGTGTATATGTAGGTGTATGTGTATGTGTGTGTATGTGTATATATATGTGTATATGTATGTGTGTATATGCATGTGTATATGTATGAGCATGCATGTGCATGTGCATGCATCTGCATTTGCATGCGTGTATGTGCATGCATGTGCATGTGCATATGCATGTGCATGTGCATGTGTATAAGTATGTGTTCATGTGTGTATGTGCATGCATGCATGTCCATGCATGTGCATGTAGATATGTTTGTGCATATGCATGTGTATGTGTATGTGTGTGTATGTGTATGTGTGTATGTGCATGTGTATGTGTATGTGTGTGTATATGTGTATGTGCATGCGTATGTGTATCTATATAAGTATGTGTATGTGTGTGCATGCATGAGCATGCATGTGCATGCATATGTGTATATGTGCATGTGAATGTGTAAGTGTGAGTATGTTAATTAATGAAAACAAAACAATTTAAATGATATATAAACAATGAAAATTGTGCTTACAATAATTATCCATATATTATGCTCCTTGAACTTCTTGAATAACCTGCAATAGATAGATAGATAGATAGATAGATAGAGAGAGAGAGAGAGATTGAAAGAGAGAGAGAAAGAAGGAGAGAGAGAGAGAGAGAGAGAGAGAGAGAGACAATGAGAGACGGAGAGAGTAGAAAATAGAGAGATTGAGAAAGAGAGACCTCAAGCTCATATGCACAGTGTAGATATGAATGTTGGATCATTCTTGGATTAGATGCACACAAAATGATGATCAAAGAGCAATCGAATCTTTATTTTATTTTGGTCAAATGCAATTGTTGCATAAGCGATGAACAAACATCATAAATGTGATTCTGCAAACCTCGTTTTTAGCATCGCATATGCGATGCAAATAAGCGTCACATATGCGACGTTAGTTTGCATAGCATATGTGATGCTACTTATGTGTCACAAATGTGATGTTCACATTAGTGATGATTCAGTCAACATCACTAATAGCCTCAAAAATAGAATCAAATTGAGCATTGTTTAAACCATCGTGCACACTCGATGCCCAATGTGATGAAATACACAATCCCGTAGCGACAAAAGTGTTTCGTCTCAACTATCGATATGCACATGTATTTCTTGTAGTGTAAGTATGTGTGTATGTGTATGTGTATGTGTATGTGGATGCATGTGCATGTTCATGCATTGTTGGGATGTAAGGATAATGTGACATTAACCCTATATTCATATATAGGGTTAATGTCATCATTTATATAGCATTGCCTCATGAAGATCATTATGTGGGTTTCTAGGCTCCCATGCATGTGTGCATGTCTCTCATGTCCTCTCTCTCCCTCCATCTCCTCCTTGATCCTCTTGTTCAGCCCATCAAGACCCTCCATTGGTATGAGAGCTTGTTGAAGGCTAGTGTGCAAAGAGCTTCAACTGAAGTTTAGGGTAGAAGAGATGAATGTGCAGGTCAACATCTTCATGAAAAAACTCAATAGTTTAGCCATAACATGAGCTAGAAAGACTCGATTGATGACAAAAAGAGCTACAACTTCACACAAAGATCGAAATCTGATTCAAAGTATTACTCAATCAAAAATTTGAAAAACACATGGTGATGTAGAAGTCGAATCTCCAATCACTTAGATAATAGATCAAATGTTTGGTTGTAACTTAAGTTCTAGAGGTCAGAATGAAGTGATTTGAATTATAACTATGTGTATCTTGAAAAAGCTTCTACAACTTTGTAGAAGAGGTTAGGGCCAGATTCTGAAGTTTAAGTTATCAAAAACACAAAATAGAGAGAACCGATGCTGTAGGTGAAGATGAAAACGATATTAGATGCTTGTTTTGAGCTAGATACCTCTGATTGAGGTGTTCTAAGTGTCATTTCCTAGTTAAGAAATATTTGTTGATGTTTAATGAGGAAAGAAAATTCAAATTCAGAGGTTATCAGCCCTGAAGTAACAAAACATGGAGCAACAAATTTTTCATCATAGAAACTGTAATTGCTTTTGGAGGTTCATGTTTCTTTAGAACTTCTTTGAGAGAGATTTTTGGTGTGCTAGCTCTTAGTTTTAGAGTTTGAAGGCATTGAGCATGTATGATCATTGTGGTAACTCCTATGTATGAGCATGATATTATCAAGTGTTTTGCATGTAAGATGACATTGTCGTATACCATTTGGGTTTATGCCATCATGATTTTGATCATAGTATTGTCATTGGATGTATATTGGCCTTCTGGTCTATATATTGTTTATGCCACTTGGTTAAAAATTCACTTGCTATTTGCACATAATGTATGAGATTTGATTTTGGATCTTGATTAGTACTTGTATTCCTATTTTCTTTGTAGGTACATGATCTAGATTGGATCCTCAATTGCACACTCGTTTGTCACCTTGATTGGATGTTCTATTAGCATATGGTCATTAATTTGATATATTATTTTCTACTATGATTCTTGGCATAAGTGGATGGTGATTACTACATGTTTATTTGGTTCTAGAGTCCATTTCATAGAGGATATACTACTAACATTTTGTCGAATCTTATGCTAGATAGATGGTCTAGTATATCCTTTATGATTGTGTCATAAATTTGGATTGTTGTTTATCTCCATTCACGGTCTAGTTCATAGGTGATTTGTAATAGCTTGGAACATTTTGATTGAGTGGGAGCTGTATCGACATTGTATTGATATGCATTTCCATTAATTTCTTTGTTATTGTATTTACCATTATCTTTGGTTGAATCAATGATAGGTGGTGACAATGTATTCATTCTTCTTTTGTTACTAGTTATCTTGTTTTGATTGCTTGGTTTATAGGGGATACTTTGTCAAAGTTTTCCCATGATTCTTTCATATCTATTTGGTCGTCATGGAGACTTGGTGAGTAAGATTTTGCTCATGCATGGTTTATGTGCATGCTAGATGCATAGTTATGTGACAAGTGATTCACATGGTTTTCTTGTCCAGTGAGACGTGTGTGATGTGGGTTATGCATATGGATATGCAAGTATGATCCTATTGGTGATAGAGTAGTTTTTCTAGTCTCTTGAATCACTAACATGATATCTTCTCGGGTTGATGACATTGACTTTCCGAGATGGAAAGATAAGATGTGGCATACATTGATTTGTGTAGGGTTATATATGTATGTACATAGAGATGGACAAAGGCCTTTTGATATGACCAACCATGTGTGGATGGATAAGGATGCATTGGAAAACTCCACTATCCAATCATAGCTTGTGGATTCTATATATGAGTATTTGATGTATGAGGAGGTGAGTAGTGCATTATGGCAAAGAATACACGATATGTATGTGACTCCATTGAATCATGTGAGCCATACATCATATCGACAACTTTGATGTTGGCACCATGGTCATGAGAGCCATACTTGACAATAGTGCTTTAGGTGGATGCGACAATGACGTCAAAGATATGCATGTGGTGAAGGTCAGGTAGTGATTTTAGGAGAGCCTATGGTGGTTGTGTTGGAGTTAGACGTCTGTAGAAGCACGCGAACAGCACAAGGAAGAAGAAGAAGCTTGGAGCACAACACACAATATTGAATGTATTACTAGAGAATGTACAAAGATAATTAGCCCAATAGGGCAATAGGCATATATACAAGCCGAGGGAAAAAAACCTCCTAAAGAGGGAAAAAAGTGCCCCAACGGTCCTAGTGTGTTCACACACATCACTACCTAAATATATCAACAAATCCCCCCTGGGAGTGATGCGGTGAACAAGGAGCAGACACTGATGTATAAGGAAGTACCAAGCTATGTGGAAATCACTCCACAAAAGGAAGTAAGCCCAAAGCTTCGCGGAAAGCTTCAAACTTTTCCCTAGGCAGAGCCTTCGTGAAAAGGTCTGCAGTGTTCTCCTGCGTGGGCACATATGCCAAGCTGATCTCCCCAATAGAGAACCTCTCCCTAACATAGTGATAATGCACCTCAATGTGCTTAGTGCGAGCATGGAACACAGGGTTCCTCGCAACTCCCAATGCATTCTGATTGTCAGTGAAGATGGTGGTTGTAGAAGTCTGACCAACACCCAAATCAGCCATAAGGCGTCTGAGCCACACACTCTCAATAGTCGCTGTGAAAGCTGCCCTATACTCAGCCTCACAACTAGAAGTGGCCACAGTAGGCTGCTTCTTGCTCAACCAAGATATACATGAGCTACCAAGCATGAAGCAAAAGCCGCTAGTGGACATATGAGTGTCATAGCGACCAGCCAATCAGAGTCAGAAAAAGCATGCAAATCTGGTGGTAGTGATCCCCCCTTGGAATAAAACAAGTAGCCAAGTACCACTCAAATAGCAAAAGATGCACTTAACTGCCTGCTCTTGGATAACCCAAGTAGCCAAGTACCACTCAAATAGCAAAAGATGCGCTTAACTGCCTTCCAATTCTTGACTCCTAGGCAATGCATAAACCTGCTCATCTATGAGACAACAAATTGAATATCTGGCCGAGTAATGCATAAGTAAATCAAGCATCCAACAACCTACTGATAGAGAACAGCATCAAATGCATCTCCAGCATCATGAAGACTCAATCATAAACCTGTCTCCATAGGAGTGGCAATAGGCTTACAGTCTTCAAGGCCAAAATGCTGCAATAATGTGTCAATATATTTTGTTTGACACAAAGCCGTTCCGGCATCAAGTTTCATAAACTGAATGCCCAAATAGTGATGCAAATGCCCCAAATCAGACATCTCAAATGAGGCATGCAAATCAGCCTTAAAATCAGCAATATGCTTCTCAATAGGATCAGTGAGCAGCATGTCGTCAACATAGAATTGACTGTATGTCAAAAAGTTGAACAGAACTGCCCTGAGGAATTCTGCTAGACCTGTAGCAGACTTCGAGATGCTTATACTAGCAAACAGAAACTGGTATATATCTTTGGCACAAAAGGATAAAATAGCCTACACAAGCGCTATGATAGTGCGTTCGGAGGCCAAACCGAGCTCAGATCGCGATTTCGACACCACAGATCAAAGTTGTTTTGATCTCGAAAACATGCTGAGTATGCTCACCAAAATTCGTGTGATTTTGAGACTGCAACCGAAGGAGTGTCGATGGCGCCCTAGATGAAGTGACCATCTGCTCTGATACCAATTGTTGGAGTTAGACGTCTACAAAAGCACGCAAAAAGCATAAGGAAGAAGAAGAAGCTTGGAGCACAACACACAATACTGAATGTATTACTAGAGAATGTACAAAGATAAGTAGCCCATTAGGGCAATAGGCGTATATACAAGTCGGGGGAAAAAAACCTCCTAAAGAGGGAAAAAAGTGCCTTGGCGGTCCTACTGTGTTCACACACATCACTACCTAAATATATCAACAGGTTGATTATGCTAGTGATGGTTTTCACCTTCTCCTATGATTCATCTTAGGATTCCTCTTGTTCATTGGATGACACATGTATGGCTTGGTTGCTTGATGCATTACCCACCTTTCAAGTTACACCACATCATGAGTGGTTTTGTAGATTCTCATATGAGATTCGTGGATGTGTGCATATGTATGATGGTAGAACATATGTTATTCAATTATTGGAGAGCAGATGTTATGCATTCCTTGGTGAGCACCATTTCCAGTTGTAGTTAGGATAGCTTATGCTTATCAAAGGCTCTAGGATAGGGCACATGTATCAACTACAGGTACTACTCCATGTGACAGACAATCTCATCCCAGTGGGATTTCAACCTTATGTGTGATATGAGACTCGTCATGTCTATCCTTCATATTTGTATACTTTTCCACTTATAATCACATTGACCCTTGAGTGGGAGATTGTTGTTGGTGTCAGGATAGTGTGACCTTACCCCTATATTGATATACATATATCATTTATAGAGCATTGCTTCAAGAAGATCATTATGTGAGTTTCATTTGCATGTACCTCCTCTCCTCTCTCTTCCCCTATCTCCTCCTTGCTCCTCTTGTTGAGCCCACCAAAGCCTTTCATGCATGTGCACGTGCATGCATGTGCATGTAGATATGTTTGTGCATGTGCATGTGTATGTATATGTGTATGTGTGTATATGTGCATGTGTATGTGTATGTGTATGTGTATGTGTGTGTATGTGTATGTGTATGCATGTATGTATATTAGGTTCTGTATGTATGTGATATGTGTGTGTATGTGTATGTGTGTGTGTTTGTGTGTGCATGTGCATATATATGTGTGTGTATGAATATGTGTATGTTATTAGTTTCACTTTATGCTTATCAGCTCTAGCGTGGAGGTTGGACTAGGAGACGTTAGTGTCTTTCACATTGGTAAATTCTTGAGCGAGCCTCGCCTTATCCTTATGATTCTTTGCGAAACCATCAATAGCATGCCACTCTTTATTCTAATGAGTAGCAAGAAAATTTATCACGTTGAAATCGCTAGAGAGGATCACATTAGAGGGCATGAAGTCAAGGGACATCCAAGTTTCTCTCTTGCTTCGAGTTCGAGTTGGGGGTATAGTTCGAGTTGCATGGAATCTCTTGCTTCGAGTTCGGGGTATAGATTGAGACCACCAAAAAAGGAAGTTGTCTCCCAAACCTCACACAACCCATTTATGTATTTTTCTTAGATATACATTCTTCCTTCTTCTTAGAGACAAGGATGTGTTGTGTGAAGGGAATCCACCTTTTATACAGATCTTCCAGGAAAACGGTAGTAGGACCTTGCGTATCAAGCCTCTAGCTTTCTTTGCATGAGTGTTCGGAATAGTGGATCCAATAATAGATCTTTCAAAATTTGGGTTTTCCTATTTTCTAGTGACATAGCCTTACTTATATAGCCTTTAGGGTTTTCATGTTTTCTTATCATAAAGGATTCATGAGATTTATCCATCAGGTTGATCTCTTTCTCCAATGAGATAGATTATCTTTCCTTGAAATGAAGATCTATATCATACATAGATCCTTGGCCAAAGATCCATCTTGAGTTTATCTTCTTCGTCCTTTCAACCTCCTTAAAGATGTCAAAGTTAGGCTTTATGAATTGAGTTGACTTGACTTATTCTGCCTTAAACAAGGTTTTTTAAGAGAGTGAGGTTCCACCTCCTTGAGATCTCAGGCCAGCCCTACCCCCAAAGGTTCATAAGTGCCTTCTATCATCCTCAACTTGTCTCTCTCTACCCTTTTTCTCGACAAGAACTCTATGATTCTATGCCACTAGGTACTGCAAACATAGTAGGCAATTGGAAAGTTTTTATAAATAACCTCTTATTTCATGAGAGCCCCCTTCATCTAGGATGATGTGAATCGAAGATGTTGAATCCTTCCTCAATGCAGATTTGACGATGGCAATTAGCATTAAATGAGTGATGGGGAGGCCCCTCATAGATAGGTCCCCCAACATCTTCTTTGGTCTCTAATGGGTGCCAAATTGAAGATAAAAGCTCATTGATGATACTATTAACAAGGCCTTTGAAGGTCAATCGAAAGTGGGAGCTTGGTTGATTTCACTTTGTTCACTCAAAATCTAGGAACCACTTGAACATACACATGGTTGATCTATTCACTTTCTACATGCTAGTATGAAGTGCCTAGAATTTCATTTCTTTAATCTCAAAGATGAGCAACAATTGGTTGGCTAGAAGGAATTAGAATTTCTTGACATAGAATTTCTTTGCTGGCAACCATTTTTTCCGCAACCAAGACACGAAAAGTTTCGATGGGAATATGGGGACCAAAGACCAACCCTATTAGACATGTTTCTGTTTAGATTTGAGAAGGATCACCATCAGAGCATGAACACCAAAAAGTGAGAGTGATTTCCCATTTCCTTTTCTAAGGGAGACAACACCAAGATTTTTTTTCAATGAGGGATGCCATAAACAAGACCTTGGGTGGAGAGATAGTAACAAAGAGAGAGGAAGAGACAAACCGTCCTGCAAGCAACAAAAGATGGTCAACTAAAGATGCTCTTTTTGCTTAAAAAAAGAGTCCACATCAACTTCGCCTATTTTCTTTTTTCTTTTTGTGTAACGTTGACTTTTGTGCTGCCTAGTAGTCTGAACACAACTAAAATGGTGATTGTGCAACAAGTCAAAACAATGAGAAACATGTGGGTACCTCAAGTTATATAACACCAGAAATTATAGAGAGAATTTAGAGATCAGAGACGGATGTTGGAGCGATTTATTATAGAACCGGAAGCAATGTAGAAATCCCTTGGCCAATTAGGCAAAAGAATTTGTAATTGTAAGAAGTTCCCTCCCTCTAGATACCATGGGGTCTTCACTCTGGACAATAACAAGATTAAAGGCAAATAGACCACCCATGATGGTGATGAATAGATCATTAACCTTTTTTGTGACTCTCGCTAAAACATTGATTTCATGCTACCTCCAAATCATTACCACTGTAGCGCTTTTGGATCGTCCTGCCTCTTCTTTTTTTTTTTGAGAGTAAAATGAATTGGAAATACACACTCACACATAGAGTCTCGTAAGGTAGAGGCACCCATCATACAAAATTCATGGAGATGTCTACCCAAAACTTAAACTCAAGACTTCCTCCCATAGCTTCAAGACGTCAGCCACTACACTATGCTAGTTTGCACGTCGTACCCCTTCTTTGTGGGATACGGGAATGCCTAGGGCACTATGCCTTTCAGTGTTCAATTGTTCTATTAATTAATTTTAGTAAGGGAGACTAAGCCTAGGCCCAACTTCCTGTTTAAACAAAAGAGAAGGATGTTTAAACAAAAGAGAAGGATGTTGGCATGTTGTAGCTTTAATGGTGGTCAAAGCCACAGCGTATGTGTACGTGTTTTGGGATAAGATCGAACGCGTGAAGAATTCTCTTATGTCATCGCGACTTGCAAGTTTGCAATTATCAGCAGTCGGATTTGTTTCCGCATCCCTGTCGTCGCCCTCACGAGATCATCCATGGCAGACCAACCAGATTTACGATCCCGAATCCAGAGAGCTTCCACGCTATACTACGAGCGACTGCCGTACGCTCTACAACAGGAGCTCTGCAATGCTTTCAAGATAATAGACAAAAACGGAGATGGCCGCCTCGCTCAGGCTGACCTCGTTCACTGGGGTCCGCTGCAGCAGTCGGCGTCCGAAGGTTTTCCCGTTTCTTCGTCCATCTCATCCCTGTTTGCCTTCTTAGACGCTGACGATAGCGGCGAACTCGATTTCGAAGATTGCAAGAGCCTGTTCTTCATCTTCATCATGCCCAAAACTGCTTCTAGAATCAGTGTATGAATGCGTTGAGTGCAATCGGATGAAGGAAAAACGGTTGTGTGCTGACAATTTCTACCTCTGTAGCACTTGCTATGGAACTGGTAACACCTTTCTGCCCTCTCAATACCCTAGACCGAAAGTGTTTCATCCGCATCCAAATTTTGTCGAGCGAGAGGGCAAGTTAATCGCCGCCATGGACGAAATCATAGATCAGGTGAGTCTGTTTGAGCGATGTTCTGCTGAGTGTCATCCAACTACGTAGCTCTTCTGTAAGAGAATGTTTTTCAACTGCAGATCAAGTGCAGCGTCTGCATGAGTTACGATCGGGGCAACGTAAAGGGCGCTCTGCTCAAACATCACATATATGCTTTCGAGGACAATGTGTCGATCTGTGAGTGGTGTATCGCGTCTTCTTGCGCAGTTTGCGGCACCTGCTTTCAAGGAGAACCGAAGGCAGCAACTTCTGGAGG
>CM035412.1:136013367-136048367 GCA_020310875.1 Ceratopteris richardii | reverse complement strand
GCATATTTTGCAGTAATTTCACTTTTACACACTCTATCTATCTAGATGTTTTTGGCAGACCCCCCGGTCTTGTAATTGTTGTTTCTCCATCCAGAATCCATTTGCAATGATTTTTGTCTTGTTGGAAAGCTTATAAGTTCTACTTTGTCTGGTATAAGTCTCAGGTTCAGTGCCTGCACATGTGCAGAGAAATGTCCAGAATAGTGTCTGTCTAGTTAGCTCATACTCTGTGAAGAGATCAAGTTATCTGTTTTGTTGCAGCTGGTTGAGGCATCATCCAGTATCCAAATGGAGTGATTTTACTCTCATTTGAAAGCTCTTAAAGTCTAGTTTATGCGTGCAAAATTTCATTTTCATTCTCTGCATATACTCAAAGAAACTCAGAAAATACAGAGCCTATGTCTGAAAAATTTCAGGATCCTAAGAGGGTTCATTTGCTTTTGTTGTGCATATAGGAGTGTTTATCCTCCAACAGTGGTATCAGAGCTATAAGTGGAGTATCAAAGAGAGAAGAAGGAGCTATTGAAGTGAAGTGAAGACTTCATCAAATTTTGAAGGAAGGAAGCAAAGAACGGGCACGTCAACAACAAGGGGAAGCAAATACATCATCAAATCAAAGACGAAGCTTCATCAAGAGGAGTAGCTCTATTTTTTGAGGTAAAAGCCATCCTTTTCAACTTCATTGCATCAAGGGGGAGGTTCAAAAGAGTTAGGAGGCACCATGGCTGATCTCAATGCTCAGATTGAGAAGCTCGAAAAAGGAAACTACCAACCATGGCGATTTAGAATAAGCAATTTTTTAATGGGGAAAGGTTTGTGGGGACTTGTGAGTGGTGGAGAGCCAAAACCCTACATAGATGAGGTAAATCCAACCAATGATCAGAGAAGAGCAGTGAGAGAGTGGGATGAAAGGGACAAAAGGGTCATTTTCATTTTATCTCAGCATATTAGCAACTCTATGGTAGGGCATATTCAAGATTTGGATACATCGAAGAAGGTGTGGGAGTGCTTGGAGAGATTGTACTCAACCTCCACAAAAGCTAGAAAAATTCAGCTCAAGAATGAGCTAAATAATCTTAGGAAAAGCCCCTCTCAAGGTGCTAATGATTACATATTAAAGGTTAAAGAGCTTGCAGATGCACTAGGGTCAATCGGTTGTGCCCTATATGATGACGATCTTGTCGCCCACACCCTAAATGGACTTAGGGATGATGAAAAATGGAGGGCTTTCACAACTTCAGTGTATGTAAGGGACTCTCTTCCTGATTTTGATCAACTAATCACTCTCATGGTGACAGAGGAGATGAACCTTGGTGGTCATAATGCCAAGGATAGCCAAGGGCAATTGTTGTATGTAGGTAGAGGAAGAAGAAGACACAACCGAGGTGCTACAAGAGGAAGAGGAAGATATCAAAGCAACCAAGGAGGTCAAGGACAACAAGAAAATGCAGGTCAAAGAGGTGGAAGAGCCACAAATAGAGGAAGAGGTGCAAGATTTGGTGGAAGAGGACAAGCCACTTCAAATGGATGCTTTGTATGCGGTAAGCCCGGTCATTTTGCAAATGAATGCTATCATAGAGCTCAAAGACAAGGGAATCAAAGCAACAACAACAACAATTATAGAGGGCAAGGTAATTATGCAAACACATCATCCAGCCAAGGGAATGATTATTTACTTGCCATGAGGTATGGTGAAGATACAACTCAAGCTAGTGAAGATGTATGGTATGTAGACAGTGGATGTAGCAATCATATGTCATGTCGAAAGGATCTTTTTAGTAATTTGCAGGTCCCAAAGCATCAAGGGCATGTGGAAACAGGTGATAACTCAGAGCATACCATTCAACATGTGGGAGATATCAGTTTGGAAGGAAATCAAAGAGCAAAGTGCTTATCAGAGGTATTACATGTCCCTACTATTAACAAAAACTTGATTCGGTAGGCCAAATGGTAGAAAAACGCTATCAAGTTAGGTTCAATGAAAGAGGATATTTTGTTGAGGATCCAAGGGCAGGTTTCAAGCTCATAGCAAAAGGAAAAAAGCAAGGGAGAATGTTCATAATGGACATAAATCAGCCACACCATTCAATGTATGTCATATATGGAGACAAGAGGATAGCAGATTTGGATCTATGGCATAAACGAATAGGTCACATCAACCTACAAAAGCTCAAGGACATGCAAAGGAGGAGCTTGGTAAGAGGCCTACCAAATTTTACATCTAAAATGTTGCATGAAATTTGTGTAGCTTGCCAACAAGGAAAACAATCAAGGCTGCCCTTCAAGAAGAGTACCTATGTAAGTGCAAATGTTTTAGACCTCATTCACACGGATGTTTGGGGTCCAACAAGAGAAGCATCCCTTGCTGGAAATAGGTATTTTGTAACCTTCATTGATGACTTTTCAAGGAAAGTGTGGTTGTATTGCATTAGAAACAAATCAGATGTATTCCACTACTTCAAGAAATTCAAAGCACAGGTGGAGAAGGAATCTGGCAAGTTTATCAAAACTTTGAGATCCGATGGAGGGGGAGAGTACTTCTCCCATGAATTTTCTGAATTTTTGTAGGTCAATGGCATCAAAAGACAATTTACATGCAGGTATAGCCCTCAACAAAATGGGGTAGCAGAGAGAAAGAACAGACACATAGCAGAGGTAGCAAGGTGTATGCTCAACGAAATGAATATGCCGCATTGTTATTGGGGAGAGGCTACATATACAGCCACATACATCATGAATAGATGTCCTACATCAGGTATACATCAGCCCTGAGGAAGCATGGAGTGGAAGAAAACCTTGCATTTCACATCTTAGAATCTTTGGTTGTATATGCTATGTACATGTACCTCAAGAGCTGAGGTCAAAGTTAGATGCCAAATCTGAAAGGTGTATTTTTTTGGGATATTCTATGGAACAAAAGGGGTATAAATGCTATAATCCCATCACCAAGGAGCTGAAGGTAAGTAGGGATGTTGTCTTTGATGAGTTGAAGCCTTGGTATGCATGCACAAGTCCATTGCAGGTTAAAGACATAGGTGAGACAGATTTGAAGAATGATGATAGAGTTCAAGAAAGCATGGATTTGAGTGGTCCAAGCAACTCATGCAACACAAGGACACCCTCACCATGGAGTGGAAGGCTTAGGGAAAGAGAGACCAGCTCTGAAGAAAGCAAAGTCAAAGGCAAAGAGAAGATTTCAGTTGAAGAAGGAAGCTATGTGGACGAGAGCATGTTGGAAGATGAAGAGATAGAAGAAATTCAAACTCCACGAGTGGCAAAACAAAGAAAGAAGATGGCAACCACACCCAAAGGAAGTGAAAGAAGGTCTTCAAGAGTAAGATATCCAGTACAAAGGTTAACATATGATAATTTCATTGCAAAGCATTATGCATACATGACTCAGGTAATCAAGGACAAGGAACCAACTAGTTATGAAGAAGCTAAGGATTGCAAGGAATGGCAAGAGGCAAAGAAGGAAGAGCTCAAAGCACTTGATGAGAACCATACTTGGAGCTTGGTACCAGCTCAAGAAGGCATGAAGGTGATAGGTAATAAGTGGGTTTACAAAATTAAAAGAAATTCAGATGGTTCCATTGCTAGGTACAAAGCAAGGTTGGTGGCGAAAGGCTTCTCCCAAAGCTACGGGATAGATTATGATGAAACTTTCAGCCTCGTAGCCAAGATGCCAACAATTAGGACTTTGATTGCAGTGGCCACATCAAGGAAATGGACCTTATATCAGTTGGATGTGAAGAATGCCTTCCTCAATGGAGAGCTTGAAGAAGTAGTCTACATGAGCCAACCTCAAGGATTTGCTAGTATGAGGTACCCAAATCATGTTTGCAAGCTAAGGAAAGCATTATATGGACTAAAGCAAGCCCCAAGGGCCTGGAATCAGAGGTTAGTGGATTATTTATCAAGTTGTGGATACAAAGAAAGTGTTGCAGATCCATCACTTTATATGAAGAAGCAAGGAGACAAGATGGTATACATATGCATCTATGTGGACGATTTGATCATCACAGGAAGTGATATTGCAGGTATTAAAGATATCAAATCAAAGCTAGGGAAGGAGTTCAAGATATCTGATCTTGGAACACTAAAGTACTTCTTGGGAATAGAGGTAATCTATGCACACAATGGCATCTTCTTGATTCAAAGAAAATACTTGTTGGATGTGCTATACAGGTTTGGTATGAGTGGTTGTAAGCCACTTTCTCAGCCCATGGAGCCCAATACAAAGTTGTTTGCAGGTCAAGGAGAGGCTATACAAGATATTACACTATATAGAAGCATAATTGGTTCATTAATTTATGCTACATTCACTAGACCTGATCTTGCATATGTAGTAGGTGTTCTCTCTCAATTTTTGCATGCACCTACTCATGATCATCTTATGGCGGCAAGAAAGGTGCTTCGTTACATCAAGCACACCATCAACCAAGGTCTATTTTACTCATATGATGCTGATCTAAGTGTCAAAGGATATAGTGATGCTGATTGGGCAGGTAGCAAGGATGATCGAAGGAGTACATCGGGTTATGTTTTCATGATAGGTACAAAAGTGATCTCTTGGAGCTCTAAGAAGCAACCCATTGTTGCTCTTTCATCCACAGAGGCTGAGTACAGAGGTTTAGCATTGGCTACATGTGAGCTATTATGGCTTAAGAAGATACTTAAGGACTTGGAAGTGGAAGTGGAGGAGTTTCCTCTTTATGGAGACAACATTTCAAGCATCTATCTAGCTAACAATCCCATGTTTCATGCAAGGAGCAAGCACATAGAGGTTCATTACCACTTCGTTAGAGAAAAGGTGATGGCAAAAGAGCTAGATATAAGGTATGTGAACACTAAAATGCAGGTTGCAGACATGATGACAAAGTTTCTTGAAGGTACAAAGCTTGGAGGATTCAAGGAAGCTATCAACATAAGAGACAGAGGCTGAAGCAACAAAGGAAAAGACTTGAGCTTGAGGGGGAGTGTTGAAAGTTTTTCAAGCTCAAGAGTGTGGGAACATGCCCCAAATTGAACCTTCCAAATCATCCACAATCAAAGGAGGCTGATTTCCACGAGTTTGAGGCATCCAATTATGCCCATAATGGAAAGAAGTTGATTAGAGAAGATTTAGCTCACCTCTTGATGTGATTGGACCTCACTTTTGACATGTATATGTTTTTGATTGGTTAAAGAGGTTAGTAGGTGGTCTTTAAAACCTCTAATGAGTTGTATTATGACTTAGAGTCGTGGAAATACGTGCCCAAGCTGCCCCCTTGCTTAAGCACACCCCCTACTAGCTGTTCTCTGCATATTTTGCAGAAATTTCACTTTTACACACTCTATCTATCTAGATGTTTTTGGCAGACCCCCCGGTCTTGTAATTGTTGTTTCTCCTTCATCCGGAATCCATTTGCAATGGTTTTTGTCTTGTTGGAAAGCTTATAAGTTCTACTTTGTTTGGTATAAGTCTCAGGTTCAGTGCCTGCACATGTGCAGAGAAATGTCCAGAATAGTGTCTGTCTAGTTAGCTCATACTCTGTGAAGAGATCAAGTTATCTATTTTGTTGCAGCTGGTTGAGGCATCATCCAGTATCCAAATGGAGTGATTTTACTCTCATTTGAAAGCTCTTAAAGTCTAGTTTATGCTTGCAAAATTTCATTTTCAGTCTCTGCATATACTCAGAGAAACTCAAAAAATACAGAGCCTATGTCTGAAAAATTTCAGGATCCTAGGAGGGTTCATTTGCTTTTGTTGTGCACATAGGAGTGTTTATCCTCCAACAATATATGCATACACACCCACAGAGAGACATACTCACACATACACATACATGCATATATATATATATACATACATAATGCATATGCATATGCATACATACATACATACATACATGCATACATACATATACATAATGCATACACATACATATGCATACATAATGCATACACACACATATGCATACATAATGCATACACACACATACACACATATGCATACATACATGCATACACATACACACATAGACACATACACACACATAGACACATACACACACATAAACACATACACACTCATAGATGCACACACATACTCATAGACACACACACATACACACACACATATACACACACACATACACACATATACACATACACACATAATGATGCATACACACACATACACATGCATACACACATACACACACATACACGCACATACATACACACACACATGCATACATACACATACTTAATGCATACACACATACATATGTACACATATATATATTGATTTCTAACCATTTTGTTTTATATGTTAGGTATTATGGATCCCAGTAGAGAGAGAAAGGCGAAACTCACTTTCATAAAAAGGCTTATGAGAGCAAGAGTTCCGTCTGATACTCTAGGGGCCATAATGCATGATTACTTAGAGATGTCTCATGAGGAGCTGGACTGTACGATCCAGATGCTTACCCAACGATCAGACGAGGGCTGTTTTGTGGCTCCACATGCAGGAAGAGAGGTATCTGCTCATAGGTATGTTTTTTTTGCATAAACTTTTTAAATGATATTATAACACATATTTTTATTTATTTTTATCTATCTATTTTCAGGACACCTATACCACCTCCAAATCGTGATAGCAGAGCAGAGTTGCCTATGAGGACATGCATAGGCACCTTAGGACTAGAGTGCAATATAGAGCTAGATGGGAACATTGTGTACATAGGGAATGGATTGGAGTTCAAGAGAAGAATGCGGGCACTATGCGACTCTTACCTGCGCTTTGTCCACTTACCGTGGAAGTAAGTAAAAATTTTACATATAAATTGAAATAAATATCTTATGTTTTATTTACATTATGTTTTTTATTTTTGTAGTGAGCATGATGAGAGGGATAAAAAATATGTACTTAGTTCACTTGAGATAGAGTTTGGGACAGGATGGTCGCTTAAGTGGTGTCTAAAAGAGATGCGGACACTTATGGCTCATCGTCGCGATAATGCATGGTATGCACTGCTTTTATGTATATATATGTGGATATGAGTATGTGTGTTTATGCATGTATGTATGTATATGAGAGAGAGAGAAGAGTGATACTAGAGGATATAAATACATGCATACATACACATATACATCATACATGCACATTTACACACATATACATATACATGCACATTTATACATACACACACATACATGCACATTTTTACACACACATACACATGCATGCAGTTACACACATATAGTGAACACACATAGACACATACACATACTAACATACACGTACACATACTCACATACACATACACATGCATAATCATATGTATACACACATAGACTCATATAATCATATTTACATGCATATATACATATACACATGCATATATACACACACACACACACACAACACATGCATATGCACATATAGATACACATACATACACAACACATGCATACACATAAATAAATAAATAAATAAATCCTATTTCAAAAATCCTAAATTGAAAACACTAATTTCGATATTAGGGTTTTAAAAACTCTAACACATGTATACATATATCACACACCTGCAAACACATACATATACATGAAATACATATATATGCATACTAACATATGTATACATATAATACACATGAATACACACACAAATGCATACATACATGATAAAAATTTGCTCCTCGAAGATAAAGCTATATATAAAATAATTAGGCATACCTTCGACCTTCATGTTCTAACTTAAAAGAACATGATTTCATCTCTCTAGTAGGATTCATCGTTATTCAAGTTAATAAAAAAATTCATCGTTATTCAAGTTAATAAAAAAATCTATTATCTGATATCCATTTAGAAGCTTCAAGTTATTGATTGATAACTAGAGTAGAATTTACTATCTAAAGAAGTAGAATCAACATGTAGAGAATTATCCTCTTCATCAAAAAGATTAGTATCATTATCATGTATAATGATTTTAATTTCTATTTCAGATGTTGATGTATCAGTATCTGATGCTGAATCATCAAGAGGACTTTCTTCGATCTCTTTAACAATAAACTCTTCAAACAATGACCTACCTCTAGGTTGCACATGAATGACTTGCCACCAAGGATGAGCATCTGGGTTTTTATAAAAAAATTCTTGTTCAATATGCCTAGGAAGAATATATGGTTCTTTAGTAGATTGCATTACCTTGGAAGAATCAATTGCCCAAAACCCAGATAATTCCTTTCTTAATGTGGATTAGTACCTTTATACTCTACTCGAAACCAGGAAACCTTCAAAATGACCTATCAAAATATATAACAAGAAAAACCCATTATTAGGTGCTTAAAAAAATAACTAACTCTATAAAAAGAAATATAAACTTTTTTCTACCTGTTTGAATGTACGAAATCAAATTTTGTGGATACCAACAATAGTTCCTACGTAACCAAGTTCGCTATCTATAAGGTTCGTGTCTTTTGAGCTAGCATGTGATAGTTGCTTGAAAGAAGCAACAATACTAGAATCCTCTGTTTTACGTAAAGAATCAATGGCTTTGATTCTAATATGCTGTCCAAAAGCCCACAATATTAGTGAACATTCGAGCCTGCAACATAAATTCAATTAGTAAATAGAAACTAACATACATATATGAAAAAAATAAAATATTATTTTAATAAAATTACCTTTCATTCACAACCTATCATTAACTCTCTTTGCTCATCTGAGATTTCTTCATTATTTGCGTTGGCGTGTTGCAAACGACTATATAGCCAATCCGTGAAAGAAGATATATCTGTAATCTCATTATTATCAAGATTACGTCTAAATCTTTTGTTTTTTCGCCTTTTACTTCGAAGATTTTGAAGTTCCTCGTACTCGCTAAGGAATGCTTGCATGCATTCGCTATTATATGCTACAAAAGTAGAAACATCATTTTTTTCTTGAAATGTAAATAAGAATGGAGCCCCCTTACCTGATATACCTCATCTGTTATTTTTGAAGAAGACTCGTTGGTCCATGCACGTGGAGCTTCTTCATGAACTCTTTGAAGGTACTCACTAACGTAATACATGCACTTTTCAAGCATCCAACCCTTTGCCATGGATCCTTCTGGTTTCGCTCTTTGTCGCACATAACCTTTTAGTATTCCCATAAATTGCTCGACCCAAAATGTCCATCGAGTGTTGACAACACCTGCAATCTCTATCTCATCTACAAGATGGACTAATAAATGAGCCTGAATATCAAAAAATGAAGTATGAAGTTCTTTCTCCATCAAACATAGTAGCTCTTTGCATTCACATTTTTTTTGTGGGATCGAGTTTTTGTCAATCTGTTTGGATGTAATCCACCTATACATATCATAAAAACAATTATAAAGAAGTTAATTAAAAAATAAAAGATATCCAATATTCATACATATTAAATATAAAAGTATCATAATTACCTTATAAGTGATCCAAGACGATAGATCACATCTCGTACTCCTTTCGTTGTACATCCATCGATAACCAAAGGCACAACATGTTTCAAAAAGTTATGCCAGTCATGGGTCTTTAACCCAGATAAGCTCTTATCATCCATAGTAAACATGTTTTGAAAAGATGCTCCATATCCTATAGGAGTCTTAATCAATTGAATTCTAGTGTTGATAGTATGTATCTCTTTTGTTGTAAGTATCCAAGGAGGAGGTGCATAAGTTATTTCTTATCGATGTCTATCAAAAACTGGCCATAACGTTGGTTTGGATTTTTGATCTTTCAAATCATTCCTTGATGTTGTGGTATCTTTTAGTCCAAGAAGATGCTGCCATAGTGAATAACCAATATTTTTGAGCATATGCATAGGATCAAGAAGATGACATACTTTTAACTCTTTCCAATACTCCAAAGAATACCATATTGATATGTTCTCTACGAGTGCCAATTTTCCTTTACCTCTGTTGACATACTCATTATCTGAATCATCATTGAAGATTTCTGCTTCTAGATCTATCAGAGGTCCATCTGTCCATTTTTTATACCAATCCATAGGCGTCATAGGTTTTGGACATTGACATGTTTCAAGCTTTCCATTAAAATGTATCACTTCTCTTTTAGATCTTAATGGATGATCATCAGGCAAGAATCATCGATGTTGAAGATAAATATTCTTGTTGAGATTCTTACTATAGATTGATCTCAACCAATCACCACAGTATGGACAAGCTTTATAACCCTTAGTGGATATTCCTACACCATGGAAAATGATAAAAATATAATTAGATTAAATCATATTTATTTACATGCATATTGAATAAAAAAATTATATCAATACATGAACAAACACCATATCCTGGAAAATCGTGAATAGTCCAAGCCACAATACCATGAACCGTAATATGTCTTTCATTGATGCTTTTCGATACATCAATGACATTAATACCTCTCCATAACTCTTGAAGATCATCAATGAGAGGAGCAAGATATATATTCATATCTTTAACTTATCTTTTGCCTGGGATTAAAAGTGAAAGCATTAAATGGTCCTTTTTAATGCTAAGATATGGCAGAAGATTGTAGTTTGACTACCACTGGCCATGTTGATCATTTACTGGATTTCATGGAGAATGTATTAACCCCATCTAATGCAACTCCTAACTTTAGATTCTGTGGATTTTGTGAAAATTCAGGCCATGTAGAATCAATATGTTGAAAAGAAACACTATCATGAGGAATTCTGATTATTCCATCAGTACTTTTGTGATCATGTCCCCAAGTCAAAAGCTTTGATAATTCGGGGCTTTGAAACATATGTCTAATCCGTGGAGCCAATGGAAAATGTCTCAATACCTTTTTTGGGATTTTACCTTCTTCACCCTTATATCGAGGAGATTGACATTTGGGACATGTCAAAGAGTCTGCATATTCACCTCTATATAAAATACAATCGTTAGGACATGCATGTATACATTGATAATCTATACCAAGATTGTTGATTATCTTCTTCATTTCATCATGTGAGGTAGAAAGAATATTCTGACTTGGTAAAAACTTTTGAGATAATAGCCTGTAAGTTTATCAAAAAAAGATATATTAAAGAAAGTAAATAAATAAATACACACATATATATATATATATATATATATATATATATATATATATATATATATATATATATATATATATATATATATATATATATATATATATATATATATATATATATATATATATATGCATATAATTTTATATATGTGTATGCTTATGTGAATCTTTCAAAATATTCACACAAAATTTGATTCTTTTGGATGGCAGGATATGATTGTTTGTTTTGTAGGATATGAAGTATGTAATGCACAGAGGTTACTCAAGATAGAGCAACCTGATTATAAGGGACTAGTACCAGCAGGATTCCTAGGGTATGCAGTAAACCTCTTGCATGTCAATGATGAGCATCTGAACTTTAGGATACAAAGTGGAAATCATGGTGGCTTGAGAGGATCACTTTTATGCATCTTGTTCAAAGAACTTCAGGTTTATGACACTGAAGTTTTTTGAACAAGCTATATAAAAGTGATCCTCTCAAGCCACCATGATTTCCACTTTGTATCCTAAAATTCAGATGCTCATCATTGACATGCAAGAGGTTTACTACATACCCCAGGAATCCTGCTGCCACTAGTCCATTATAATCAGATTGCTCTATCTTGAGTAACCTCTATGCATGCGATTCATCCAGGTCACCATTGTATGGCCTATAAACAGTGCCAAATTCTTTGAATAGCAATTATAAATCCACTTCTTACACTTTCAAACTGAACATATGTGTGAATCGACAAATCATTCAATGAAGTTACATACTTCATATCCTCAAAAACAAACAATCGTATCTTGCCATCGAAACAATTAAATTTTTCGCGAATATTTTGAAAGATGCATTAATAGTTTTAAAAGATGCGCGGACAAAAAGTGTCCATTCAATTCAAGTTCTTGTTCTTACCTTATCTAAAATAAGAATAAAAACCCATCCAAAAGGATTTCGAAGGTTGAGAATAACTAAGATCGCACTTAGTCGTGTCAAACGACTTCCTTCATATACATGCTTTAGACATTCCTCTCGAAGATATTTCTCATTTTTAGAAATATCAATGCTCTCACTGTCATTTTGATACCAATCCCCAATAAAATCTACCATGCTATCATCTTCATCATTGTCACACAAATCTTGTACTTTATCGTCTTTTGAATATAGATATTTCAACTTTGCATATTGCACAGGATTAGTTTTGTGTAGCCTCCTCATGGAAGCTTATGATAAATGAGGTCTTACTGGTAATTGTGAATGCTGTGGAGGAATATCATCAACATCATATGTTGGAATCTACACATATAAATAAAATTCATTAGTATTCCAGAAATGAATAAAAAGTAAACTTTAAATATAAAATTAAGTATATAACTTATTAAATATGGATAGAAAAGTTTTATTCTCTTTAGCTAAAAGGTGCTCTTGGAGGTCTATGCCATCCATAATTCACTAATAGTTCATCATCAGCATGTAATGTAGTAATAGCATTGACAACTATGTATCTTGATATATCTCTACTCATGTATGGTGATTCATGACTATTTTCACGCTCCTCAAATGTGCAATTAGTCCTTGAACTATTATGTAACCCTCGACTACTATTTATTAAACCTGCTATATTTCCATGTGTGTAAGGTCTTCCATCAATATATAATATTTCATTTTCTGCATGTAAAATCCTTCTACTAGTAAGGGATGCTGCGTTCAAGCATATTCCATAAGTACTCATGCTTTGAACATAACGTGAAAGTCGATGCCAATCTCCCCATCCATATATAGGACCACAAAATGACATAAGAGTGACTTCAGAGTTCGGAAGCACATAAAAATCCTCTACAATAAAGAGACCACGACCAACATTATTAATAGTGGATGGCACAATCATATAGCGATTACCCCAAAAGTTGTAATAATTTGATTTTACATATGGTTTTTAAATAAAATAATGACATTAATATATATAGAAAATACATACCCAAGCATTATCACGTTGTCTAGGCGATGGTGCACGCTCAAAAGTACCATACTTTGCCTCATGTTCAATACATTCCAATCGTGGTCTTCGATACGTGCCATAATAAGAGTTACACCAACATATAATATGGTCTTCATAGTAAAATTCATCAGAATTCCTATCGGAGGACACATGTGAAGTCGTTGCATGGGTAGGAGGTGATGGAGTACCCTCTGATTGATCAGAATCTGCACATAATAAGAAACAAAAAAAATATATAAGTTATGTATCCATCAAATATATTTAAAATTATATGTTTGATATACTTACAATATAAAGTCATTGCACGATGAGGAGACGGTGGTGGAGTTCCATATGATTGATCAGAATCTACAAATAATGGTATTTGATATTAATAATCTAATAATCTGATTATCTACATACACAAAAAATTCATATATACATATTTACACATACACACATATTCACATATACACATTTACACATACACACATATTCACATATACACAACTACACATTATTGTGGGATAAATGCATGTATTTTGTATGAATGAGTGTATATGCATGCATGTGTGTGTACGTATATATGTGGATATGTATATGAGTGTTTATGTTATATGTATGTATATGTGTATATGTATACATATATGTATGCGTATATGTTTGCATGTATATGTGTATGTGGGTATGTGTATGTGTATGTGTGTGTATATATGTGTGTGTATTCTGATTTTTTTTTCTGTTTGAGATTTAATGAACAGGAGATATTGTATGGTCGAAAAAAATAAGATGCGAGCTAACATACCACCTGAGACGTGGCAGTTTTTTCGTAGACAGCTATGTCTTCAGGAGTCATTTCCTCAGCAGAAGGTACACAAATTAATAGTTTATATTTATAATTTTTTTATATTTTAGTAATTTTTTACATTTAATTGTTTACGAAGCAGACACTGAAAATGCTTCGAGACTCCACAAATGCTCGCTTCAATATGATGAAACAGGATCTAAATTCATTTCTAGGTGGAGATCATCCTACTAGCATACAGGGTCTCATGCAAATGATGCAGTCCGCCTTCAAAAGCCAGTGGATCAGACATGAGTGGATCTCTTGATCCGACCACCATGGACACCAACACAGAAAGCTCTTCAATGGAGTTGAGTGAAAAATTTTCTTGATTTTTGAATTATGTGCCATGAAAGCAGCGTGAAAGGAGTGTTAGCATGTCCATTAAGCTTGCTTTCTCGTTTGGATTTTGTACATAATAACATCACTGAACTCAAGATATGTTATCACTTGCTACATATTAACAAGCATGTCCTCAATAATAGTGAAGCGATCTGTTGGTGCCGTAGATATGGCTATGTCATAGCTACAGGTGTTGTGTAACTTGATTAAAATTTCTCCGAAAGTTGGTTTCAACTATGGGGACTTGCATTAGAAGAAAAAGTAAATATTCTCATATACTCACTTTGTGTTATTCCTATATCGATTCTAGATTTTTTTAATTTTTTATTTTTTATAGTTTTCATTAGGACATTGTACGTAATCATTTGGCCACTCTCTAATATCCATTTGGTGAGCTCTATGTAGTCCCCCTACTGTTCTTTCACTAGACCATTTTCTTGATACATGGGTTCTCAAACCAAACATGATATAAATGATATATAGACCATTTTCTTGATACATGGTTTCTAAAAACAAAAATGATATAAACTTACTCTATAAGGATAGTAGATAATATATTGAAAATATTCTTTGCCAATGCCAAATAAAAGGATGATATTGTATGTGTCTCTTGTTAGATATGGGAACTCCCTGTAATACACTCTCAATGTAGCTGTTGAGTTTAATGTAAAAATAATCCTCTAACCTCATACATCCTCCACTGTTGCAGAGCTAAAGAGCGCACAAAGCAGAGAAAAAGACGGGCCCCAAAATTTTTCCGATTTGGACATCACATTTTTTGTATCATATTCATTCTTGTAATATATTTTCCCTTGTAAATGCACTAGAGGAGTCCTCTAGATGCATCCCCACAGAAAAGTAGAGAATACCCATGTACAATAGTAGGAAATTAGTCTCTTAGTGAATAAAGTGCCGGTCACTTGTGTGAAAGGACCATTTTTAGGGCACTAGTATATAAGTCAAATGTGACTCTTTGTAAAGGACGATTTGTCATTGTGAAGAAGGAGCACTTCTGAATTTTCGAGTTTGCCTCTTCCTTGCTGATTTCGATCTTCATTTTGCTCTTGTATGTGTGTGTTAAGCTTGAAATGCAGGTATAGGACTGTTGTCTACCCCTTCCCCCTTGTTTTGAGCTGCTGTAGTGCGTGCGTAAGCTAGGAGAAGCTGAGGCGCGGGTGTTTGTGACTCCCGTAATTCACTGTTTCTGCCATAACTTGAAGCAGAGTGGTCAGAATTGAGTGAAACCACCACCGTTGGATTTGTCTCGTCGAGAGCTTCGAAACGAGTACCCTATTGCCTATGTTCGGAGTTCTGGGTTGGGAGAAAACCTCAAAATACCAAAACTGCTGAAAAGAGGCTTGCGGCAACACTTCCAGTATTTCAGTAGGTGTGGGTAGTAGTAGTCTTTTCTCATGTGTGGATAGCTGAACCACTTCATTTTCTATCACGTGTGCACACGTCTTCATACACTTGGTAAGTCACTCCTTAGGATTGACATTTAAAGGTGTGAAAAGAATCCCACTATATGCACTTGTATGGCAATTGAGGTATAGTCTCATTGGTACAAGTCCTTGAGTCATCGTGGCTTAAGTACACACGTTTTTGGCGCCGTTGCCGGGGAGTCACTCCACCAAGGTGCCTTCGTGATAGTTAAAGAGCGAGTGTGATCGAATCGTACTTGTAGATGCAAATTTGTCCATTGGCAAGTAGGTCATCTTTTCAGCACTTGTCACTTCTCATCTTTTAGGTGTGTGTGATATGTTTTAGGTTTAGGTGTAGGAGGAGGGAAGAGAAGAAGGAGTTAGGGTTAGGATAGAAAGAGAGGAGAAGTGAAGAGAAGAGGAGTAGGAGTAGGCCAAAATTCTCAGAAAATCACCAAAAATCCCAAAATTTTAAGTTCAGTCAAAAAAGTATAAAAACCAAAAAATTTGCTCATTTGACACTTCACTGCTCACTGGTATCGTCTGCGACAGCGACTGGTATCGTCTGAGTGGTATCGTGCAGAATAGAGCCTCAAAGCGTGTGCAAGAACTCCAGAAGCAAGCTAGGTAGACCCAAGGTGAGTGCCCACCAAGATTCAAAACCAAAAAACTCTTTAAACTTGCACAACAAATGATTAAAAAGAATGCGCAGTATCGCGGGGGGGAAAATCTTTGATTAATTGTGTGTTTGGTGAGAGACAGAGGCTTGGGAGTGAGGAGAAGGGTGAGAGGTGCAAGGGGGCACAAAAATTTTTAAGTGTGGAGATCTTTTGGCTTGAGTATCGCGATCGGTTGAGTTTTGGTATCACGATACCAAAATTCCCTTGTATCGCGACACTCGCCAGAAGTATCGTATCGCCAGATATCTGCATTAGTATCGCGACACCATTTCGGTATCGCGACACTGAGTCGGTATCGTGATCGCGCTCAATCTCTGGTATCGTATCGTCCGGTACTAATACTTGGTATCGCGACACCATTGTGGTGTCGTATCGCCTAAGGTTTAGTATCGCGACCTCACTTTACCGGGTGGTATCGTATCGCTTGATACTTTGGTATCGCGACACTACTTTGGTATCGCGACACTACTTTGGTATCGCGATCGTGCCCTCCCCAAGTGTCGTATCGCTGGTCACATATCTTGGTATCGCGACACCGTAGTGGTATCGTGTCGCCAAGACTGGTATCGCGATCGCACTTATCTCGGTGAGATCGTATCGCCTGATACCTCTGGTATCGTATCGTCAGTACTTGTGAGATCGTGTCGTCCCTTGAGATTCTGGTATCGCGACACCACAAAGGTATCGTATCGCCTGTTCATTAGGGTAGTATCGCGACACTGTCATTAGTGTCGTATCGTCGAGCCTTTCAGGTATCGTATCGTGCAT
The DNA here is from genome assembly GCA_020310875.1 of Ceratopteris richardii. Lineage (NCBI taxonomy): Eukaryota > Viridiplantae > Streptophyta > Polypodiopsida > Polypodiales > Pteridaceae > Ceratopteris > Ceratopteris richardii. The sequence continues at coordinate 136,031,279 of CM035412.1, read as the reverse complement.
ACTCGAGGTGTTGTATCGTTTGTCTTCCAGGATAGTATCGCGACACCAGATCGGTATCGTATCGTCTGGGTGTCTGGTATCGTATCGCTGTCAGTGTAGTATCGCCGAGTGTGGTATCGCCAGGAGGTGGTATCGCCCAGGTTCAATCCTTTCTTTGGACAGACTAATTGAGACATTGAGAGAGTTACTTAAGGGAAATCTAAGAAGCATAAAGAGAGGTTGCGGAGAGTGAATGAACCTGAGATCCGGAAGAGCCCTAGGAAGCCGAAGAAGTGTGATTTCTTCTGTAGGGAGTGTAGCCGAGCCAACCAGCCGTTCACACTATTCTGAGACCTCCAGTGAGTCAGAAGGAGAAATTCCCATGGCTTCAGAGGATATGCAAAACACTGTACCCATGATTAGCATGATGTCAATCATTGAGGGAGAATACAGAACCTCCTTGGAGTATGTGAACACAAACCACAACGAGATCCCGATCTATTTGGATGGTCTAAACAGATCAGTGGCCAGACTGAAGAAGGCTTCTGAGGCTTACATAGTGCCCAGACCAGCAGTCAAGTACGTAGGAGGTTTTTACATGGACAAACAAGATATTCAATACATGGTCACAGAACACCCGGAAATCATTAATGAGCGTGGTGAGGAAAATAATGCTTCGAGTTTAAATGGAGGTGGAAACGAAGAGCAAGTAACTACTCCTAGAGGGAGATCTACGATTACAAAAATTTGGAGAGGAGACCTGATTCCCTAGGATGACACTCTAATAGATGTGTATCTAATCAATGGGATGGAGCATTTGCTCAGAGCCCATTCCTCGATATGGGAAGCTGCTCCTAATCCAGTTACCATCTATGAGTTACAAGACCTAGAGTTCCCCACCATCATCACATATTTGGATAAAAATCACAGAAGATATTGGCCAATAACAGAATTAGAAAGAGCTGAGTTGAAATATCAGAATATCCCAGTGTTTCCCCCTAGGGACCAAGCCACTACTTCACGGAATCCACTAGGAACATCTCAGAATGATTCATATCAACAGTCGGGACAAACACAACAGACACAACAAACCCAGATCCCAGTCAAACCACATGTGCAATTTGCAATGCCTACCATTAATCCTAACTACCGGCCACAACCAGCTATTGACCCAAGACATGGAGTTCATGCTCCAGTCAGACCACAAGTAGTGAGAGGACCAGGCATACCAATAGGAAGACCAATCCTCCCAGTGATGCCTAGACAACCTGAAGCAGGAAGACGGCTAAGGCCGATCCAAGTTGCCAAGTGCATGAGAAATCATTATGATGGCTCTAGTGAACCTTACAACCACATAGCAGAGTTTAAACAAGTAGTTAGAGCCGAGCAGGTAGATGACTTTCTGATTCAGTATGAGTCTTTTGGCCTTACCTTGTCAGACACAGCTTTGGCCTGGTTTCAGCCATTGGACCCAAACACCTTTCAAAACATGGAGCAGGTATATCAGGAAATGATTGAAGAATTTACCAAATCGGGAATTAAAAACAATTCTTCGTCATTAATCCACAGCTTCAAACAAGTCCCTACCGAGTCAGTAAGATTGGCAGCAAGGAGATTCAAGCAGTATGTGGATAGATGCCCCGTAGAAGAGAGACCGATGCAAAACAAAATGGTATCATTATTCTTGGAAGGACTGTTGAACAGAACTTTGAGGTCATTAGTGTATGTAAAGAGAGTTCAAACTTTGCAAGAGTGTATGAAGGAATGTATAGACCTAGAAGATAACCTTGCAGAAGACTTGAAAATACCCCCAGGTAGTTTGAAAAGCGAAGAGTCAGCCAATAGCACATCCAACTCTAAAAACAATGTGGAGGAAATAGCAGATTTAGTAGCAAAAAAACTGAATGTTCAAGGACAGAGGAATTATCCCACTAATCCCATGAGACTGCCTATGCTTAGAAGATGTATGCAGTGCAGAGGAGATCATCCTTCTCATTTGTGTACTAGGGGAGTAGTCCCACCACCTGCCTATGCTCCTCATAGACCCTCTGTCCCCGGACCACTACAATACTGCAGTATAGAGCAGAGATATACAAACCATAGCACTGAGAACTGCCCTTACAATAGGCAAACCAGACCCAACCAGCCTTATGTGAGACCATATGGATACCCGCAAAATCAGCAGGGAGGTGAAGCCTTTAGATATCCTTCTTATCAGCCGCAGGCACCAGTACCACGACCATACGCATATCAGGGATATACGCAACCACAGCCTGTACTAGGACAACAACCACCCCACCCTCAGAACGTTGTCCCAGTTAAGATAGCACAACCAGAGGAAAACCTAGAGAGAGCAATAGTACCAGCCACACCTTTGACTAGTAGTGAACCATATGACTCATTTTACGAACCTAGTCAAGGAATATACCCTGGTTATGAAAGCACGATAACGGAATATGGGCAACAGTATGACCCATATGCTTATGGCATGGAAATGTCGGACAATTCATACGGACACGAGCAGGATTATGTGTCCTTAATGTACACAGCTCCTAGAGCAACCATGCCACCTCGACCAATGAATAGACAGCCTATACCCAGAGGACCATGCTACAGATGTGGAGGTGACCACTATATTAGAGAATGTACATTACCAAACCCACCACCACCACAACGAATTTGGGAAGGCTACTGTAGCGATTGTGGGAAGGAACATCTGTTCAGAGATTGTCTTAAGAACCCAAACAAAGTCACATCAAATGTGCAGATTAATGTGATAGAAGTGATTGAATCATCAGGGAGCGACAAAGAGTACACAATACCTTGAAAAGCCATAACAAGAGCCAAGGCCAGAGAAAACCCTGATAAAACAGACGAGAGTAATCAAAGCGACAAAGAGGGGAATATACCCATCCCTCACAGAGTAGAAGACTCCGAAGAACCAGAGAAAAGTATCGCCAGTAAAAGATCCCAGAGATGGAAGAACCGGAGAGATAAGATAAAAGAAAAAAAGTTATTACAAAAGAAGGGAAATGAAAAGAGTAAACAGAAACCAACGAAGGAACCGCAAGTGGAAAAAGAAAATAAAAATGAGAATAAAAGGGAGGAGGTAGGATCAGTCTTAGCAGATCCTATGCCTGAAGAATTAGCCATGTGGATTCAGGCATACAAGGCGAGACTAAAAGCAGGACCTACCATAGAGCAACATGAGAGAGAATATCCGAGAGGCGACTTAGAGAAAGAAAGACTGGAAATCTGCAAAAAATTGATAGAGGTTGCCCAACGAACCTTAGAAAAACCTGCATCACCTTTACCAAACAACCGAATTTCTGAAGAAAAATTCCAAGAGTGCCTGAACGCTCAGGAAAAGCCTGAAGTATATAGACCACAAAACGATGAACTTGGTATTGAGAGAAAGGAAGGATCCATAGTCCCTGAAGTAGAAGGAGACTGGACTAAGGATTTATGGGCACGAGTCCAAGAAGACAAGTGGAAAAAGGTAGAAGGAATGGAACCGCCCTTTGAAGAATTAGAAGCAGAAAACGAAATAGAGGGCTCAATACCTGAACTAAATTCAGAAGAAATTTTTCCGATGGATGCAAGTGACAAGGAAGACGTAAAGGAACTACCCAACTACACCGGAGAGTACGAGCATAACTCGGAATTGTATCGCATTCCATCAATAGCGAGACGGGAAACGAACCCATCAGTTCAAACATCTGAAATCATACAACGTCTTAGGGAGGTGAAAATCCCATGTACCCTAACATTCTAGGAACTGTTAAAGGTAAAACCACACTTAAAAGAGAAGTTGATCAACCAATGGGAAGTCAAGGAGGAAAAGAAAGAGGTAGCTGACGAAGTGAAAACAGTGAGAATTCCAGTGGATAAGGTAGGAGACTTTAGTGAAGGAGATGAAGGAAATACATGCCTGCCAATCACGTATAGGGGTTACACTACCAAAGCCATACTAGATTCAGGAGCTGGTGTTGGCATTGCTACCAAAGAAATTTGGGAGAAATGGGGAAAACCAGCATTAAGACCAACACGCATGAAAATACAAATGGCAGATGGACATACGGAAAGACCCTTAGGATTGTTGGAACGAGTAGTCTTCACTACGTGCGGAGTGGAATTTGAACATACTTTAGCAATTTGTCACTTCGAAAGACCAAGCAATTATGAAATGATCTTGGGAAGGCCCTTCATGAGACAGCTAAAGGTCGTACAAGATTGGGGAAAAGATGCAGTATACCTACAACATGCAGGAACCACCACTAGGATAAACCTACATACATACACATATCAAGATGTGCCACCTCTACAATGGAATCAAATCCACAAAGAGGAAGACGATCAATCTGTTCATAGTGCAGGTTCTAGTGATCAATCCTGGATGAACGAGGACACTCATCTGTGGATATGTCAAGCTGCAAAGAAGGAAGAGGAGAGAAGAAAAGGATGGCAGCAGAAACAAGGAATAGTGAGATCTGTACAAGATCCAGCCTACATGCCCCAAGTATTTCCGGATGAAGAATTCGAACCTCACGGTTGGATGGAAATCTTAGCCACCCTCGATGTTTGTGTAAACGAAGAAGTAGTGACCATGAACGAATGTATCGATGAAGAGGGTTATGATGTTAGTTTGTATATGGTAGTTCTTCAGGAGGCGGAAGAAGGAGAAGTGATCGAGAAAGACTGGAAGGAGGACTACGAGAGCATCGAAATGGAACCAGAACCCATGGATCTAGGGATTAGTACCACCAACATAGATATCATTGCCAATGAAAAACATAAGGAACTCACACAAAAAGAGGAATTAGAAGTTGAAAAGGAATTAGAAGATGAAGAAAACAAACTCCAAGACCAATTTGAGGTACCAGCTCATTTTAAAAAATACGAAGTGGAAGAGAGGAAAATTGCTATTCAAATGCCTAAAAGAGAAGCACAACCTGGAATAGCATATGATAATAAGGAACAAACCAAGAAAATAGTTGTAACTATGGAAGGAGGAGAAGAACGTTGTACATTCATAGGACAGGATGTCTCATTAGAAGAAGAACAAGAGTTAATTCGACTCATAAGAGAATACCGGGATGTCTTTGCTTGGACTTATAAGGACTTAAAGGGAGTAGATCCATCTATATGTGCGCATAGAATCCCCATGACATCCGAAGCCAAACCTTCAAAACAGAGACCATATACCTATAATGATGTGTATTCAGCCAAGATAAAAGAGGAAATAGATAAGTTGTTAGATGCTGGATTCATCTACGAAATTGAGCACACGGAATGGGTATCACCCTTGGTGGTTGTACCAAAGAAGAATGGAAAGTTAAGAGTGTGCATCAATTTGAAGAAAGTAAACGCCGCAACCATAAGGGATAGCTATCCCTTACCAATCATTGATCATCTCTTGGAAAGGGTAGCAGGGAAGGAAGTTTATAGCTTTCTGGATGGCTTTTCAGGGTATAATCAGGTAGCCATTGCTCCTGAGGACCAACATAAGACAGCATTTGCAACTGAATGGGGAGTATACGCCTTTAGAGTCATGCCTTTTGGTTTAACGAATGCCCCAGCTACTTTCCAAAGATTGATGTGTCATGTGTTCAAGGAATTTCTGAGAAAAAGCATGGAGGTATACGTGGATGATCTTTGTACATATTCAGCTATACGATCAGAGCACATCCCTGAACTAGAAAAGATTTTTGCTAAATGTCGACAATATCGAGTATGCCTCAATCCTGAAAAATGTGTCTTCATGGTGCGACAAGGGAAAATCTTAGGACATATTGTCTCTAAGAATGGAATTTCAACGGATGAAGACAAAATTAAAGTAATTTTGGATTTACCAAGACCTAAAACTGCTAAAGAAGTTCAAGCATTTATGGGGCATTGTGGTTACTACCGAAGATTCATACATATGTACGCCATAATTGCTAGACCTCTTTATGCATTATTAACTCAATTCAATTGGACCGAAGAATGCGAAAAAGCTTTTAATGAGTTAAAGAATCGATTGAGTTCAGCACCCATTCTTCGAGTCCCCAACTGGAATAAACCGTTTCACATTCATGTGGATGCTTCCAAGTTTGCCATTGGTTGCATCTTAGCTCAACCAGCTGACACAGGAAAATTAGACCACCCGATAGCCTATGCCAGTAGACAGTTAAATCAAGCAGAACGCAATTATACTACTACGGAGAGAGAAGGCCTAGGGATGGTATACGCAGTCAAGAAATTCAGACATTACTTACTGGCAAACAAATTCAAATTCTTCATTGATCATCAAGCCCTATTGTACTTAGTCAACAAACCTTGTAATACAGGACGACTAGTACGATGGTTTTTATTGCTAATGGAATATGATTTTGAGGTAATAGTCAAGAAAGGAAACACCCACATCAGAGCAGACCACTTATCTCGTATGACTCATGGAGAACCACCCATAGGAGTACCCGATGACCTGCCAGATACTTATCTTTTTAACCTGGAAGTATGTCCTCAATGGGCAGAAAAATTGATCCCAATACTTACACATGGACCTAAAGATGGGATCACGTCAAACCTAACGCAAGATCTCTGGAGGACCAAAAACCTTCACATCATTGCGGGAAGTTTGTACCACCAGGATTCAAGCGGATTGCTGATGAGATGCGTAGAAGAAGAGGAACAAGAAATGTGGCTTCAGAAAGCACACATAAACCAATGGAACACTCATTTGAACGCAAATGGAACGTGGCAAACACTCAAGAGATTTGGCATATATTGGCCAACCATGCAACGAGATGCACATAACTATGTGTCAGCCTGCCAAACCTGTCAAGAACAAATCCCAGACGAGAACTCTACATTATGCTATTCGACAATAGCACCAAGGTGGAGCATGCCTCTAGTAAAGTTCTTGAAAACTCGAGAGTACCCTGACGGAGCTACCTTGGCAAGGAAGCGTGCTCTTGAAGAACAGAGTAAGGACTATGCCATCATAGGAAAACAACTTTTTAAACGCGGGAAAGATAACCAATTAAGAATGTGCATTCATGAAAATGAATATCTCTCTATCTTAGAGATGGCCCATACAGGAGCTGCAGGAGGACACTTCTCTGCAGACAAAACAGCAAAAATGATCCTCTTTGCGGGAATGTGGTGGCCAACTCTACATCAAGACGCCATAACATATGTGCAACGGTGTGATACTTGTCAACGAACGAAATATCCTATTAGAAGAGATGAGATGCCACTTAGACCCATGATGAGTGCTAGAGCTTTCACAAAGTGGGGAATAGACTTTATAGGACCTATTAGCCCACCTGCAAAAGGGTCACATGCCGAATACATAATTGTAGCCACAGACTACCTGACCAAATGGGTTGAAGCAAAAGCAACAAAGAAGAATGACGCAAGAACTACAGCCAAGTTTCTCTTCGAAAACATCTTCACTAGATTTGGACTACCTATAGAGATTGTGAGTGATAGAGGTACGCACTTTGTCAACGAAGTGATAGAAGCCTTATTGAATGAATTCTTAGTAATTCATAAGAAATCTGCTCCTTATCACCCACAAGCAAATGGACAAGCAGAGAGTTCAAATAAAATCTTGTGTACTGTTCTCACCAAAATTGTCAACAATGGTAGATCAGATTGGGATAAGCAGTTACACCATGCTTTATGGGCATTCCGAGTAGCCTATAAAACTGCAATAGGCACTACTCCTTTTAACTTAGTATATGGACAAAATGCTATTTTGCCAATTGATTTCTTAATTCCCACCCTAAGAGTAGCAACTACTTACGAGTGGACGGGACATGAATTATCAGCACAATTGGACCAAATAGAAAAACTTCATGAAACTAGGTTACAAGCAGTAGCGGGTATTTACGCTGCGAAAAGACGACAAAAGGCCTATTTTGACGCGCATATCAAGGACAAACAATTGAAGGAAGGAGATTTAGTTCTGGTATACACTTTGAAACAACATGCTAAGAAGTTGCAAAAGAGAGGATATGGCCCATTAATCATTAATCGTATATCTACAGGTGGAGCCATCAGCTTAGCAACTCTAGATGGAGATGTGTTACCAAACTACATCAGTGGGTGTAGAGTAAAGAAATACCTAGAACCATTAACTGACGAAATTATGTCACGATTACTCAAAGGTAAAAATAGACACATAGAAGAGGAGAGAATACGAGAAGAAGCGAGACAGGAAGCCCTAGAACGCATCAGAGAACGGAAAGAGTGGATGAGAGAAAGAGACGAGAGATATCGAGTAGGAGAAGAACTCATCCCAATGGCTAATTTTAGAGCCACTGAGAACTCAGGGCAACAAAGAAGACAACCATACTTGAATCTGGGAGCAGGACGAAAAGAGTACCACGTAGTGGATGCTCTCATAGACACAGGAGCAGCCATAAGCTGCATCAGATTTTCTTTGTCTCAGAGACTTAAAGAGGAGTTACGCCCATCAAAGGCACAGCTGATAGGAATAGGAGGAAAAATTACTCAATGTATAGGTGAGATAACCTTACCTTTACATATGGGGAACAACACTATGGAACAGAGACTCTTAGTATGTCATGATCAGGATTTGCTCGAAGATGTTGTGTTAGGACAAGACTGGATTTATGAATATGAGGTAACCATTCAATTGGCCTTAGGATACATCTCAGCCAGGATAGGACCTCGTGAGGTATTTAGTTTGCTAGACGAACGACCACTCAAAACCGCTAATATAGAGCCAGAAGTTCATTCCAATGAACAAAGTCATGATTGTCTGATCACTAGCACTATAGAAACCCCATTGTCAAGTACTTCATGTGAGAATACCGTGAGTTCTGTGTGCTCTCCGTCTTCGAGTATAGAGAGTCTCAAGAGTGCATATGAACCTGAAACAAAGCCTAGTGACGCACCATGCACAAGAGAGAATACTCCTTTGCAAGAATTGAAGTCTACACCTATGAAAGTATACCCTATTCCACATTCTTCACTAGCTTGGATAAGGAAGGATCAAAAGAAGGCATATCTTCAGCAACAGAAAAGTCTTTGACATCAGCGTGTCAAATCGAATAAGAAGACAAAGAATTTTGAGCACCACGGTCAACCTCGACTCACTAGCAGATGGATCCCAAAGAAACTGATAACTGCACAACCGGATCGAACACAAATATGGATCCTTAAGTCATGTACTTCAAGGACGACCAACCAAAACAATGAGCATCCTCAGAAGGGCAATCACCATCAACATGGTCAACAGGCACACCAGCCAAGAAAGAAGACCTATTGGAGGAAGAAGGAGTCTGAAGCTGCAACACAAGGAAGACCGAAATTCCAAAAGCAGACGGAGCAAACGCACTATAAGGGAAGAATCACATTTATCAAGAAGGCTCCGAAGGAAATACATCCCCACCAAATGAAGCAGATTTGGGTGCCGAAGGATCCCGTAACTTGTATGCATAGAGCTACAAAATCCAATTGCACACATGAGGAGTTATCAGGACCCAAAGTATGCATGATAGGGCCACATTACAAGGCCACGCATTCGGCACAGGATGTACATTATCAAACTAGTGGTGCACGATCTCCAAGTGAGACTAGATCTTAGCTTTAAACTGATAGGAATGGACATACTATGTACATAAACTACGCTTCGGCTATACTAACGATTGTCTTATTTCAGAAAAAAAAATATATATATAAAAAGAGGCGGTAAGAAATCCCACTCTTGCAATAATGGGGAACGGAGTGACGCGCTACCATAATCAAAACAACACAATGTATGGTCTCATGAAAGCTTCTCAAGCTAATGCACTTTTCCTTGTAAGTGCAGATGGCTTCTGAAGACTCTGAAGCGACAATCCAAGAGGAGGTTCACGAATTCCCTCCCCAATGTCTTACGAAAGCAAAAGGCCACTGGTTCAGAGATGAGCAGCCAGTGGAAGAATACCTTTTCTTGGCCAACATAAAGATCATGGACACGGAGCACCACTTTCCGATTATGTCCCAAGACTTCAAAGTTTTACATGGAATGCCATCTACCATCGATATCATGAAGAAAGCAGGAGTTCATAAGTATTTTGAGCTACCTATCTACAAGCCGGACTTCCAACGCTGTACACAGGTCATGAACACTCTACGACCGGCACTACATGATCCATTGGTGCCAGAAGCCAATGTAATGGATAAGAATGGAGAATGGGTAGTCATTCAATTTTCCCACGAGTTAATAAAAGAAGCGTTTGGATGGGAAAAGGATGGTGTCAACACGGTCAAGGAAGAAAGTCGTGGAGCAAAAACAAGAACTTTTGTCGACATTAATAGGGTGGATATCGAAGAAGAAGTCAGGTTGATTCATCAACACTTCTGCTTCCCGAGTATGAACAGATACACGGCCCCTCAAAAGATCATTGTGCAATTATTGTCTCATGCCATAAAACAGATCGGAAACTAGGTAAATCTTACACCTTATGTGCAAGAAAGATTGTTTGAGGCAAAGAAGAAATGGGAAAATAAAAAATTCCTTAATGGGACCACTGCCCTTACAATTATGATTTACCACGCATTGGGCATGCGCAAGTACTTGAAGGAGATGCCATCTTCAATTGAGTTGGCTCAATTTGTCAAGAATGCTACTTTACCGAAACAAAAGAAAGGGAGCAAGCAAGTAGAAGAAGCAGAGACAAGTTCGCAACCCCGGATGAGAGGCACCATGAGAGGTACAAAACGACCTCGAGAAGTCCAACAAGCAGAAGAAGAAGCACCAAAAACAAAGAGAGTACATGTACTGCCTACAACCACCACTCAAGGACCCCAAAAGATTACGGAAGAAGAATTAACCCAAGCACTGGAGGAGACTCATAAATATACGGAAGGACAAATCAATTTGCCAGTGCAGGGTCATCATTATCAACAGTCCGCAAAAGTTCAAAAACCAAAAGGCAAACTCACTAAGGTACACAGATATCGGGAAATTGGGCTAGACAATTCAAGTTCAGGATCCGACGACCAAGAGAACCAAACTACATCATTATTGGATGTAGATATTCAAAGTGAATCGAAGGACGATGGCCAGTGGGCCGAATTAAATGAAGTAAACTATGGCGAAGCCCAAGCTGACGACAAGGAAAAAGGTCAATCACCGCTGGTAGACCAAAATACAACCACAGAGAAGGCAGAAGAAGAAGGGCAACACCCCATTCAACCAAAGGATGCCTCCATCACCCACACAAAGGAGGACAAATCTGATGCTGAGGTGCATGTAATGATATCAGAGGATAAGCCTCAGGAAGAAGAAAAAGAAGACGAAGAACCTTTCACCCCACTAAGGGTTGTGGCAGAACCGTCCCTGCTGGATGTCACATTTCAAGGGAGCGCCACAAAGGTTCGTAAAGTGGTCGAAGATGAAGCAGAATTGCAAGTACAACTACAGGTCCGACAACCACATAAAGAACTGATCCACGTAACACAAGGACAAGATGTACATACAGGAGAAACACCAGACATACCAAAGACATGGCTGAATGTGGACATAGCTCAGCTCAAGCCTGTGGTGCAGGACATGATTCGCACGGCCCTAGACACTCAACAGTTGATGCTCGATGCTGATGAAGATTACGACCAAGCCATGCTCGACAAACAGGAGCTTCAGAAGGAAGGTATGAATCTGGCTAAGAAACTATCTAAAGTAGAAGCTCAAATTGCGAAGAAACACGAAGAAATAAAGACAACCAAAACACAGTACAGAATATTAGAAACTGAGAATGCTAAACTAAAAGAGCAAGTTTTGGAGCTCACAAGGAAACTAGAGGTGACTGAAAAAGAGCAAACAAGAATCCATGCACGTAGCAAAATACTTGAATCACAGCTCAAGGTGAGCATGGAAGAAGCCGACCACTTACGGAACAGGAATAAGGAGCTCATGACAGCTCTCCTCAGTGATCAACCACCAACTGATACTGACAAATCAAATGAGGATATAAAAGACATGGAAGAAAAGTTGACAAAAATGGCAGATCAGCTCAAAAAGGAGCAAGAGACCATCGCCGAATGGGAACAAAGATACATGAATGACACCGCAGCTCTACGCAAAAAATGGAAAAAAGCAGAGAAAGATTATTTCCGACAGTGCAAAGAAGACACAGATCACATGCATATAGTGGCACATGAATTAATCAAACATCAAGAAAAACTTACAAAGGCTGAAGAAGAGCTCAAGAATAAAGATGATATCATCAAACGGCTGCAGGAGCAGATAGAGCTAACAGGAAAACAGGGGACACCAGTAGTTCCTCCGGAAACAACGGCTACTGTGGAGGAAGAGGTACGTCCTCTCTCTCCCCCCTTGTATCATTCACCAATAAGGGCGGAAAAGGAGGTTCCATTAGAACCTAACACACGAGACATTGCAGAACTGAGCAGACCAGAAAGGGCACTACTGGTGTCCCAGCTCACTGCTGATTTTGAAGACCAAATAATCCAAATAATGAAAGAAGCTCGAATAGACAACAAACAGTTAGATCAAATTTTGAAGCCATTCAATGTACCATATGGTCTACTTAAAGAACAGACGCGGATGTATATAAAGACTACCACGAATAAAGATCCGGACCGCAACCTTCAATTCCAGCATGACACTTTCAAGTATACTCAAGAGGAATTTGAGAAGGCGGATCCTATATGGCGACGAAAAATTTTGGAGAAGAATCCGACATTGCGGGTACAGTGGGAAGCATCACCCTATGCGCTTCAGGTGAATCCCTCTTTTTGTCCTGTACCCCGCAGACGTTCTTAGACGCAATTTTGGGAAGCGCAGCGTCAAGGCACTATCAATAATCAATGGCTAAATTATCCGTTACTACCTAGTCCGCCACATAATTACCTACCTACCGAAGAATATATGGTGAAGACAATGGAATTTTGGATTGCAAGGTATGCTACAGTGCCGGACTTAGCAGTCAAGATGACAAATAAAATATTTAGCATGCTCATTACAGTGTTGAAGGTATTCCAGCACGCTAAGTATACATTTTTGAATTTCATCAGCATTACGCAAGGGTCGGAAGCTCTCATTTTTTATTTATCGACCATTCCGAGCCGACTCACTATTATGGCGTACTATTCTCGCCTTATGTTTTTGCCATCGACATATATGCAGACTTTCGAAGAAGCATTCTTTACAGGCTTCTTTGAAATGGATTCGGAGATTTTTGTGAAAATGACTTCAAATTTAAATGCAAGGCTGGTGGCCTATGAAACAAGTTTCTTTGCTGATCATAGACAGGCGCCAGAAGACGGAGTGAAGTCACAACAATGGAAGGAATTCATGCTATGTCATGCCAATCTGCTGAACCAACGAGAGAAAACCGCAATTCAGACATACACGCGTCGCCTCAGAAAGCCTGTCGAGGACGACACAGTTCAGGAGGAGGGACGTGTAGAGGGACAATCAAGCAAAAAGAAAAGAAGAAGAAAATCAAAGTCCAGGACGATTCAGTAAGAAGAGAAAAAGAATATATCTCTGCAGGAAGCCCCGCAGGGGCGCGTTACCCATCTCTGCACAGAGCCCCGCAGGGGCACGCATCAGGCGAAAAGAGAAATCAGCCAAGTCATGCACGGTGGAAAAGAAGTAAACAGCCTCAGAGCAATACAACAGGGTCAGATGTGTGCAACCAGGACAAATCAGAGGACCAAAAGTTACAAAGGGGTAGAGGCTGAAAAGTTTAAGAGGGTGACTAAGAACAGCACATTCCTAGTCACTGGTGGCATGCGTGGCAACCCAAGTCAACAGGCAAGACAAGTGCAACAGGCTCTCGAGTAGTAGAGCTTGAATCAAGAAGGCCATCGAATCTGCATGTCTGTTTAACTGCAGACAATACTGACCAAGGGGAGTGTGCGAAGAAAAGCAGAAGCGCCTCTAAAACATAATGCAAGATCAAGAATCAGGCAACACGGACCACTGGATGCGTGCGCGAAGCAAAGTCTGTCAAGGGACGACAGAGACGAAGAGGGGGAGAGTGTTGCAGAGCTAAAGAGCGCACAAAGCAGAGAAAAAGATGGGCCCCAAAATTTTTCCGATTTGGACATCACATTTTTTGTATCATATTCATTCTTGTAATATATTTTCCCTTGTAAATGCACTAGAGGAGTCCTCTAGATGCATCCCCACAGAAAAGTAGAGAATACCCATGTACAATAGTAGGAAATTAGTCTCTTAGTGAATAAAGTGCCGGTCACTTGTGTGAAAGGACCATTTTTAGGGCACTAGTATATAAGTCAAATGTGACTCTTTGTAAAGGACGATTTGTCATTGTGAAGAAGGAGCACTTCTGAATTTTCGAGTTTGCCTCTTCCTTGCTGATTTCGATCTTCATTTTGCTCTTGTATGTGTGTGTTAAGCTTGAAATGCAGGTATAGGACTGTTGTCTACCCCTTCCCCCTTGTTTTGAGCTGCTGTAGTGCGTGCGTAAGCTAGGAGAAGCTGAGGCGCAGGTGTTTGTGACTCCCGTAATTCACTGTTTCTGCCATAACTTGAAGCAGAGTGGTCAGAATTGAGTGAAACCACCACCGTTGGATTCGTCTCGTCGAGAGATTCGAAACAAGTACCCTATTGCCTATGTTCGGAGTTCTGGGTTGGGAGAAAACCTCAAAATACCAAAACTGCTGAAAAGAGGCTTGCGGCAACACTTCCAGTATTTCAGTAGGTGTGGGTAGTAGTAGTCTTTTCTCATGTGTGGATAGCTGAACCACTTCATTTTCTATCACGTGTGCACACGTCTTCATACACTTGGTAAGTCACTCCTTAGGATTGACATTTAAAGGTGTGAAAAGAATCCCACTATATGCACTTGTATGGCAATTGAGGTATAGTCTCATTGGTACAAGTCCTTGAGTCATCGTGGCTTAAGTACACATCCACCGTCAAAAGATTACCTGCTATTGGATTTTGCTTCTCCCTAACCTTGACAATTGGTGTTTCCATGGTGCTGAACATTCATAGAGCCCTTAAAAGTTAGCCATATCCATTGAAATAATTAACTTTCAATGGGTTTCAGGACTTCCCATCTTCACCCATTTTTCCCTAAGTCATTCATTACACTATCATAATTTAGTTCCTCTTAAAATAAAATGAATGTTAAACTATTCTAGGATAACAAAATAAACCCATGTCCTATAACTAGTTGTCCTTAGCCTTGCTTATGTGGTATTGACTACTTGTAGTAGGAATTTGGTGGTTGGTATCTTAAACTAGCAAGATTAAGGTTGTTGTAAGGCTTTGATATTACATATTAACATAGTTACACTTAAGATTGCTTAAATTATTTTGGATAAAATCATCTCTACATTGCTAAAGTAGGGATTTCTTAAGATATCAAGCTCAACATGTGATGATTGAGGATGCCACGTACCACTTTTCTTTTCTCTAACATGTATATTAGTTAAGTTCATATATGACAGAGATTTTTTTGGTGAGGCATCACCAAATTCGTACACGGAGAGTGATGGAACATTTGTATCTTCCCAAATCTCTCATTGGTAGACATTAGGATTTCTTTAATGTATTTCACTTTAGATAATGTGCTAGATATATTTTTTGTATTAGGTCATTCTTGTACATTTTGTTCATATGATAGAAGAAGAATAAAAGAATATCATTCTTTATTGCCTCAAGTTTTGTGTGCTCCTCTTTTTGTGTGAGAGTGTCTGAGAGATCTCTTCCTTATCTCCATCCTCTTGACATGGTTTTATAGCTAGTGTATCTATAGAGAACTTTGGAAGAAGGCAAAGAGTGAAGAGTCCATGAGGAGACATGAAGAGCACGTGCTTCAAAAATGAGCTCATATTGTAGTTGAAATTCAAGCTTCAACCTTACTACCTCTTGGACCTTTGGATGGATGTCACCTGGGTCTTTGAGAAGAAAGAGATCAAGATGAAGACTCAAGTTATATTTTGAATGTGAAAAGCCCCTTGATAATAGTCAAAAACCTACCTTTCATACTTAGGTGCAATAAAGCCCATAATTTAGGAAAAGGGATTCCTGACATCTAGGGTTATATCTACACACATTGTACTTCGAGTGGTAGATCCCGTGTGTGTGTGTAATCTCTCTAGATTTTGAATAAGGTAGTAGAACCCTTGCTTGGAAATCCCCCTACTTGCTTCCGTATTTTTAATCAAATTTGTGTAGCCATATCTAGCTCAAAGATTTATATCTGTATGAGCTAGATAATTCCAAGTGTTGATCAGATCTTCCTTATCCAACTGTACTCATTTCTTGTATTCTTTGGTTTGTTAGAAAGTTGATCTTGTCTCCTAAAGTTTTCTTGAAGCTCATGTTCAAACTCTACATATTTGGAAAGAAATAACTCTAGAAGTGAAGAGTGCTCTCTGTGCATACATCTAATGAAGGCATCAATTATCCTATCATGGAGGCAGTGGTTCCTACAATAGAGTGAGTATTTTGAGTGAGGTAACTTGTATAAGCAAGATCTTATCATTCATTTTTTCTATGCGAATGCGCTAAGGTAAGTCTTCAAGAGTTGAGAGGAACATTCATTTGAGTGAACAAAGGTTCTGTGAGTGTGCCTGTGAAGCCATCTATGCTTCAAGGCTACATAAGGAAGTTAATAATTCTCCCATTAGTGGTATCAAAACATTTCTACATACAAAGACATTCATAGAGCACCAAAAGCCATTGAAGGAATTTGAAGGAAGGATAGATGTTGGATCACGTTCAAGATCACACAACCAAGACAAGCGGAGTCTACTAGTGGAAACAGAGAGCATCTACTACATCTATTTGGTACTTGTGAAGTACAAAGGTAAACGCTATTGTTATTTCTCACTTCTCTTGCATCAGGGGGATCTAGCAGAAAACATTAGAGTATACCATGTAAGAGTATAGAACTCAAATAAAAAAATAGATAAAACAACAATTAGGCATGGATATTTAGGATATCTAGCCACATCATGGGAAAGCATTATGGGTTCTCATTAACATCTCTCTCTCTCTCTCGCTCTCTCTCTCTCTCTCTATCTATCTCTCTCTCTCCCCTCATTATGGGTTCTCATTAACATCTCTCTCTCTCTCGCTCTCTCTCTCTCTCGCTCTCTCTCTCTCTCGCTCTCTCTCTCTCTCGCTCTCTCTCTCTCTCTATCTCTCTCTCATAGGGAGCACATGCTAAGTCTGGTCACCCCAATATTTAAGAATGCAATGACTTTCAGCTTTTCACTTAAATCAAGGTATGCCTCAATCATTCATTCTGTATGTTCAATCATTGTTCATTGCTAACATCAATCTTGTTGTGCAGGTGACGTACATGGACATGCGCAGTTGTAGTACATGGACGTGTGGAGTGAAGCTCAACAAGTACTTGACCAAATGTAGCCAATGGCCATTTTTGACGTTCTTGGAAATTCAGTAACACTAAAACATATCAAGGGTATATCGAGGCTTTTATCGAGGAAAATGAACAGGTGCAATTTGCCTGCGATGTCGATGTTGCGGTCGGTATGTGCATTAAAAACATAGCGCCGATATAGGCATCGGTATGTCCGCCAATATGAACATCGGTATGAGCATCGAAAATATCGGCGCTAATACCGATGACCATCTTGGGAGTACTGACGTTTATACCGGCGGCTATTGGGAGTACCGACGCCTATACCGACGTTTATACCAATGACCATATCTACAAAATTTTTTTGGGAAGAGTGTGTTGTCTTTTGCTACAGCAACATTACCATGATGTTGTTTAGCAAAAGACAATACACTCTAC
Organism: Ceratopteris richardii; assembly: GCA_020310875.1. Taxonomy (NCBI): domain Eukaryota; kingdom Viridiplantae; phylum Streptophyta; class Polypodiopsida; order Polypodiales; family Pteridaceae; genus Ceratopteris; species Ceratopteris richardii. The sequence goes on along the minus strand of CM035412.1, from coordinate 136,013,529 downwards.
CCAAAGAAAATTGATTACATGTGATATGTACTCTAATGGCAACCAAAACATGATTTTATATAGCAAAATACTATCGGACGATGTAATCCACCTGTTATTATCATAAATCAAATAATAAAGAAGTTATTTCATAAATAAAACATAATAAATAATCTTATATAT
>CM035412.1:135793367-136008367 GCA_020310875.1 Ceratopteris richardii | reverse complement strand
ATGTAATTATGTTTATTCTAATGTTTTTCTTTTGATACAACTCATATATGATCTGATGAGAAGAAGCCTATGATATCCCATCCATGATTTGTCAATTGTGCTTTACAACTTTTGAACCATCGATTTTTTGATCAAAAGTATCACATGTTTTTGCTCGGCTGAGCTGCCCACAAGCAACTTGTGTGCATTGTATACCTGATGGTTGACTTGATCCACCAACCTAGCCCTTTTGCATCGACATTTGGTGAATTGATGTGAAAAATCATAGCACGACGATCTCTGGTGATGTATGTTTGACTTTTTGTTTATGAATGAGCATGTTCTCTATTTTGCAGATATAAGTCATAGTTTTTCCATTGACGTGTTAGCTTGAGAAATAGTTTGTGAAACTTCATGGGTGTTGAGGTCTAGTATTATGACATGAGCGCCTCCACAGAAGCATACACAAGCTTGTACCTTATCACTTCACCTTTTCCTTCGAACAAGGCTAACACTTTGGCACATTCACTCACATAGCTTTCCTTGTTTTAGGATTTATTTTTCAAAGTGTATCCAAACTTTCATTCACCTACACTCACTTTTAGCCTCTTCTCCAAGCCAATACAAGGTAATAGTTATTTTAAATTCTATCAATTTGCATATTTGAAATTCAACCATATGAAAATGTTTTTGTTGTATACTTGCATTTTTGAAAAAGTAAAAATAATCATGTGCATAATTTGATTTCATTGAATTTTGTGCATTTTTATATTGCATTTCATTTAATTTAATTTCTTGCATTGTTGCATTTCGAAGCATAAAAAGAATATCAAGTTATCCACCACATACTTGTCTTTAACATTTCACTCACCCACTTTTTTTTATTCTATCTTTGTTTGCATTCCAATAGCAATTGACCACTAGTTACACTAGCATAAAATTGAAGTGAGTGATGGGTACAGGAGAGGGACAAATGAAATTGGGAGATATGCTTTATAATATGAACATTGAAAAGAAGGGGTCTAAAGTAGTTCAATCTATCCTTGATGAGAAAGGAAAATTTATAGGCATTAACATCAATGAATATTTGCATACTTTTGAAGAGCATGCTCAACTTCACGGTCTATCTAAAAATATGATGAGTACATATTTTTAAAGAATTATAAAATGATCAACTGTTGAACAAATTCAAACTCATAAAGACATGAGTTGGAGTGAGTTTAAGGCTGAGTTAATCAAAGAATCTTGGGAGGTCTATAGTCATGATAACCAAAAGAGTTTCATTGATTATAACCCACAAGACAACAAATCCAATACCAATGAATTGAGTGAGGAGAAATTTAGAAAATATCACTACAAGGAATGTGGGCGCATAGTGATGGTTAACGCGACACAATTGCGACGGTCATTACGATGCTTGCAATGAGCATCCCTAAAGGAACAATATAAAAAAGCATCACATAAGCAATGCTAAACTGTGTCACATAAACAACTCTAATTAGCATTGCTTATGTGAGGCTATCTGGAGACAAATTTATGACGGTTTAGCATCGGTTACATGAAATTTTTTTGATAAAAAAATAAAAACGTTGGAGGCTCTTTGATCGGCGTCTACACACATCTCATCGAAGAGCTCTCCAATCTTCACAATTGCACTACGTTTACGAGTTGAAACAAGCGCTTTCTGAATTGTAGTTTTGTCTAATCTCTATCTTATTATAGATATATATCTCTCTCTCTCTCTTTGTTTCTCTCCTTTTTACCTCTTTCTATCTTTGAATTATCTCTCTTTCCCTCTCTCTCTCTCTTTATTGCAAGTTATTCAAGAAGTTGACCAAGCAACAAATATGGCTAACTATTGTAAGTACAATTTCCATTCTTTGTATATCATTTGAATTGTGTTATTTTCATTAATTAGCATACTCACACTTATTGATATGCACATATACACTTATACCTGAAGATGCACATATACACATATACACATGCACATACACACACATATATACACACACATACATGTGCACATACACTTACACATACACACATACACATATACACACACATACACATGCATATGCACATTTCTACAGACACATAAAAAGACTTGCATGCATGCATTATTGCATATATACATGCACATACACACATTAACACATACTTAAATACATGTATATGCACATCCACATGCATGCACATTCACATGTATGCATATACACATGGATGCAAATGGAAATGTATCCACATGCACATGCATGTTTCATACATATACACATTCATATACATACACTTGTATATGTTAATACACATACACATACATATGTGCACACGTACATATACACACACATACACATATATGCACATACATACACACACATATGCACATATAAACACACATGCACATACATACATATACACATATACATGCACATACACACATATACACATACATTTACACAAATACATGCATATACATACATATACACACACATACACATGCACATGCACATGCACATACACATACATAACCATATACTTAGAAATGCACATGCACATACATGCATATACACATATACATATGTACACATATACATATACACACATATACATGCATATATGCACACACACACATGCACATACACACACACATGCACATACATACATATACAGGCATACACATACACATAGATACATATACACACATATACATGCACATTCACACATATACACATACACTTACATCTATACATGCACATACATACATATACACACATACACATGCACATGCACATACACATACATATGCACATACTCTTACACATGCACATGTAGATACATGCATATACACATATACATATGCACATACATACATGCACATACATACATGCACATATATATGCATAGATACATACGTATACATGCATATAGACACACTTACACAAATATAGATATATACCTACATGTGCATATATACATTTTATACACACACAAGCACACATAAATATGAATGAATTATATAATTAAAGTAATAAAACACATGCTAAATATAAATAATAATAAAAATCAATAGAACAAGACTTTTCATTACTTAATACCATACACACAACTCAAAACATAACTAGAATGAGAAATATATATATATATATATATATATATATATATATATATATATATATATATATATATATATATATATATATATATATCAATGTAAATACATATCCAATGTCATAATCAAGAATTCTCATAATAATAATAATCATCATCATCATGATCATCCTCATCCGCATCATCACGATCATCTGCATGATCTGATGTATATGTAGTTGGCATTATGGGTAGCACTGTGAGCACTCTATGATGATTGCGATCGTCCCTCTTGTGTCTGTCTCTCCACCTCATCCATATTTGCCTCTCCATAATACTCCTATATTACATATAACAAACATAAATAAGTATAACATACAAAACATCCATAAAAGTAAAATAATTATATGAAATTTAATAATACTCACAAATGCATCCAGATGATCTTGCATATAATCACTCAAACACAGATATCCAAAATTTTAGGCATACTTGATCTCATGTTGCACAAGATATCGACCATAATCCTTTCGCTACATTGAAACAAATAAAAAAGATTAGTCTCTTGCATTTTTAACTAAAATGAAAGATATAGTTACAATAACACATATACTTACAAATGTAGCTACAAAACCATGATGGCCCATTTGGCCTAAGTGAGATGTGTGGCCCGACTCAATGCAGCTGCATGTTTATTTAAATAGAAAAGAAATACATAAACTAAATGTAAAAAATTAATAAAACATATGAGAATTATAAATATAAACTATTAATTTGTATACCTTCTAGTGAGGAAATGACTCCTGAAGATGTAACTATCTACGAAAAAACTACCACGTCTTGGGTGGTATGTTAGGTCTCCTCTTATTTTTTTCCACCATACAATATCTCCTCTTATTTTAATCTCAAATAGAAAAAAAGAATCAAAATACATGCACATACATACACACATATAGCGCATACACATATACATGCACTTACACATACATACATACACATATACATACATATATACATACTAAATATACACACACGTACACATACTCACATATATATAGTATATATATATATATATATATATATATATATATATATATATATATATATATATATATATATATATATATATATATATATATATATATATATATATATATATATATATATATTGTATATATATATATATATTGTATATATATTTATATTTATATTTATATTTTATATATATATATATATATATATATATATATATATATATATATATATATATATATTTATATTTATATTTATTGTATATATATTTATATACATTTTTATAGCAGTATATATATACATATATATATACATGCACACATAAACATACATACATACATACACACATACACTTATACATACATACACACACATACACATATCCACACACACACACACATACATGCATACATACATACAAAATACATGCACACATAAACATATATACATACACACATACACTTATACATACACACACACACATACACACACATACACATACACATACCCACATACCCATATACATGCAAACATATACACATACATACATGCATACATATACACATATACATACATATAACATAAACACACATATACGTATCCACATATATACATACACACATACACATGCATGCATATACACACATTCATACAAAATACATGCATTTATCCCACAAGAATGTGTATTTGTGTATATGTGAATATGTGTGTATGTGTAAATGTGTATATGTGAATGTTTATGTATGTAAAAAATCAGATTATTAATATCTAATACCATTATTTGTAGATTCCGATCAATCAGATGGAACTCCACCACCGTCTCCTAATCGTGCAAGTCAATCATCAATTGATATACTATAAGTATATCAAACTTTTAATTTTAAATATATTTGACACATACATAAATGATATATAGTTTGATATACTATAAGTATATCAAACTTTTAATTTTAAATATATTTGACACATACATAACTGATATATGTTTTTTTCTTGTTATAATCAGATTTTGATCAATCAGAGGGCACTCCACCACCTCCTATCAAAAGCATATTATATGTTGGTGTAAGTCTTGCTATGGCATGTATCGAAGACCAAGATTGGAATGTATTGAACATGGGGCAAAGTATGTTACTTTTTGTTGGTGCAAGTCAATCACCAATTGATGTTTTGAATGAAGGTTGGAAGATTAGCCAATGAAGCTTGAAGATAGTGCACATTCAGAAATGAAGACTTGTATATATATGTACATTGAGCTTATAATTAGCTCACATATACCTTTAGTTCTGATCATGAACTTGTACATATATGCCTATATATACAGGACGAATGTCGGGATATGTATGAGAGAGTATGAAAGTTGATGTATTAGTCATTTAGATGATTAAGAAGTGAAGTAGATATCTCCCATCAACAGATGTAAATTTTTCTGGAATAGAAGAAAAGTTGCACCCAATTTTTCTCTGAGTTCTCCTTCCGAATGCTTGATCATTTCAAGAATCCTTTTGTAGATGTCTAAGTCCATAGTTAATCCATCTATGGCTAAGATTTGAGAGCCTAATTGTAAATAGGCTGAGAGAATTATGAGTAGGAACATTTGTATCTATAAAAGTGTTGAGTCTCTTTTGAAACATGCACAATTTCGATGATCAAAGAATTGATTACTTCTTAGTGCACAGTGAAAAATTTTGGACAAGTTAGGAGTCAAAATCTAAGTTGCAAGGTAATCCATCTATGGCTAAAAGCATTTTCTTAAATGGGTTCTAGTTTGGGAGAACCATGTGTTAAAAGCTGCAGGTGTCAAAGTCGACTCTACAAGAGGACAGTTTCAGACATAGGTAGATTGTTTGGATCATTTCTCATAATCTACTAAATCTTTTGAGATGATTTAGCTTGGAGAAGGTGTGCAGCCTTTAGATGACACCTTGTACAAAAGTTTCATTAGAAACTTTACACATTTGATGAGTCAATGAGTGATTTATGTGCAATAGACTTTTTTGGGTAATGACTTTCTTCACAATTAGCTAAAGTCTTGATAGTTTGGCACTTGTCTTCCAAACTTAGTTGAAGTTTAGATTTATTCTTGATATAGAGGTAGTCTAACATCGAGGATAGCTTTTTATTTTGGAGATTAACACTCTCCATCAGTGGTATCAGAGCCAAAATCATCAAAATTGAAGAAAGAAGGACCCCGACTGCTGCAATCATATAGAAATCAACACTTGAAGGTTCAAAAGGTGAAAGTTTAAAGAGAAATCTTGAGAAGGAGGTCTGACACTATCAACAAGATCAAAAGGAACTTCATTCAAAGTAAAGGTACACTTACTCCTCATAAAGTTTGAAGACTTCAATACACACGTGAAGAAAGGATGGCAGATTCTCTTCAGATACAGAAATTGGATAGAGAAAACTATTGAGCTTGGTAAATGAGGATGGAAGCTCATCTCATGAGCAAAGACCTGATAGGTTACATCACAGGTGAAGAAGGAAAACCACAATTCAAAGATCCTAGTGTTCCAACTAGGGATGAACTTTCAGATTTGAAGACTTGGATGAAGAAGGATGCTCAAGCAAGAAGCATCATCTACATGGGAGTCAATGACTATTTGCTACCTCATATTAGAGGTCTTGAAAGTGCAACTGATATATGGAATACTTTGGAAGAGTATTTCCAAAACACTACAAAGTCAAGGAAGGCATCCTTATGGGTAGAGTTTACCACATTCAAGAAGAAGGCCTCTCAATCCATTTCTGATTATGTAACAAGGATGAAAGACTTCAGAACTTTAATTCAAGAGGAAGCGGTGGCAGAAATCAAAGAGGTAACTTCAGAGGTAGAGGTAGTAGAGGCTAATTTGGAAGAAATGCAGGTAGAGGATTCCAAAGTCAATCCTACAACAATACCTACTACAATTATGCTTCAGATCAAAAGGAGGATTCAACTTTAATCATGAATGCAACTTGTGAAAGACAAAGTGAAGATCAAAGAGTCTTTTATGTTGAATCAGGGTGTAGCAATCACTTGAGTGGTAACATAGCTTTGATGACTGATTTGGAGAATAAGGTAATTAATCATGTGGTTCAAACAGGTGATAATACAAAGCATAATGTGAAGTCAATTGGATCAGTGAAGGCCAAGGATGGAAGTACTCTTCTCAGTAAGGTCTTGTATGTTCCTACAATTCCAAAGAATCTGATAAGTGTAGGGAAAATTGTTGAAAAAGGTTATGAAGTAAGGTTTACTAATGATGGAGTTTTTGTGGAAGACCCTAGTAATGGGTATAGACAAATTGTTTTAGGGAAGAAAGAAGGAAGACTCTTCACATTGAAGATTCAAGGTAATGTTGGTCATGCCTTGTTTACTTATGTAGGACATAAGATCTCTGAGTTAGATATTTGACATAAAAGGCTTGGACATTTCAATAAAGAGGTATTAAGGATATGGTTAAGAATGGTTCATGCTTGGATTGCCTAATGTTGTAGGTCAACATATGACATACAGATGTGAGGCATGTCAATTAGGTAAGGCTCATAAGCAATCATATTCTAAGCATGGTTTCATGTATTCAGAGAAGCTTGAATTGGTACACACAGATGTGTGGAGACCATCAAAGGATTTCAGTATAAATGGTTCAAGATATTATGTCATTTATGTTGATGATGCTACCAGATGGATCACCATATATGTGATCAAAGATAAATCAGAGGTATTCAATACATTTAAACATTATCATGTGTATGCAGAAAGAATCATAGGTCAAAAGTTGAAGAGACTAAGGTCGAATGGAGGGGGAGAGTATTTCTCTAATGAGTTTAGTGATTACTTAATGGAATGCAGGTATAAAAAGGGAAGTTACTTGCAGGTACTCTCCTCAACAAAATGGTGTAGGAGAGAGAAGGAATAGAACTCTTGTTGAGTTAGCAAGATCAATGATGAAGGAGAAAAATTGTCCAAACTATTTGTGGGCTGAGGCTGTAAATACAGCTACATATTTGGTCAATAGGTTACCATGTAAAGCCTTGCAGGGTAAGACATCATATGAAGCTTGGTGGGGTAAGAGAGCTACCTTGGATCATTGCAAAGTATTTGGATGTTTGGCTTATGCATATGTGACATCTCAGTTGAGACATAAATTGGAACCTAAAGTTAAAAAGTATGTATTCATTGGTTATGATGATAAGCAGATGGGTTATAGGTTGTGGAGTCCATACACAAAGCAATTCCTTGTGTCAAAGGATGTCACATTTGATGAGAAAGGTACTTGGTATGCATGTACAATTAATATGCATGTAGGTGATGAAAAAGTTTTGGATCAGAAGAAAGGTAAATCAAAGGTTCAGATATTTGATGAAGAAGAGAACAATGAAATACAAGTTGAAGTTGAAGAAGTGCCAAGGTTTGATCCAGAATGTGATGAACCAGAAACTTCAAGAAGTGGAGAACTCAGAAGGTCATCAAGACACAAATGGCAACCTACGAGGTATAGTTATGACACTTCTTTCTTGACTACTAAAGACTATGCTTACATGGAGAAAGCAGATGAAGACTGTTGAGAGCAGTATGGGCACCCAAGGACCGACTAGACAAGGAAGCCAGCGGAGAGAGTCAGAACAAGGTGAAGGAGTAAGTAGACAAAGCAGTCGACGCAAATCTGGCAGATAGGCCCTTCAATTTTTCCCAAATCAACATCTTTTAACAGTGATTCTTATCACTAACAATCATTGTAAATACCATTTCATATTTTTGTAGCTCCATTTTGTGCAAGCCAAGGAGTCCTTGAGCTTGAGGAGCCTTAGAAGTACCTACATATCAATTTTCGTATTTTTTAGACTCCGTTTAAGCCCTCAAATTGGCCCTGGAACCTAATTTTTAACTAGGCCGGACACTAGGTCTGGACAGGGCCAAAACCTAGTCAAAAACTATAAAAAGAGCTAGAGAGCTCATTTTTGAGGGTGGATTGTAATTGAAACGAACTTGTAAGAGCATTTTGAAAGTAATTGAAGAACTCCATTGATTCTCACTCTTTGTCTTGCCGTGTGTGCACGTGTGTGTGTATGTGTGTGCATGCTAGTGTGTTTCTCACTCACGCACTTGTGCCGCCACTTGCTCGAGGTCTTCATACCATCATCACGTCTTCCCGGATTGACATTAAAGGAGGTGCTACTCATCATTGAGCTACACCAAATTTTGGCGCCGTTGCCGGGGATCGAGCTTTGAGGACGAGCGTGTGATGGTAAGACGTAGATTGTAGAAGTTGGCGTTGTAGGTAAATTTTCTACTTTTCCTATTTTTCCTCTTTCTTACTTCACCACCATCATCACCATCATCATCTTCACCATCTTCCACCTCCATTTTCATCATCGCGAAAATTTCAGTTTTTTGACTATATCCCCATCTCCACCTCATTTCCCTCATTTCACTTGTGAGAGAGAGCGAGAGAGCGATATTGCGTGTGTGTTTTCTTGCATGTTTCTTGAGCTTTTTGCAGGACCTTGCTGAATCACCATCCCCAGCTTCCTGCGCAGGTACAAAACTCGTCGAAACTGTCTCGCAGTCGCCGCCTTCTGTCCATCGCGATTGATTGGGTGTCCATCGCGATTGACTGAACCCTCTGTCCATCGCGATTGACTGAACCCTCTGTCCATCGCGATTGATTGGGTGTCCATCGCGATTGACTGAACCCTCTGTCCATCGCGATTGATTGGGTGTCCATCGCGATTGACTGAACCCTCTGTCCATCGCGATTGATTGGGTGTCCATCGCGATTGACTGAACCCTCTGTCCATCGCGATTGACTGAGTGTCCATCGCGATTGACAGCCCTGTCCATCGCGATTGACAGCCAATTTTAGCCAAATTTTTTAGGGACTGTTAATTGAAGAGTTGGGCTAATTTTGGGCACAAATATTATACTCTTGAGCACATGGGGAAGCCTTAGGAAAGCAACTTGGGGAAAACCTGTTGCACAGTGATCCTGTTTGAACCCTGTCGTAACCCTAGAACCCTGAACGGTTACAACTTTTTCATACGAAATCCATTTTTTGAGCTCTAGGGCTTGTTGGAAAGCTCGTGGCATATACTACACGCCCTCAACTGTTTTTTATAAAGATAATGCATTGATTTTCAGATAGGGTAATTTGAAGTTGACCATACCCAGGGGGATCAAAGTCAGGGGTCCTTAGGATTGTTTTCTTGAAAATCACTATGCAAGTTTGTGTTTGTGCTACAGGAATGAAAATAATTGGTTCTGTCTTTGGAATTTAAATTTCAAAGCTAACTTTGAAACTCTTACAGAGCATCGAAAGGCGTTCTAAGCAAGTGTAAGTGCGAGCTTGGGAACACATTTCCTGGGCACTCAAGGGCAACCGAGCAGGAAACAAAAGGTTGGACACTTTTTACCCCCTCTGTCAATTCATAGTCTAAGCTAAGACGACGAGAGGTAGGAGTAAGTCAGAGCGACGATAGGCAGGCATCAAGTTGAAGACTACCTAAAAACTCAAGTTCAAGCTAAAAAGCTAATCTCGATACTGTCGATAACATAAGGAAAAGAACCTAACGTGGAACGATCAACCTGAAAGTACGAAGAACACTCAAGTATTCCGACGATGTAATATCAGACAAGACCTTAAACACGATAAATAACTAAAAAGAATCAAGTGACTGATACCAATTGATCGGCAACGAAGTTGTACTCTGGGCAAAGAATTGGGCTACTTAGTTAGGCATATGAACCTTAGATCAGGGCGACATCTTGTAAGGGAGAGACAAAGCCTTAGGTCTTCGGAGGCTAGCGTTAACCGCACTGCTAGGTCTTGGGCCCAGCAGTTGAGCCACCACTCGTACTACCCTAGCTCTGAGACCAGTGAGTCAGAGATGTCTCAAGGCATGGACAGACCTACGGGAAGTTCAGGAGTGCCTTACTTGTACAGGGTGGAAGGCCCTTACAAAACACAGTTGGAGTACCTTAGGACCAACCGATTAGGTGCCAGCATCTATGAGGATGGCTTAGGAAGATCTGTGATACAGATTAAGAATCCTGATCAATCCATTGGACTAGAACACCTAGCTGTCAAGTTTGAAAATGGTGCATACCTCGACAAAGAAGGAACTATATATGTAGTCACTAGTCACCCGGATAGGACAGATGAATTTGGGAATGTAATCTCAGAAGCGGACTTAGGTGACTTGGAACAAGGGAACATGGGTGCGGAACCTAGAACCCCTCGAGGTAAATCAGTTCTCACTAGGATTATCACACCTGAGTGGGTACCCCAAGACAACAAGAGCATAGAGTTGCTCCTCAATCGAGAAACCGACGAAGCCTTCTGGAGGTATAAATCTAATCAGCCAACTGATATAGGAAACATCATGATCTATGAGTTTAAGGATCCGGATAGCCCAGGTAGAGTGACCTACTTAGATCACACTTCAGAACGGATCTTTGCGGTTACGGAAAATGATAGGCATGCTTACACTTGGAAGGGTGAATTTATTTTCCCCCAATCAAGATCAAATGTATCCTATGGTCACCCTGGGGCTGGAACTTCCCAAGCTCATGGTATGCAAAGAGACAGAAGTAGAGATAGACCAGAAGTAAGTTTTGCCAACCCAGTGGGCAGAGAAAGAACGAGAACGGAGACGAATAGGGTAGAACCTGAGATGCTTAGAGCTCACAGGAACCAAAGAAATGTGGATGGATTTCCTCTGCCGAGACCTAGAGAGCATACAAGAACGTTGAGACCAACCTAGCTAGTTAAGTCCATGAAGAATTACTTTGATGGCACAGGAGATCCCTATGATCATGTGGCGGAGTTCAAGCAAGTCTTGAGAGCTGAGCAAGTGGAGGATCTATTCACGTAGTACAATGCCTTCGGTCTAACCCTTAGGAACACCTCACTTACATGGTTTCAGCCATTGGATGAGCGCCAGTTCAGGAGCATAGACCAACTCCTAGAAGCATTTATTATTGAATTCTCCAAGAGTGGCATAAGACACAACACCTCCTCACTGATTCACAGCTTCAAGCAAACCCCTCAAGAGACGGTGAGACTTGCAGGAAGAAGATTTAGGCAATACCTCGAAAGATGTCCTGTTTCGGAGCTACCCACATCTGCCAAACAAGTAGCCTTATTCCTTGACGGATTGCTGAGTACGAAATTGAGATCCTATGTGTATCTGAAAGACCCTAGGACTATAGAAGAGTGTGTACGCATGTGCATTGACATTGAAGATAACCTAGGGGAAGAACTAGAGCTTTCCAAAATCTACAAAGATTCAGATAGTGCATCTAGTCAATCTTCCACGCAATCCACATCAATTGAGGAACTCGTAGAGAAAGTAGCTCAGAAATTAGGGGTAACTAGTAAACAAATCCCAAGGTTTGCCCCTGTGAAAAGGTGCTACACCTGTGGTGGTGACCACATGGCGAATGTCTGCCCCATTATGTCTCAACCCCAAGTAAATCCTAGTAGCCAGTACTGCACCATAGAACGGAGATACACCAATCACACCGCACAAGATTGCCCATACAACAAGCAGGCAGTTAGGCAACCCTACCCTCAGCCATACCCGCAGCAAGGAAGATACCAGAACCCGTACCCTCCACAGCCCTATGGTAGGCCACAGCAACCTTATCAGCAACCCTATCAAAATCAGCAAAGGCCTCAGCCAGTGCTAGCTCAACAACCACCTGCCCCAGCTAATGTGATTCCGGTAAAGTATGCTGTCGCAGAAGAAAACCTGAATAGAGTGATAGTCCCGGTGACACCCTTGATCTCTGAAAATGACCTCAGTGACCATAGCTTTGATTCTACACATGTTGATAGTCCCCAGGCGTACTACATGCAGTCTCCAGAACATGGTGAGTCCTATTACAGCGAAGAGCCAAATGAACCCAGTTGGGAGTCAGATTATACAAACGTTATGTATGCAAACCCCAACCCTAGGCCTCAACCTAGGCAAGTAAGACCTCCATTCCCAAGAGGACCATGCTACAGATGCCAAGGAGATCACCTCATTCGTGATTGTCCCTTACCTCCACCTACACAACCCCAGTCAGTGACGATTCAAGGCTTTTGCCAAGATTGTGGAAAAGAGCATCTCTTACGAGATTGCCCAAAGAACCCCAATAATATGCCAAAAATCATGCCTATCAACGTTATTGGGTTAGTAGTAGATTCCACAGGAAGTGTCACTTCCACTGCTCCCGTACAGGTAGTCACTAGAGCTCAAGCACTAGAGCAAAACCAAGGGGTAGACCAGGAAAAGAGCCCAACAGCTAGTGAAACTGAGAGCATAACCAAGAAAAGGACTAGAGTTTGGAGAGATAGCCGTGAACGTTTGAAAAGGCAATGGGCAAAGAAGATGGGCGAACTTGAGGAAAGTCTACGCGAAACCAAGGCCAAAATCATAGAGATCACATCCCAACCGCACTCTCACACAATCCCACCGCTACCATCCCCATCACCCTCCATCCCTCCACCCTCTAATACACCTCACGTAACCCACCCACCACCCCAAGCAGGATCAGTATTAGCTGATCCCACTCCCGAGGACCTAAACATGATGCTTAAAGCATATCAGGCCAGAATTCAAGAAGGGCCAACCATAACCGATCATGAAAAATGCTACCCCAGAGCCGAGCTAGAGCTTGAACGAACAAAAATTTGTGCTAAGATGGTGGAATTGGCTCAAGCCATGTTCGAAGCTAGCCGCCTCTTTAACATCTCTAGCTCAGCTAAGACGCAATTACATTTCGATGGACTGCTAGAAAGAATAGAGAGGCTAATTGCACAATCAGAAAAGGAACCTACCCCTCCAAGAAAGGAAAGGGCAAGGGAACGGATAAGCCAGCCCCTTCAGGAAGCCCATGCGCCCCCTCAAGAAGCCTATCTTCCTCCTCAAAAGGCAGATAAGCCTCCCTCGAAAGCTTACATACCTCCACAGGTTGCCTACATTCCGTCTCAGGGAGCGTATGAGCCTGTTCGGAAAAGTAATAGAATAAGTAACCCTCCCCAGGATGCTTGTGCTCCAGCCATCTATGAGAACGAGGAGAGAGCCAACGATAGAATAAGCCCTCCTTCTCAGGTTGCTTACGCGCCTAATTCTACGGAGCCAGACACTTCTTCTTCTATGAATCGGTTTGCACCAGACTTCCTACGAGAAATTCAAGAAGACAAATGGGATAACGAAAGTGATGTCGCCCCTCCCTTTGAACTTGTGGATGATGCACACGACCAGTTCCCACAAGACATCCCATCTATTTACGGGGAACATGAGAGTACTCAATCTCACGAGAGAGTGGACTTTGAATCTAATTCCATACAAGAGTTACCCCACTTCACAGGACCATGGGAAGCAAAGTCCACATGTATGAGAGCACCTACAGTCATGGTAAGAAACGAAGATTCAGTCATACCTAGGAACACAGAGGTAGTGAAGAACACTAACGTGCAGTGTAATCTCAAGTTAGAAGAGCTACTCAAGGTTAGACCTGAATTATGGAAACATGTCGCCAAACAAGTACCAGAGATAGCAAAACCCCGCTCCCAGGTAGGATCCCATAGGACAGTGCCAGAAATTCCCTTGGATAAGATAGGAGATATGTGTGAAGGTGAAGAAGGGAACACCTATCTTCCCATCACCTACCAGGAGTACACAACCAAGGCAATTTTGGACTTAGGTGCAGGAGTTGCAATTGCCACCACTTCCCTATGGAAGCGTTGGGGCAAGCCAGCACTCAGGCCAACGAGAATGAAATTGCAAATGGCCGATGGTCACATAGAGAGACCCCTAGGATTGCTAGAAGGAATAACTCTCACCACTTGTGGTGTCGAGTTTGAGCATAGTTTTGCTATATGTGACTTCAGCAAAAATCATGCTTATGAGATGATTTTGGGAAGACCATTTATGCGACAGTTGCAAGTGGTACAGGATTGGGGAACCAACTCCTTGTATTTGCAACACTTGGGTGTTACGACCAAAGTCAATCTCAAGGATTATTCTCATAGAGATGTCCCTCCTATCCAATGGAATCCCATCCATAGAGCCAAAGATGATACAGAATCGGTGCATTCCATAGGGTTTGGATCCTCATGGATGCATGAAGACACTCACTTATGGATGTGCAAAGTAGCAGTAGAGGAAGAGAAGAGAGAAAAGGCCAGAGAAATAGGTGCAAACGAAACCCATAGACCCATTCAAGACCCAGCCTATGCACCTGTAGTTTTTCCAGACGAGGAATTCGAACCCCATGGCTGGGCAGAAATTTTAGCAACAATGGACGTAGCCATCAATGAAGAACAATGGACACCTCACTGTGATGAGGATGGCTATGACATTTCAGTCTTCTCCATAGAGCCAATCATGGGAGAGGCAATTCTAGAAGAATGCGAACCTAGCCCTGATGCATTTGAGGATGCAAGTGACTCCGATCTAGAGTCAATCATTATGGACCCACCATTTGCATCAGATGAAGAATACTTCCATGAAGTAGAATTTCAACCCCAGAGGCATGGAGAAGTTACAAATGATGTAAGATTAGCAACACATGTGACCCCGAAGGAAGAAGGAAAGAAACGAAAGAAGAGAGAAGCCTCACCAGAAGAGGAAGAATCTTTGTTTGAGGTCCTAGAAAATTTTAAGAAGTATGAGATAGATGACAGGAGAGTCATGATAAGAATGCCTAAACGAGAGGTACAAGTAGGAGAGGCCTATGATAACAAAGAAACTACCAAGAAAATAGTAGTGGCCATAGAGGAAGGAGAGGAGAGATGCACGTACATAGGCCATGACCTAACAGAGGAAGAAGAGCATGCGTTAATTGCCTTGCTAAGAGAATACAGAGATGTATTCGCTTGGAGTTACAAGGACTTGAAAGGTGTTGACCCTGACATATGCTCACACACTATCCCCATGACTTCAGACGCTAAACCCTCTAAGCAAAAGCCTTATACATATAACGATAATTATGCTGCTAAGATCAAAGAAGAGATAGATAGACTGGTTGAAGCTGGATTTATCTATGAAATTGAGCACACTGAGTGGGTATCACCCATCGTAGTGGTGCCCAAGAAGAATGGCAAACTGCGCGTGTGCATTAACTTGAAGAAGGTTAATGCAGCCACTATTCGAGATAACTATCCGCTTCCCATCACAGAACATCTCTTAGAAAGAGTGGCTGGCAAGGAAGTGTACAGCTTCCTTGATGGATTTTCGGGTTACAATCAAGTAGCCATAGCTCCAGAGGATCAGCATAAGACAGCCTTTGCCACAGAATGGGGCATTTTTGCCTTTAGAGTAATGCCATTTGGGCTTACCAATGCACCAGCTACCTTCCAGAGGCTGATGTGCCATGTGTTTAAGGAGTTCCTGAGGAAGAGTTTAGAAGTCTATGTTGATGATCTTTGTGCTCATTCCAATATTAGACAAACCCATATTCCTGAACTCAGACAAATCTTTGACAACCAGAAAAGTGTGTTTTTATGGTCAGGCAAGGCAAGATTCTAGGACACATAGTGTCAAAGAATGGCATATCTACCGACGAAGAGAAAGTGAGAGCCATAGCAGAGCTACCTAGGCCAAAGAATGTCAAGGAAGTACAAGCTTTCATGGGGCACTGTGGTTATTACCGACGATTTATACACATGTATGCTGTCATTGCAAAGCCCATGTACGGACTTCTGACTAACTTTGAGTGGACGGATGAATGTGAGAATTCCTTCCAGGAGCTTAAACGAAGATTATGTTCAGCACCAATCTTGACCACACCAGATTGGAATAAGCCATTCCATGTTCACGTGGATGCATCCAACTATGCTATTGGATGTGTGCTTGCACAACCTACTGGTGAAGGTAATATGGATCTTCCAATTACCTATGCCAGTAGACAATTGAATGCGGCTGAACGGAATTACACCACTACAGAGCGAGAAGGATTAGGCATGGTATACGCAGTTAAGAAATTTAGACACTATTTGCTTGCAAATAAGTTTAAATTTTTTACTGATCATCAGGCATTGTTATATCTCGTAAACAAGCCATGCAATACAGGACGATTAGTGAGATGGTTTCTCTTGCTAATGGAATATGATTTTGAGGTTGTGGTAAGAAAAGGGAGGACCCATTTGAGAGCTGATCATCTTTCTAGGCTCACATCGGGAGAAGCCCCACAAGGAGTATCAGACGATCTTCCTGATGCTTACTTGTTTAATTTGGAAGTGGTGCCGCAGTGGGCTAAGTCATTGGTACCAGTATTGACATACGGGCCTAACCATCCAGTGGTAAACACACGGAATAAAGAGGTTGTAAAAGCCCAAAAGTACCACATCATGGCAGGAAGCATGTACAAGCACACAGATCAAGGGATCTTGGCTTGTTGCGTAGAAGAGGATGAGTATGCTAAATGGTTGCAATTAGCACATGTAGGTGCGTTAGAGCAACACTACTCAAAGCAACGAACTTTACAGACCCTAAAGAGACTCGGAGTACATTGGCCAACCATGGAAGCTGATGTCCAAAAGTTGTGCAAGGAATGCCCAATCTGTTGCACTAAACCACCTGTGGAACATGCCACCCTTTATCAAGTATCCATAGTGCCAGATTGGAGCGAACCTCTCGTATCCTTCCTGAGGACAAACACATTCCCTCCAGACATGACTCTGGCTAGGAAAAGGAGTTTAGAACAAGAAGCCCTGGATTACTCACTCATTGGTGATAATCTATACAAACGCGGCAAAGATGGTTACCTAAGACTGTGTGTCCATGAGAGTGAGTATCTTAAGATCTTAGAAACTGCTCACCAAGGTGTAGCAGGAGGACACTTTGGACCGGATCGGGTGATCAAGGCAATTCTATTTGCGGGCTTCTGGTGGCCTACCCTTCACATGGATGCACATACCTATGTGAAACGGTGTGATGTCTGTCAGAGGACTCAGTATCCTATACGCAAAGATGAGATGCCACTGAAACCTATGATGGGTGGACGTGCATTTTCTAAGTGGGGAATAGACTTTGTAGGTCCTATTAATCCCCCAGCTAAAGGTTCTCATGCGGAATACATCATTGTTGCGACAGATTATCTAACTAAGTGGGTAGAGGTAAGGGCTACGACAAAGAACGATGCTCAAACAACTGCTAAATTCTTGTTTGAGAGTGTATTCACGAGATATGGGCTACCTATAGAGCTTGTAAGTGATAGAGGCACTCATTTCTTGAACAAAGTGATTGAAAATCTACTCCAAGAATTCTTGGTAATACACAAGAAGTCTGCCCCCTATCACCCTCAAGCTAATGGACAAGCTGAGAGCACTAATAAGATCTTATGCAATGTACTGACAAAATTAGTGAACACTAAACGCTCTGATTGGGACAAACAGCTACACCATGCTGTTTGGGCATACCGAGTTGCCTACAAAACGGTACTCCAAGCCACCCCCTTTCAGATGGTATTCGGCCAAAACGCTGTGTTACCCTTGGACTTCTTGATCCCTACATTGAGAGTAGCACAAGAGCACGAATGGACAGGTCATGAGCTCTCCTCTAGGATGTTTGACCTTGAACGATTAGGAGAAACAAGACTGAGAGCCGCTGCAGGAATATATGCAGCCAAGAAGAGACAGAAGGCATACTTTGATGCCCACGTGAAGGATAAGGGTTTGAAAGCAGGAGATCTAGTTTTAGTCTATACACTGAAACAACATGCAAGGAAGCTAGAAAAGAGAGGCTACAGACCTATGATCATCAATAGGATCTCCACGAGCGGAGCAGTACAACTAGCCACGTTAGAGGGTGATGTTCTCCCAAACTATATTAGCGGTTGCAGAGTCAAGTTGTATCAGGAACCCCTCACGGAGGAAATGCTCAGCCGACTCAACACTGCTAAGAAACGCAAAGAGGAAGAAAAGCGAATTCGAGAAGAAGCTCAAGCAGAAGCTTTAGAACGCATCAGAAGGATGAAGTTACGAAGGCAAGGCCGAGATCAGACTAGAACAGATGACTATGCAGATCAAGGATATCCTTTGGCCATGTGTGAAGTCGCAGGAACAAGCTCGCATAGGATAATTGATCGACGTCCTTTCATAACCCTAGATATAGGACAAGGAACGAGTGCAAGGACCGTAAGAGCCTTGATTGACTCAGGTGCAGCCACTAGTGCGGTTAAATTGTCTTACTGTCAAGAGTTGCAGTTAACTGTCAATCCTGTGGAAGCATACCTCATAGGATTGGGAGGAGTGGAAACCCCTTGCATGGGCGAGGTGGAACTTCCCCTCTACATTCATGATGAGACAATGATAGTTAAAGTACTAGTGTGTCAAGATGAGGACCTCACGGAACCCCTTGTCTTGGGTCAAGACTGGATCTATGACCAAGCAGTCAACTTGAACCTAAGAAGTGGACTTCTTCAGGTATGGGTCAATCATAGTCGAATTACAGTAGAGTTGGATAATGGAGCACTCAAAGAACTAGGAAAGGCACAGACTCCTGGTCCTTCCAGGAGTACACATGAAGATGACCATGCTGTTCTTGTCCAAAACTATGTGTTGCAGAGGAATGCTACGCGCAAAAAAGGAGTCAGGGAGGCAACGGAACTCCCTTCTTTTCCAAAAGTCAGAAGGAGGCAACAACCAAAGATGGCTCAAAGGCAGAAGAAGTAGAGTACTACCTATGCCGGAAATCAAAAGAACCTGCGCAGCAGAATGTCTCAACAAGTGAACCAAGTGTGGGTGCGAAAAGGCGAACACCCGGTTGCACTCACGCCAACCGCACGGGCAAAGCCTCTTATTAGTAACCAACAACACGTCACTAATAAGAGGTCTTTCGGAAATTCTTCTGCTAACCTGAAATTTATTTGGGTGCCCAAAAAGTCGATGAAGGCTAGCCCACAATCAAGAAAAATTTGGGTGCCTAAGGTTTGTTTGCGGGCTCAAATAGCTACACCAAGAACACACCCTACACAGCATGATCCATTCACTCGCACAGCCTACATCCACTCATTTTCAACACCAAGGCACATGAGCACGAACAGAATCAGTTGTAAATGGGTACCTAAAAGGCCTCATGTTCAAGCTGACACACCTATAAAGCTCTCGAGAATCTCTACGGAACCACGAGCAAAACCCATCCACTGCATTTGGCAGCCCAAGACTTGTAACAAACCCCCGAACCCCGATTGTAAATCCATGACCACCTACTAACCGCTTCACTCTCACATCACATCATTTCGCTTAGCTCTTAGGTCTACCTAACTCCTAACTACACACACCAGCATCGAGCACTTATTAACCCCTAACCACTCCCGAACTTTAAGTTAATGTTGTAACAAGGGACACCATGTCATTTTTGTGTCCATTGCAATGTTAACGTTTATTCATATATTCTCACAGAATCAGCTACGACATTTTCAACATGGCGGAGGCAGCAGGAACTAGCTCTCACACAGAAACAAGCCCGCAAGTGGTGGACTTGGACAGTTTACCCGTTTTGCCTGAGACAATTGAAAGACCAGAAGAATTGCAGGCCGTCAAAATCATACCTATTGCGGACCCTCCGCGTGGCCACACCATGCCCGTGGGAAAGACTTCACATTGGTTTACCGAGGTGGCAGGACCCTTGGGTGAAGGAACGTACCTATGGGAATCAGAGTTGGACTTCAATGGGAAGCAAGGCAGATACCATTTCTTTACAAGAGAATTTGAGAAATTACAAAATGCAGAAGGTCTACGTCTGATATGGGAAAAGGCAGGATTGAGTGCCTATTTCAGTGCCCGACTCCCAAAACCTGACTTCATGCGATGCTACTATCTCATCAACACCTTGACTCCAAACCAGAACCCAAAAGGTGCAAGCTCATTTGTGATTCCATCTCTGACAAAGGGGAATGAGCTCAAGAGGTTCAGGCTATCAAACAATTTGGTGAGAGAAGCTCTAGATATGCGCGGAATGCATATTCCTACAGAAAAGGAAACCCTAGTACCGGATTACATGAAGAATCGAAGTCTCACCAAACTCAAGGACATGGTATCCATGACGCCTAATATTTGTTGGTGCAGACCAATCACCAATTGAAGGCTTGAAAGATCAAAGAGTGAAGGAAGGATCAATTCATGAAGTTTGGAAGAAGATTGCACTCAGAGGATAAGAGAAGTGTACACATATGTACATTAGTATAGTCATAGGTGACTTAGATCTTTGTTTGAGTAAGAATCTTGTACAAATTATCTATAAATACTTTGAGAAAAGTCGGGGCATGTATGAGAGCATATGTGACATTAGTTAGAAGCCAAGATTGAGGAAATTAGAAGTCATGAGTTAGAGAAAAAGTTAGTTGAGTTAGCTCTCATCACTCAGTTGTAAACTTTTCTGAGTAAAATGAAAATCTTGCGCCCGATGTTTCTGTGTGTTCTCCTTCTACAGTAGATCAATCGTGAAATGTTTTTGTACAAGTCTAAGTTAGAAGGTGCTTGACCTCTGTGCAAAGTTTTAGCTTCCAATTGCAATCAGGCTTAGAGAATTAAGTGTAGGAACATTCATATGTGAAGTGTGTTCACAGGTTCCTGACACAGGCGCAGATTTCGAAGTTAATGTTTTGATCATTTCTCCCAGCACAGTTTAAAGTTTTGCATGAGTGAGGGCTTAATCTTTAAGTTGAAAGATAAGCTACTTATGGCTAGAAGCATTTTGTAAAACGGGTTCGACATTGTGAGAACCAAAGTTAAGAAGTTAGGGGTGTCAAATCGACTTCTCAGAAGTACAGATTTGGACATAGGTAACTTGTGAAGTCAATTTCTCAAGTTATACTTAATCTTTTGAAGTGATTCAACTTGGAGGAGATGCGCAATCTCTAGGAGATGATTCGTACAAAGTTTCATCAAAAACTTTACACGTTTGATAGGTTAATGTGAAGAAATAGTGCAGCAGACTTTTCTGTGTTTTATCTTCTTCACAGATTTTCTCAATTTTGATAAGTTGAAGATTGATCCTCTAAATTAGTGGAAGTTTTGACTTACTCTTGGTATAGAGGTGCTCTAATCACAAGAGTAGGTTGTTCTTTTGGAGATTAACACTCTCCATCAATATTGCAATACACCTTCGCATGTGCATGCAACACTTTGCTTTCCCGGCGCAGGATAGATTCACCATGCCGCCCAAAAAGATTTGGTTTAGCTTGTATCTGGCAGAGACACACAGCCTCACCATCAACCTACCCCACTGGATAATTGATCAGATACACCTAGCTCACAAATGATGGCCGCGGAAACAGGTTTTATATGGTTGCTGTGCTCTGACAAAAATCATTTATAGGTGTTTGGCTTATGACATTCCGATCCAACGGGCCCTAATGTGGAATCGGGTAGAGCAGTTTAGAGGCACGACATCCACTGGACCCCCTTCTAAGAAGATGAGAGGCACTGTCCAAGTCCCATGTGCTCAACCACGTGGAGCCACCCTAACACCCGACGTCACCCCGCCACCCCGAAGAGTCCGACCATTCACACTCCGACTTCCAAGACGCAGCACCGATGGTTCCACCTTGATATTCCCTCCCATTCCAACCGATCTTGAATTTCCTAGTTGTGCACCTTTGGAAGAACTCACTAATGAAGATTTCGAGCAATTATTACAAGATGTAGAGTTGGAGGCAGAAGAGGCACAACAAGCGGAAAACGTGCAAACGTAGGCCACAACCTCCCAAGCACCTGTCACACCTGTTGAAGTGGATGCCGAGGATGACGGAGATGAAGAACAGGAGGATGATGAGGAGGAGTATGATCAAGAGCACCAAGAGGAGCAACAAGAAGTGCCAGAACTTGTAGGTGCACCAGCATATACAGCTCAACTACGAAGGCTATACGACACTATCAAAGCAGTACAAGAAAGGCATCAACTCTCTCTGGTATCAGGTCAAGCTTTGATGCAAGAAATGCTATCAGATGAAGGGGTGGACCAACACTTCATTGACACCCTCAAATTAGTGTCAGACTCTTTAGGAGTTCCGGAGGCTGTCCACACCGCAGTCCGCCAGTCCGTAAGGTATGACAAATGCAGAGTGGACACGTTACCACGAGCAGGTAAGACTATCAGGATACCCGTCACAGAACCAGAAGTACCCATTGAGACCACAGCCACCCCCACAACCACCACTGACCTCTCCGCCGAAACCTTCGTTCAGACATCACCCATCTCACCCCAGCATCCTCCATCACCACCTTCTCCACCCCCACCACCACCTCCCACCTTGGAAGAAACGACAGTCATCACCTCTACCTTCACTTATAACCCATCCTCATTCAAATCATTCTCATTTCGAGAACCCACCTCACAAGACACCCTCTTCTCCTTCGTCACCAATCCCTTGTACACTTCGTCCCGTCTATCCTCTGAACCCATGACTGGCCATCCCATAATTCCAAGTGTAGTTGGAAACCCAGCACCCACAGAAGGCACCCTGTGTTTCCCGACCTATCCCCCAATACGGGTACCTCCATTCCATGACCCCCACTTCCCATCTGGCCCCTACACCTCTTTCAACCTGACCGCGCCACCCCAATACCCGTCCGTTGTGGAGCAGTTCACCCGCTCTCTAATGTTTCCGAGGCACATTTCTCCGATGTTCGCAACGACATCAATTTACACGAACACCACACTCACTTCACCTACCATACCCACCTACGTGGTAGCCCCTGTACACACCACCTTGTCTGACCCAATGGACATTTCACCAACCACAGCACCTCTCCCCACAATTCCACCATCTTCCCCCCCCTTGCCCCCCACCTCACCACTCACATCATTGGCACACACAACATTCACTACCCCCCTACCCAATCCCACCTCCCCTGCATTTCAAACGTTTCCCCTTGCATCTCATAATGTAAATAGCATGTTCAACACCTTACTTCAGTGTGCACATCAACTGCAACAAGAGTACCATCAATTGGAAGAACACACTACGGCACTCCAAGCAGAATCTCAACGTCTACAAGCTAGAGTCACCACTCTTGAAGCTGACTACCAGACGCTCCTAGCCGAGCATACCACCCTACAGCAGGCTCACTCCGAACTGGAATCAAAGACATCAACAGTAGATGACCAAGCAATCAAAGAACTAGAAACAGTGCTTCAAGCGCAAATGATCTCTAACGCTACACTCAGACGCAACATTGGGCTATTAAGGAAGCATATGGCCGCAGCACTAGAAGAGAACAAACGACTTCAACAACAAAACCAAGACAACTTTGAAGCGGCTATGGAAGGAACCGTAGGAGCAACCGTTAGCCCGACCAGATATAGAGCAGTCCCATCGGAAGACATTCGCATCTTACTTGAGGAGCATGCAAATTTCTTGGAGTCATATGAAAAGCTAGAGACTGAATGTGCAGATCTCAAGAAACAGATTGCCAGTGTTCCCACAGCTCAACAGGAGCCGGTAATCTTGCAGCACTCTACAGAAGAAATGGAGACCCTCCGGAAACAGGTGGCAGAACTCCAAGCACGCCTCCTCCCATATGAACGACCACCCTCGCCCATTGAAGAACCAGAACCTGAAACAGTAGTGGAAATCCCCGTCGATGACAGCTATGAAGAGCCATACGAGCCTATGCCGACGCCTGGTGGTCGAACTACGGAAGAAGGACAAGACACGTTAGAAATTCAAGTTCCAGATTGGGTCAAAAGGGTCGAGAAAGTGGGTAAGACACATGATGATCGTGTGGCCGTGCAAATGCAATCTCTCACAAATCTAGAAGAAACTGTCCTTCGGTCTTCCTACTTTCAAAATTTATCCCATCAACGGTTAATCACAACATCAGAATCGCAATACATGCCTTATTTTGTCTTACTACATGATTATAATGCAGAAGTCAAAAGACATACAGGGAAGGAGCCCACATTCGCCACTCAATTTGAGATAGGGGATTTACCGACAGATGCACGTGCTGGCTCGATCTTCCAACCTAATTGGCGTGCACGTCTACTCACCGATTACCCAGAGATGATGAGTACTTGGGCAACCATGCCACTATATATCAAGTATAATCCATGCTATTGTCCAGTGGTACGTCGCAGATCCTGGCAAGCATTTGCAATCAAGGTACGCAACAATAAAGAATGCTCGGCTTGGATAAACTATCCATATTTTGCTCCGCCTCGGGGGACCCCAACCGTAGCTTACATGATATCAACAATTCGGCACTGGTCCACACGCCTAAATAATGTACCCGACATAGCAGCGAAAATGTGTATGAAGATATTCGAGCTCATGACCATTGTCTTCAAAACCTTTCGGAATGTCCAAGCTCCATACATCTCTGCCCCTGGATTCTCTCAAGGCAACAAGGATCTAGTCCACGACATGAGCCAAACCCCCTCGGTCACTATCATCTTTGCTTGGCATGCACGAATAAAGTACTTGCCCGCATGCTTCAAGCAGACATTTGAGGAAATGTTCTCTACGGGATTCTGGGAATACCATTCCGAAATTTTCATTCCCAGACCCACACATTTGCTACATCTATTCGCAGTAGAACAAGCGATCCATGCAGATCAGTTACGTCTGCCACATCCGGACATTCCAGGACCAATCGATTGGGATCGTATGATGACAGATTTGGCCAGAGGACTACGCATACAAGAACATCAGCTTGCCACTCAGGTTGTGGAATATTACATCCAACACTCCCAGCAACAAGGGTCTATCAGGGACGACAGACGCGAGAGAGGGGGGGGTGTTGAGAGCAGTATGGGCACCCAAGGACCGACTAGACAAGGAAGCCAGCGGAGAGAGTCAGAACAAGGTGAAGGAGTAAGTAGACAAAGCAGTCGACGCAAATCTGGCAGATAGGCCCTTCAATTTTTCCCAAATCAACATCTTTTAACAGTGATTCTTATCACTAACAATCATTGTAAATACCATTTCATATTTTTTTAGCTCCATTTTGTGCAAGCCAAGGAGTCCTTGAGCTTGAGGAGCCTTAGAAGTACCTAGATATCAATTTTCGTATTTTTTAGACTCCGTTTAAGCCCTCAAATTGGCCCTGGAACCTAATTTTTAACTAGGCCGGACACTAGGTCTGGACAGGGCCAAAACCTAGTCAAAAACTATAAAAAGAGCTAGAGAGCTCATTTTTGAGGGTGGATTGTAATTGAAACGAACTTATAAGAGCATTTTGAAAGTAATTGAAGAACTCCATTGATTCTCACTCTTTGTCTTGCCGTGTGTGCGCGTGTGTGTGTATGTGTGTGCATGCTAGTGTGTTTCTCACTCACACACTTGTGCCGCCACTTGCTCGAGGTCTTCATACCATCCTCACGTCTTCCCGGATTGACATTAAAGGAGGTGCTACTCATCATTGAGCTACAAAGACCCTTCTACATATGAAGAGGCAAAAGGTAAGGAAAATTGGGAGAAAGCTATGCAGGAAGAGTATGATGCATTGATGGAGAATGAGACATGGGATTTGGTTCCTAAAACAAATGGTCAGAAGATCATTGGATGCTAATGGGTCTACAAGAAAAAGAGGTATGTAGATGGAAGTGTGTCTAGGTATAAAGCTAGACTTGTTGTGAAAGGGTATGCTCAGACATATGGTATAGATTATGATGAGACATATAGTCCTATGGCAAAGATGACAACCATCAGGACACTCATAGCCATTGTTGCATGTAAAGGTTAGAGACTATGTCAATTAGATGTGAAAAATTCTTTTCTAAATGGTTATATTTTAGATGATGTTTTCATGGAACAACCACAAGGGTTCAAAGATAGAAGGTTTCCTCATTATGTATGTAAGCTCAAGAGAGCTTTGTATGGCTTGAAGCAGGCCCCAAGCGCATGGAATTATAGACTTGTGAAGTTCTTGAAGGAACTTGGTTTTCAAGTATCTAAAGTAGATAGTAGCATGCTTGTCAAAACAAGTGGTGATGGGTTCATTTACATGTGCATATATGTTGATGACATAATTCTTACAAGTACAGATGAGAAGGGAATTCAAAGCCTCAAGAAACAAATGGAGAAAGAGTTCAAGATCAGTGACTTGGGAGATTTGTCATATTTTTGGGGCATGGAGATTTCATATACTCAATATGGAGTATATGTAACTCAAGAAAGGTATTTGAAGAACTTATTAATCAAGTTTAAAATGGAAGATTGCAGGGTAGCACCTACTCCAATGGAGGTGAGCAGATATGGAGAAGAAGAATTCAAGGACATGAAGCTTTATCACAGTTTGGTAGGTAGCTTAATTTATGCTACATTAACAAGGCCTGATTTGTCATATGCAGTTGGAGTATTGTCTCAATTCATGCATTGTCCTAGGAAAGAACATTGGGTTGCAGGACAAAGAGTGTTGAGGTACATTAAGGGTACACTCAAGGAGGGTTTGTATTATGGTTTCACATTCGATATAAACATCAAGATATATAGTGATACAGATTGGGTAGGTAATCCTGATGATAGGAGATCAACATATGGATACTTGTGTTACATGGGAGATACGTTAATATCTTGGTGTTTTAAGAAGCAACACATAGTTGCTTTATCATCTACAGAGGCAGAGTATAAAGGTACGGTTGAAGCTACAAAGGAAGTCATATGGTTGTAAACTCTCATGAAGAGTTTTGACATTATTCAGAGTACACTCACTATTCATGGGGATAACATGAGCTCATTGTATCTAGTTGCTAACCCTGTTTTTCATGCCAGGACTAAACACATTGAGATTCAGCATCACTTTTTAAGAGAGAAGCTGATTGATAAGGAGATTGAAGTCATACATACTTCAACAAAAGATCAGATTGTAGATATGCTAACTAAAAGGTTGGATGGGCCAAAGCTACAGAGATTCAAAGACATGGCAAGTATAAAGAAGAAAGAGAAAACCTCAATTGATGATTGAGGGGGAGCTGTTGGTGCAAGTCAATCACCAATTGATGTTTTGAATGAAGGATTGAAGTCAAATATTGAAGAAAAGATCAGCCTATGAAGCTTGAAGATAGTGCACATTCAGGAAATGAAGACTTGTATACATATGTACATTGAACTTATAATTAACTCAAATATACCGTTAGTTTTGATCATGAACTTGTACATATATGCCTATATATACAAGAAGAATGTTGAGATATGTATGAGAGAGTATGAAAGTTGATGTAATAGTCATTTAGATGATTAAGGAGTGAAGTAGATATCTCTCATCAACAGATGTAAATTTTTTCGGAATAGAAGAAAAGTTGCACCCGATTTTTCTCTGAGTTCTCCTTCTGTGCTTGATCATTTCAAGGATCCTTTTGTAGATGTCTAAGTCCATATTTAATCCATCTATTGCTAAGATTTGAGAGCCTAATTGTAAACACGCTGAGAGAATTATGAGTAGGAACATTTGTATATGTAAAAGTGCTGAGTCTCTTTTGAAAGAGGTGCAATCTTGATGATCAAAGAATTGATCAGTTCTTAGAGCAGAGTGTAAAGTTTTGCACAAATGAGGAGTGAAAATATAAGTTGGAAGGTAAGCCATCTATGGCTAAAAGCATTTGCTTAAATGGGTTCTAATTTGGGAGAACCATGTGTTAAAAGTTGTAGGTGTCAAAGTCGACTCTACAAGGGGACAATTTCAAACATAGGTAGATTGTTTGGATCATTTCTCATAATCTAATGAATCTTTTGAGATGATTTAACTTGGAGAAGTTGCGCAACCTTGGACACCTTATACAAATTTTCATCAGAAAATTTACACATTTGATCAGTCAATGAGTGAGTTATGTGCAGCAGACTTTTTTGTGTAATGACTTTCTTCACAGTTAGCTAAAGTCTTGATAGTTTGGCACTTGTCTTCCAAAATTAGTTGAAGTTTAGAGTTATTCTTCATATAGAGGTGGTCTAACATCAAGGATAGCTTTCTCTTTTGGAGATTAACACTCTCCATCACTTTTGAGCATGCACCACCACCTATTCAACATGATAATGCTTGGGTATGTGTATTTTCTATAAATTAATATCATTATTTTATTTTAAAACCATATACAAAATCAAATTATTGTTGATATATAGGAATACTTGCTCGATGATGATGATAATGATAATAATTCTCATACTCATAATGCCAATATACCTTGTACACATCATGGACTTGCTGTTCATCAATTACAAGCAGAGGTTTCTAGAAATCCTCTACCTCCTAGTTTAGAGACTGAAACGGCTGGAGATTATCCATTGCTAGCTCGTGATCGTTCTCTAGTAGAAACATATGATAGAAGAAAATATGGAGGATGGAATAGAGGATGGAATAGAGGACCACTTCCTTTAGATGGAGAGTTTTTTACCGTTTTTGGGTAATTGCTATATGATTGCTCCATCCACTATTACTAGTGTTGGTCGTGGTCTCTTTATTGTAGAGGATTTGTATGTGCCTCCGAACTCTCCAATCACTCTTATGTCATTTTGTGGTCATATATATGGATGGGGAGATTGGCATCGACTTGCATGTTATGTTCAAAGCATGAGTACTTATGGAATATGCTTGAATGCAACGTCCCTTACTAGTAGAGGGATTTCACATGCACAAAATGAAAGGTTATATATTGATGGAAGACCTTACATCCATGGAAATGTAGCAGGTTTAATAAATAGTAGTTGAGGGTTACATAATAGTTCAAGGACTAATTGCACATTTGAGGAGCGTGAAAATAGTCATGAATCACCATACATGAGTAGAGATGTAGCAAGATACATATTTGTCAATGCTATTACTTTATTACATGTTGGTAAAGAATTATTAGTGAATTGTAGATGGTGTAGACCTCCAAGAGCACTCTTTAGCTAGAGAGAGAATGAAAACTTTCTATCCATATTTAATTTTATGTTTAAATTTTACTTTTCATTCATTCATGGAATACTAATGATTTTTATTCATGTGTGTAGATTCCAACATATGATGTTGATGATATTCCACTACACCATTCATAGTTGCCAGTAAGACCTCATTTATCAGAAGCTTCTATGAGGAGGCTACAAAAAAGTGATCATGTGGAATATGCAAGGTTGAAAGACCTATATTCAAAAGAAGATAAAGTACAAGATTTGTGCGACAATGATGAAGATGATGGCATGGCAGATTTTATTGATGATTGGTATCAAAATAACAGTGAGAGCATTGATATTTCTAAAAATGAGAAATATCTTTGAGAGGAATGTCTAAAGCATGTATATGAAGGAAGTTGTTTGACATGACTAAGTGCAAGATTACTTATTCTCAATATTCAAAACCGTTTTGGATGGAGTAATGTATCTATTTCGGCACTATTAAGGTATAATTTTTAATTTTCTATCTATTCATATATATACATGCATACATATATACATATAAATACATACATACATAGACATACACATATATATACATGAATGCTTACACACATATAAACATGCACACACATATAAACATACACACACATATACACACATACACATGTTATGAGAGTAAGGTCAAATTATACATACCTATATTGCATGAAGATATTTTGCCCATCTAGCCTTTGAAATTGTCCACCTAGATTTTAGAATCTTCCTAACACATCTGCTTCTCCTATTCAAGTCGACCTAATACCTTTGCTGCTAACTCTTTTATGGACTTTGCATACAAATATTAAGTATCAGTTGGCTATGGAGGTATTAAGTCATTTGGAAAATGGGAGAAGCAAATCTATATGTAAGATTTAGAAGGATGGAAGAATAATTTTAGAGGATGGGAGGAAAGAAAGCATATCCTCAGAGGTGAAGCAAGTGTCTTTGTTTTTGGATGGCCTCTTAAGCTCTAAACTACAATCTTACATCTATCCTAAGGAACCAACAACACTAGAGTAGTGTGTAAGGATTTGTATAGACATTGAGGATAATTTAGGGGATGAATTGGAACTTTCAAAGGCCTACAAAGACTCGTATAGCTCATCCCAATCGTCCTCAAAACTTTCTAGCTCGATAGAATACCTAGCTAAAAGAGTGGCCCAGAAACTAGGATTCTCTAGCAAACACATGCCTAGGTTAACAACAAATAAACGTTGTTATAACTCTGGTGGTGATCACATGGCAAATGTGTGTCCCAATGTAACACAACCTCAAACCAACCCTAGTGGCTGGTACTGCACAATTGAAAGACGAATCACATAGCACAAGATTGTCTGTACAACAAACAAGTAGTACGATAGAACTACCCACAAGCATACCCTCAAGAAGGTAGGTATCTAGGACAATACAACGTGCAGCCTTAATACTACAGGCCCCCACAAAACTACCCATATCAGATTCAATAGAGACCACAACCCGTTTTAGCTCAACAGCCACCTCCTCTAGCTAATGTGATTCCAGTCAAATATGTTGGTGCAGAAGAGAACCTCAGTAGGGCTTAGTGCGCTCTTCACCCCTTATCACTAAAAGCGATCCCAATTCTAATAGCTTTGATTCCACCCATGTAGATAGTCCACCCACATACTACATTGAGTCACTAGAACATATGGAAACATGTCAATATGATAGTCCACCATTGGAACCTAGCTGGGAGCCTGATTATGCAAATGTCATGTAGAATGTGGTAAAGAGCATATCATAAGAGATTGCCCTAAGAACCTTGCTAATGCCTCAAAAGTGGTGCCCATTAATGTGATAGGTATTGTGCACACCTCAGATGGATCCACACCTACGTGTGTACCTATCCAAGCTATAACAAGAGCCCAAGCACTAGTACAAAATAAAAAACCTAACCCAAATAAGATAGCCAAGACTGGTGAAGTTGGAGAATCTAGTGGTTGAAAGACAAAATCGTGTAAGGATTCATGAGAGAGAATCAAGAGAAATTGGAGTAGGAAAATAAGTCAACTCGAAGGAAGCCTAAAGGAAACTAGAGCTAAAATCCTAGAATTAACTTCACAAGAGTCAAACCAGGAGAACCCAGCTCAAAGTTGAGGACCAATTTTAGTTGAACCCATACCTGAAAATCTAGACACGATGTTCTGAGCATACTAGGAAAGATTAAAAGAAGGATCCCAAATAGCTGAATTGAGTAAGAACTATCCAAGGGTAGACTTAGAAATTGAGAGAACCAAGTTTTGCATGAAAATGGTCAAACTAACCCAGACCATGTTTGAAGCCTCTTGATATATCAATTGGAGTAATATAGCAAAACCAAAGCTACACTTTCAAGGATTATTAGAGAGGCTAGAAGGCTTGATTGCTAGCAATGAAAAGAAGAATCTACAAAAGAACCCTACCATCCCAGAAGTACAGGAAGGGAATGCATCATCATTGTCTCAAGTATTGAACATGGTGTGTGAAGAAAACCTTTCTTCCATACATAAGTATTCACAAGGGTTTCTAAGAGAAATCTAAGAGAAAAAGTGGAGATGCGAGCAAGAAACTAATCCCTCTATTCAAGAGATAGATGACTTATAGGAAGAATTTCCCCAAGACATACCTTCTATATATGATGATGTAGAGGAAGAGCAACTTAGTGAACAAACAGAGTTTGAATCTAACTCCTTACAAGAATTTCCTTAGTTCACAGGACCTTGGGAAGCTAAGTTGATCAGTATGAGAGCAACCAACATAATAGTGAGAAATGAAGAATCAGTAATTCCTCGAAACAAGGAAATGATTAAAAACACTAAAGTGCATTGTCATCTCACTTTAGAAGAATTGCTAAAAATTAAACCTGAGTTGTGGAAACACATAGCAAAGCAGTTCCCAAAGACACTGACCACCCACTCTCAGGAAGGTTCACACAAGAAGGTACCATAAATACTTGTGGAAAAAATTGGAGATATGAGCAAAGGAGAAGAACGTAATACCAATCTTCCAATAATGCACTAGGGCTAAACCATTAAAGACATCTTAGATTCAGGTGCAGGAGTAGCCATCGCTACCACTGCTTTATGGGTATGTTGGGGTAAGCCAACACTAAGACCGACAAGAATGAAGCTACAAATGGCTAATGGATACATAGAGAAGCCATTAGGCTTGCTGGAAGGCATATCTCTCACTGCTTGTGGTGTAGAATTTGAGCACAATTTCACCATCTGTGATTTTGGGAAAAATCATGCTTATGAGATGATTTTAGGACAACCATTAATGCGCTAATTACAAATTGTAAAAGATTGGGGAACTAACTCCTTGTACTTGCAACATTTGGGAGTGACAACCAAGGTTAATCTCAAGGACTATTCTCATCGAGATGTACCCCCAATATAGTGGAATACCATCCATAAGACACCAGAAGAAATAGAGTATGTGCATTCATTAGAATCAGACACATCATGGTTGCATAAGGACACTCATCTTTGGATATGTAAGGTAGCCAAATAAGAAGAAGAATGATTAGAAGTCAGAACTATAGGTTCGGAACGACATCCATGAACCCTTCAAGATCCTTCTTATGCACCTATAGTTTTTCCACACAAGGAATTTGAGCCTCACGGTTGGGTAGAGATCTTAGCCATGATGGATATAGCTGTAAACAAAGAACAATGGATTCCTCATTGTGATGAGGATGGATACAACATTTCAATCTTTATGATCAAAATCTTGGAGGAAGAGCCCATCCTAGAAGAATGTGTGGATGTGTCTCAAGAATCAGACGAGTCAAGTGACAAAGATCTAGAGTCCATTATCCTGGAACCCTTCTGCTTGATAGAAGAAGAATATCTTTACTTTGTGGAAGCCACTACCCCTAAGATGGACAAGGAAAATCAAACCGAACAACCCAAATCACTGATGAAAGATACAAAAAATAAGCAAAAGAAGAGAAAGAAGTCACTTAAGATAGAGGAAGAAGAACCACTCATGGAAGTACCAAAGAACATTAAAAAGTATGAAATAGAAGATAGAAGGGTCATGGTACGGATGCCTAAAAGAGAAGCCAGCATTGAAGCATATGATAATCGAGAGAAAACAAAAAAAAATAGTAGTCACAATTGAAGAAGGAGAAGAAAAATACACGTACATAGGGCATGATTTGACGAATGAAGAAGAAGAAGAGTTAACTTCCCTATTGCCAGAGTATAGAGATGTGTTGGCTTGGAGTTACGAGGACTTGAAAGGACTAGACCCAGATATATGCTCTCATAGGATCCCTATGACTCTAGAGGCCAAACCTTATAAGTAGAAA
The DNA here is from genome assembly GCA_020310875.1 of Ceratopteris richardii. Lineage (NCBI taxonomy): Eukaryota > Viridiplantae > Streptophyta > Polypodiopsida > Polypodiales > Pteridaceae > Ceratopteris > Ceratopteris richardii. Next base: position 135,974,123 of record CM035412.1, on the reverse strand, counting down.
CCATACACCTACAATGAGAATTATGCTACCAAGATTAAAGAGAAGATAGATCGATTGATAGAAGCAGGATTCATTTACGAAATTGAGAATACCGAATGGGTATTCCCCCATCATGGTAGTGCCAAAGAAAAATGGGAAATTGCATGTGTGTATTAAGATTATAAAAGTTAATGCCGCCACGATTAGGGACAATTATCCTCTTCCTATCACATAGCATTTATTGGAAAGAGTTGCGGGCAACAACGTTTATAGCTTCCTTGATGGATTCTCAGGCTATAATCAAGTAGCCATTGCTCCTGAAGATCAACACAAGATGGTGTTTGCTAGAGAGTGGGGCATATTTGCATTTCGTGTGATGCCATTTGGGCTCATAAATGCACCCGCCACCTTTCAATGACTCATGTGTCATGTTTTCAAGGAATTCTTATGGAAGAACCTAGAAGACTATGTGGATGACATATGTGCTCATTCTAACATGAGACATACCCACATCCCTGAATTATGGGAAGTCTTTGATAAATATTCAGAATATCAGGTTTGGTTGAACCCAGAAAAGTGTGTTTTCATAGTTAGGCAAGGCCAAATTCTAGGAAACATTGTGTCAAAGAATGGCATATCTATGGATGAAGAGAAAGTGAGGGTGATTGCAGACCTACCTAGGCCGTGTAAAGGAGGTACAAGCTTTCATGGGTCATTGTGGTTATTATCGATGATTCATACACATCTGAGCTTCAGTCTTCTTTCTGGATTAGTTCTTCCTTGGTGAGCTTTGGGAAGTCTTCTTCCATGTCATAAGGTAGACTAACCTTCCTGCATTCATTCTCATACCATGAGTCATTCTCATCAAAAATGACATCTCTGCTTACCTTGAAACCTTTGTTTGAGGGGTTGTAGAATCTGTACCCTTTCTGGTTCAAGTCATAACCAATGAAGATACATTTTTCAGCTTTAGGGTCTAGCTTTCCCCTTACCTGTGAGGGAATATGCACATATGCAATACAACCAAAGATTTTGCAATGATCCAATGATGGTCTCTTACCATGCCAAGCTTCATAAGGTGTCATTCCATCAAGTGACTTTGATGGCAACCTTTTAATGAGATATGTGGCAGTAGATACACTCTCGGCCCAAAGATAATTTGGTAATTTCTTTTCATTAAGCATAGACCTAGCTGTTTCAACAATGAGTCTATTTCTTCTTTCAGCTACCCCATTTTGTTCAGGTGAGTACCTTGTGGTTATCTCCCTCTTGATACCTCTTTCTTGCAAGAAATCTTCAAACTCATTGGAGAAGTATTCACCTCCTCCATCTGACCTTAGTCTTTTCAAGTTTCTACCTGTTTGATTTTCAACTAGTGCAAGATATCTTTTGAAACAACTAAATACTTCATCCTTATGCTTCATAAAGTATAACACAGTCCATCTGCTATAATCATCAATGAAAGACACATAGTACCTTGATCCTGAAATGGAGGGATCCTTGCTAGGTCCCCAAACATCTGTATGCACCAATTCCAGATAGTCTTCATGCATAAAACCTTTCTTTGAGTAGGGCAATCTGTGTGACTTACCAAACTGACAAGCTCCACACTTGTATATCATGTGTTGCTTGGATACATTAGGTATCCCAAGCACACATTGATCCCTGCACATTTGCTTTAGGGTTCTTTCACCTATGTGACCTAACCTCTTGTGCCATATTTCTAATTCTGAAAGTGTTTGATCCTTGTAATTGTATAAGGCAATGTTTTTGGTGTCATCTAGCTCAAAAGTAAATAATCTACCTGATTTTTCTCCCTTGGCTATCCTTCTGAATCCATGTCTTGGGTCCTCCACATATGCTCCATGTTGATTGAACCTGACCTGTAAACCTTTCTCCACAATCTGACCAACACTCATTAGGTTCTTGGTGATAGTTGGGACATAAAGTACTCTGCTCAATAGGTTCTGATTACCATCACAAGTTTTTACATTTCCAATCTTTACAACAAAATGTTTAGTATCATTACCTGTCTGTACCTGATGTTTGCCCTTGGGTTCTTCCAAATCAGAGAGTAGTGCCACATTACCAGCTACATGGTTAGAACACCCTGAATCAATATAAAATAAATGATCATCATTTGTACCTGCCTTGGAGGTCATATTCATGATCAATAGGGAGTCATCTTGCTCCTCTGTGTAGTTGTTGTAGTCCTTTCTATTTCTGAATCCACCTTGGTAGTTACCATTGTGGTTGTGGTTGTAATTGTTGTTGTACTGATTGTTGTATCCATTGTAGCCTTGGTGTTGGTTGAATCTACCTCTACCTTGAGAGTATCCACCTCTTTGATACCCTCTTCCTCTCTGATTCTTATAATTTCTGTAGCACTCATCTATGGTATGGTTAGACAATCCACAAATGTTGCATGGCGATGAGTTGTAGGATCTCCCCCTACCTGGCTTACTTCCTCTGCCTCTACCTCTTGAAGATCTACCTCTCCCTGCATAGTTTGCTTGGGAGGTAGAGCCTTCTTCATCAACCTTCTTACTTTTACCTTTATCTTTAACCTTCTTATCAGTGTATAAAGCAGAGGGGTTGTTACCTTTTGATTGTTCTCCATTCTTTGTGAGCTTTGCTTCATGTGTGAAGAGTTGACCAATCAGGGTTGTTAGATCAGGAGCATATATGTCCATGTATAGGTCCATTACTGTGGTAAAGCTCTCCCATTTGTCATCAGCCTTTAGTCCATTGATTACCTGCCTTACTATTTGTTCCTCTTCAATCTCCTCTCCAATACTTGCAAGCTGGTCTGCAATGTCTTTGACCCTAGTGACAAAGTCTGAAATTGATTGCTTTGATTGCTTCCTAAGAGTTGTAAATTCAATCCATAGTTGATTCTTTCTGGCCCTTGTACTTGATGAAAAATATGTTGACAAGGTTTCCCAAGTTTCTTGGGAAGTCTTGCAATTCCTTATGGAGGTAAAAGGAAATCAGGTATAGAGGTAAGAAGATATGACCTTGCCAAAGCATCTTTTGCACACCATGTGTTGAGCCTCTCTTGTTCATCCTTGGTGGGTAGTCCTCTAGCTTTGAATGAGGGCAATTCCTCATCTCCTGATATGAATCCAAATAAGCTCCTTCCTTGTAGATAGGTCTTCATCCTTAGAGACCAAGCTTGGTAATTGTTCCTGTCCAATTTGTCAATGAATGAAGGAAAACCATCTCCCATGTTACCTTATTTGCTCTGATACCACTGTTGGGAGAGGATGGTTGGATGCACTCAGAGATTGAGTAGGTGCTGCTAAACCTGCTTCACACCAGCCCTCCTTTGACTCCATGAATGATTAATACACTTGCTTAGCTTCCAAATGATACCAAGAAAGCATATATGTACTTTGAAAATGATATGTGTAATGATCAAATCAAAACAGATAACTTTGCACTTCACAAATCCAAGAAAACTTGCTATTTTGGTATTGACACCTGCTCAGTCTTTCACTCAGTATGACCAGCACACTTATAATTGATCAAATTCCTTCTGGACATATTAAATTAGCTTTACAAGCTACCATTTTCAAGTGGAATGAGAAGAAATGACAAACTATACTCTGAGAAATAAGTTTAGCAAAAATATATGTACCCCCGACTTTTTAGGAACTTTGCAGACACAGACCAGTGAGCACTTCGACTGAGATTTCTCTTCAATGGCTAAACCAATTGACTTGAAAATTTGTAGGCGTGTAGATAACTTTGAGCTGAATCCAATGTGCTTTGAATCACTTGATTTGGTTGCGAAACCACTGAGATATGCTCTGTTAAAGTTGACAGACTTGGAGTAGACAACTCAGAGAATCACAGAGTAGATGAATGTAAGTATTTGTATTAGATCATGTAAATGTACATTCCCATTGGCATGATAAACATAGCCAAATGGTACTCAGAGGTGTAGGCTATAGAGTAGACCTAACACACTCAATGATCACAGATGTTATCCTCGGGAATGGTGAAGAACCACCCGTGACTTTTTCCTTGTAGTTTTTATAGGAATTGAGTGATGATTTGAATTTGAATTCAAATCAATCTCCTTGAATCTTTCACCTAAAAGTTGATTGAGATATACTCTCAATTATAAGATCTAATTTCCACGACTTAATCAAGTAGGTGTGATTACATAAGATGCCAAGTCATATAGACTTTTACAAGAGATAAAATGGTAATAAGTTATAAGCATAAGTTCCTATATCCCTTGCTTCATGTAGAGGTATCCTTTAAGGGTTCCAAGCCAAATGTGAAGGCTTGAATTGCACCAACAATAATTAGGTCATTTTATGCATGTAGGAAAAATTTTGGGTTGACAAGTTTCATATTCTCTCTCTAGACCTTAATTGCATCATGTTTTCCAGTGGGCTTTTGAAGGTGAAGATGAAAGAATTAAGGAAAACTCTGTATGAGGGAAAGGTAGAGCAAGTAGAAGAGAATAAAAGTGCCTGTGTGAGATTTTTGTGAATCATGTTCTAAGTACCTCGTTCAGGGTCCTACGTTTCGTTCATTGTAAGAAAATGCCTTGATTTTACTCTCTCTCTAGAATTTTAAACCTTGTAGGGCTCAAAAGTGGCATTTGGAGGTGGATTTGGACCTCGGACGTCTCTAACACTATTGTGCAGATTGAAAAATTGAATAAAACTATCTCTCACAAGGTTAACCTAATTCCTCATTGTTTTTGAGTTACAGGGCTTTGAAAAGTGCCGTTTTTTCCAACACTTCAAAAAAAAAAAAAGAGGGCTTGTCTAATTCTATTCGACTCCGTGATTCTCATGCTCACGTGTCACCATGTCTAATTATGTATGTTTTTGGATATGTCTTCTTGGTGTTTTTCTGCTATTTTTGACAGGTATGCTAAAGAAAGGAAGTACACTACGATCGCATGGCTTTTTGCGAAAGTTTTGGAGAAACTCGACTTTTTCTAAATTTGGTGGATCGCACACTTCTTTGGGGAGCACGGCTGCGATCAAACGGAAAAAGATAAGAAGGCCTGCGCATCAACACGGAACAGAAATCTGAGAATTACCTTGTGATTGAGAGTGAGAGTGAGAGTGAGAGTGCGAGTGAGAATTTGATTGTGATAGCTCGGGGGTGGTCGGGAGGTAGAGGCTTCGTCAAGAAGCTATTGTCCAAAACTACTGTAACCATTGATTCACATCTATAATATCAGAATTCTTCCTTCTCTGCGTCATATTTGTTCTACTCTTCCGCATCAGATTTTCTTTTACCTTGTGCAATCTCTGTGTTCTTCTCTCCACTGTTATTTCTGAGTAATCGAAAGATTGTGATTGGGGATAGATTGTGATTGAGGAACGCTACAAGTGGTATCAGAGCAGAATCAATCCGCGGGAACGATGGAAGGTCTAACACAAAAGGTTCGTGAACAAGAGGAGCTTATTTAGAAGCTTCTTGGTGAATTGCGCAAAGAACGAGGGGGAAAGCAACCAGAAGGAGCAACAAATTTGTTTGTGGAGCTGAACGATGAAATAGATGAAGGTGCGGGAACATCTAGTGTACCTCGCGAAAAACAAAAACGCAATTCTGAAGATATGGAACGAGGTGAGTTTGCCCTTAACGAAGTCTTCAAGAAGGCAAAGTTAAATGATTTTGATGGCGAGAAGAAGAGTGGTGAAGATCTTGAGGCATGGATTGAAGAACTAGAGGATTTCTTTGACCTTCGACAATTTAGTGAAGATTCCAAGGCAAAAGTTGGGATCCTTCATCTGTGTGGGATCGCGAAGCTATGGTGGAAGTCATATATGCAGACTCGAACGCGTTCTAGTCTTGTTCTATGGAAGGAATTTAGAGAACAAGCTGAAAAACGATATTGTTCTCCACACTACCATATGGAGAAGAAGATGGAGTTCTACAATTTCCGACAACACGAAGTGACAAGCATAGCTTATCTGTTGATGAGTACAAAGAGAAGTTCCTACGTCTTCATAAATATGCATTAGAGGTTAGTGGTAATGCTCTAAAGAGTAAATTTATTGAAGGGCTTCGTGAGGAACTTCGCTATCAAGTCAAGGGATCTGGATGCATTGATTTTCTCGACGCTGTTGCGATGGCTGAGGAACTTTGAGAAGATGGAGAAGTTCAATTTGCAGAAGGCAAATAGAAGCAGATTCATTGCAACGGGACATAGGCCACAAAGACCTGTTGCAATGAACATGAACAATTCAAAGAAAACTCCATCTTCTAACGACCAAGGTAAGAACCCTGCTCAGCCGGTGGAAAATCAAAGGAGGTGTCAACCAATTGAGTGGCAACAAGACCCTAATTTTATTGAGAGGGCAAAAAGACTTGTTCTGTGTTTTCATTGCGGGGAGCAAGGGCATCGGACATATGAGTGCCCGAACAAGGCAGTCTTTCAACCCGCACAATCAAAAGCGATAAACATCATCGAGGAGGGTACAATTATTGAGGAAGCAGATGATGGCGGTAAGTGCACTGACTCTACTTTACATTGCATGGTGGTTAGTTCTTTCACAAAGGTTTCTGTAATCACGATTCCCGGTATGATTTCTGCACATAAAACCAGATTTTTTATCCATTCAGGTAGTACCCATTGTTTTCTATCTTTCAAATTGGTACAGAATCTAAGGATAGCCCTAAATATGCAGATAACCAGACCTGTAGAGATGGCCAATGGACGATTACACTACACGAAAGGATATGTTGAAAACCTTGAATTTACTCTTTCTAATAGACACTTTTCTGGAAGCTTCCATGTAATTGAGATGAAACAGAGTGATGTAATCATAGGCATGGATTGGTTAGTTAAAAATTCTGCGACAATTAATTGTGAACAAAGAACGATCACCGTGAAGCTAAATGATGAATCTATTCATATTCTAGGTGATGTCTTTAATCCTAAGCCTACTCTTATTTCTGTTATGCAGATAATTAGAGGTATACGTGATGGCTGCAAAACATTTGTAGTGTATGTGAACAATCTGCATGATTCAGGAACGTAATGACGAAGATATTCCAGATTACGTAGGACATCTCTTGAAAGAATATGCCGATGTATTTCCGGAAGACTTGCCTGGTATACCCCCACCTAGGCAGATTGACCACGCCATTGACCTATATCCAGGGAGTGAACCATATTCTAGAGCACCCTATAGATTTAACATTGATGAACTAAAGGAGCTTAAGATTCAATTAGATGATCTTTTGAAGAAAGGCTTAATAAAACTGAGTGTCTCACCTTGGGGTGCGCTTGTTTTATTTCAAAAGAAGAAAGACGGCTCTTACAGATTATGCATTGACTATAGGGGGTTGAATAAAAGAACAATTAAGAATAAGTATCCACTCCCTTACATAGATGACTTATTAGGTCAATTAAGTGGAGCGACCGTATTCACAAAGATTGACTTAAGATCTGGATATCACCAAATTAGGATCAAAACAAAGGATATTCGTAAGACGGCTTTTCGAACACGATATGGTCACTATGAGTTTACGGTTCTACCTTTTGGATTAACAAACGCTCCTGCCACATTTATGTGCTTGATGAATAATATTTTTCACGATTACCTAGATGAATTCATCTTATTCTTCCTTGATGATATATTTGTGTACTCTAAAGATGAGTCGGAGCATGCAGTACATCTCAAGAAGACTTTGCAAACTCTTAGAGAACACAAATTGTATGGGAAAAAGAGCAAGTGTTTCTTTGCTAAGGATAAACTTGTGTATCTAGGAAGAGTAATATCAAAAGAAGGAATCCTTATAGATGAAGATAAAGTAAAAACAATAGTTGATTGGCCGATTCCTAAGACTGTAAGGGATGTTAGAAGTTTTCTTGGGTTGGCACAATATGAAAGAGCACATATTAAGGATTTCTCTAAGATAGCTACTCCCCTCACCGAATTAACTAAAAAGAATGTAGGATTAGCGTGGAGTGATGCCTGTCAAAAATCATTTGAAACATTGAAACAAAAAGTCGTTGAGAATTGTGTTTTGAAAATACCAGAAATGGGAAAGCCTTTTGTGGTTGCATGTGATGCAAGTGGTAGTGAGATAGGATGTGTTATTTCACAGGATGGCAGGGTGGTCGCATATGAGTCCAAAAAACTAAGAAAGCATGAACTTAACTATCCTACTCATGATTTGGAAATGCTTGCTGTTGTGCATGCACTTAAGCATTGGAGACATCTATTGTTAGGGGTTAAGTTTGAATTGAAAACAGATCATCAAAGTCTTAAATACATCTTCACTCAACCATTGCTTAACAACAGGCAGAAGCATTGGATTGAATTATTAAGCGAGTATGATTTTGACATTAAGTATCTTGCTGGTAAGGAAAATAAGGTTGCTGATGCATTGAGTTGGAGACCTTTGTGTAATCTTGTTTCTGTAATAAATTCTGATTTTCTCAATCAAATTCAAGAAGAGATAAAATAGGATCCTTTTTATGCACCTATTTTGAATGCTTTGAATGCGAACAGGGGATCGACGTATGAGGAAAAATTTCATTTGCAGAATGGAACACTACATTGTAACAATCGGCTATGCTTATCTTTTGAATCTCCACTAAAAGTTTAAATACTGCATGATTGTCATGATGCACCTTTTTCTGCACATCCAGGTTATTCAAGGACATATGTTAAAACAAAGTATTCTTACTTTTGGCCGTGTATGAAGCGGGATATTAGAAAATATGTAAATGAATGTTTGAAGTGCCAATAGGTGAAATCTGAGTTTAAGAGGATGCTAGGAATGCCTCAACCTTTTGATGTTCCAAATCAAAAGTGGGAGTCTATTTCTATGGACTTTATCACTAAGCTACCTATGACCAGAAGTAAGCATGATACCATATTTGTTGTAGTCGATCGGCTTACCAAGATGGCACACTTCTTTCCTATGAAAAAGACTGATACTGCTTTGAATGTTGCAAGAATCTTTGTAAAAGAAATATTTCGATTGCATGGAATGCGTAAAAGCATAATTTCTGATAGAGATTCTAGATTTACGTCAAACTTCTGGAAAGTGACATTTGAATCCATTGGAACTCAACTTCGTATGAGTACAGCTTTCCATCCACAAACTGATGGGGAAACCGAGAGGGTTAACAGGGTAGTTGAGGATATGTTGCGTATGTATGTGAATGAAAAGCAGGATAATTGGAGTGAATATTTACCCTTGGTTGAGTTTGCATACAATAGTGCATGGCATGCATCTATAAAAATGACTTCGTTTGAAGCTATGTATGGTTATAATTGTTTGACTCCACCTTCGTTTTTGGGTTTTCCAAATAAAGTAGAAGTATCCAAAGAAATGCTTGATAAGATGGATGAAGAACTTGGAAAAATTAAGAAACATATAAGAGAAGCTCAGAAAAGACAAAAGAAGTTCTATGATTTAAAGAGAAGACCACTTGAATTCCAAGTTGATGATATGGTATTTCTTAAAGTTAATCCTCAGCGATCTAACTTGTTGCTAGGGAAGGATCATAGACTTTCTCCTCGATATGCAGGCCCTTTTAAAGTTTTGAAAAAGATCGGATCTCTTGCTTATTTGCTGGAATTACCTAAATATCTAAATGTGCATCCTGTATTTCATGTCAGCTTACTTAAAAGATATGTGTCTAATGTTGCTCATGTTTTGCAGGACAATTATAAGATGAAAGACGATGGCTCTTTTGAGCTTCAACCGGAAATAATATTAGATAGGAAGGAAAGATTTCTTAGAAATAAATCTATAGTAGAAATTTTGGTGAAATGGCATTCATACCCAGTGGAAGATTCGAGTTGGGTGAATTTAGATGACTTTCTAACACATTATCCTTCTTTCCAACTCTGAGGACAGAGTTCTGAAAGGGGGGAAGAATTGTAATAGGCCTCTTTTCTAGTGAAATAATTCATTTTGAACTTTCTGAATTTCATTGTGGGGATAATGCTTAGAACGAATAATTAGGTCATTTTATGCATGTAGGAAAAATTTTGGGTTGACAAGTTTCATATTCTCTCTCTAGACCTTAATTGCATCATGTTTTCCAGTGGGATTTTGAAGGTGAAGATGAAAGAATTAAGGAAAACTCTATATGAGGGAAAGTTAGAGCAAGTAGAAGATAATAAAAGTGCTTGTATGAGATTTTTGTGAATCATGTTCTAAGTACCTCGTTCAGGGTCCTACGTTTAGTTCATTGTAAGAAAATGCCTTGATTTTACTCTCTCTAGAATTTTAAACCTTGCAGGGCTCAAAAGTGGCATTTGGAGGTGGATTTGGACCTCGGAGATCTCTAACACTATTGTGCAGATCGAAAAATTGAATAAAAGTGTCTCTCACAAGCTTAACCTAATTCCTTCTTTTTTTTTAGTTACAGGGCTTTGAAAAGTGCCGTTTTTTCCAACACTTAAAAAAAAAACGAGGGCTTGTCTAATTCTATTCGAATCCGTGTTTCTCATGCTCACGTTTCACCATGTCTAATTATGTATGTTTTCGGATATGTCTTCTTGGTGTTTTTCTGCTATTTTTGACAGGTATGCTAAAGAAAGGAAGTACACTATGATCGCATGGCTTTTTGCAAAAGTTTTGGAGAAACTCGACTTTTTCTAAATTTGGTGGATCGCACACTTCTTTGGGGAGCACGGCTGCGATCAAACGGAAAAAGATAAAAAGGCATGCGCATCAATACGGAGGACACACAGAAATCTGAGAATTACCTTGTGATTGAGAGTGAGAGTGAGAGTGAGAGTGAGAGTGAGAGTGAGAGTGAGAGTGAGAGTGAGAGTGAGAGTGCGAGTGAGAATGCGATTGTGATAGCTCGGGGGTGGTCGGGAGGTAGAGGCTTCGTCAAGAAGCTATTGTCCAAAACTACTATAACCATTGATTCACATCTATAATATCAGAATTCTTCCTTCTCTGTGTCATATTTGTTCTACTCTTCCGCATCAGATTTTCTTTTACCTTGTGCAATCTCTGCGTTCTTCTCTCCACTGTTATTTCTAAGTAATCGAAAGATTGTGATTGGGGATAGATTGTGATTGAGGAAATGCTACAAGTAGTCATGCTGGTATATGTCAAGGATACTTCATTGAGCTTTACGAGATTTATCTACCAAGAGTGATGGCACATTTGTTTCTTGCTAGCTTACTCATTCATGGACATTATAATTTTCCTTGTGTACTGTTATTTATACATTGCACTTGTTGTATTATTGTTTTAGGTCATTCTTGTACATTCCTTTTATGTAATAGAACAAGAAGAAGATCATTCTTCCTTGCCTCAATCTGTGTGTGTGCTCCTCTTTGATTGCGAGAGTGTGTGTGTGAGCTCTCTTCCTTATCTCCTTCATTGTGAAAAGGGGGAGGTGTGATGGGTGGAGAAATGTCCATGGGGTCGGACAATGCTATGTATGTGGGAGCTACCATGAAGATGGGGATGGTAGATGCTATGATCAGGGTATCTATGTGCAGTGAAGTGGATATGCATATTCATGAACCTAATGTCTGTGCTATGGGAACATGAGTGAAGCTTTCCATGAGTGATACATAATGGGATGGGGCAATGGTGGTGATGGAGGTATAGGGAAAGATGGATGATGTGAATGGAAAGTATGGATCACGAGGGAGGGGGATGTGTGTATGGGGATAAGCAGGGATACCTAAGCTGCCCTCAACGGGTGATGGGTTTCCTTCTACACTAGGTATGATTGGGTTGCCAATGGAAGATCCTGTAGATAGAAATGGAGAAGAAAAATGTGAATTGGTGATGGAAGAAAAAAGGCTCCCTTGAGAGATTGGTTCACGGAATGATAAAGAGGTGGTTGAGATAGGGGTGAGAGTAGTGGTTGTTAAGATTACAAGGGTTTCTACAGTGGTGGGTGGCAGCGGTGGGGGAGATGGGGACACTGAGGTGAGATAGGCAAAGTTTGTAAAAAGGTTTCAACAGTAAGATCGATTATGGCTGTTGAAGTAGTCGCTAGTTTCGTGGTTGCTTCCTATTTAGATATGGGGATACATATATTCTTGCCTAGCCATGGATGTGTCTCCACTCTTTGTCTATCATATCGGATTGACTGGCATAGTGCAGTGTGCACTGCTTCTTGAACTCCCGATGATTTTGTCAATAATTTGAGTGACTTAACGAAGTGAGGTTCCACCCCCTCATTTGTGAGGATCTGAACCATCAAGGCTTGGCCTAACAAGAATGAGACGCCTCATCCAGAGCTACTTATAGTTCCACTCCTAGAACCTCCTACTCCAAAGCTTGACCTTGACCTACGAGACGGGCCAACACCTGTATCACGCTGAGGTGTCAAATGCACACATCTACTATTATAGCCACTAGGGGATGGTTGAGAAGATGGTCATGGTGGAGTCATAAAGCTAAGAGACATACCTTCGGTAGGAGTAGCACCACCTGTAAGAGTGACGTCGGCAAGAGTGACACCGGCAGGAGTGAGGCCGGCAGGAGTGAGGCCGACAGGAGTGAGGTCAAGGGGAGTGCTACCATGAGCAACCCAGTACTGTGACACAGCGGCCATATACACGGGAGGCACCTGAGATATAAACTCCAAGAACTGCTCCTCTCTCATGGAACGTGGAGTGACTAGAGGACTGTCTCCCATTATGCTCTATAATAAAAGAACTCAAATAATTAGCATATGATAATAAAGGTAATATAGAGAAATAGTAGTGTACAAAAGAAAATGGCAAAAAAAATAAACACAAATTATTATGTACAAGTGTTTGATTCAAAAATCCTCTATTCTATCATCCTCTTGGAGATCTAATGCACAGAGAATATCTATCTCTATATTGGCAACTTCTAAATCTCTTGGTATGCTATCTTCTTCTTGATCATCATTTGTTGCTTCATCGTGTATCTTGTCTTCTTCAAAGGTAGACATCATATTCATCATACGATTTTGAACCATGAATAGCTTCTCAAAATCATCTGCACTTGTGGATGCATAATTGTTTTGCGGCCTTCTGTTATTTATTCTTCAACCTGCAATCACGTTCAAAGTGTCCAAGTTTACCATAATTCTAGCATCATTTACTGTCATTACTTGAATCATTTCTTTGCAGCTTTCTATGACCTCTTTGGCTCCCCCTGCCTCAAAAATGTCCTCTACCTCCTGCATGATTCTGATGTTGACCTTGGTCTTGGTTACTATTTTCTCTTCCACTTCCAAAACCTCTACCTCTACCTCTTCCTCCGCCAAAGTAGAATACCTGCTCAGAACAAGGTTTTCCTTGGGAGTTTGAGTCCTCACCAAGATTCTTTTCCTCAATAATCAACATGGACACTAGATCAACAATTTCAGAATGTTTTCACTGGTCTCAATAGATGTTTTGAACTGCTTACATGAAGCTCCTAGACCACTAAGGCACACTTTCACCTTATCATCATCTACATTTATGGCAATAGATGCAAGTGACTGACATATGCTTTTGATTTTCAGGGTGTAGTCACTTATCGACATGCCCTTTTCCTCCAATGTATGCAGCTCATTCTTTAGTTGCAATTTTTGTGCCTTTGTATTGGTCTCATACAATGTGAATAAACTATTCCAAGCCTCTTTCGGAGTCTTGGCATCCTATATGTGCCCAATCATGCTATCCTATATGCTAACAGTTAGCCAATACATTACCTTTTCTGCTCCTTGATTCCATTCCTCATATGCTCTCAACTAGTCCACAATTCGATTCCTATCTGGTAATTGTGGAGTGTTTTCGTTCTCTCCTTTGATGTACTTCCAATAACATTTTCCCATCAAGAAATTATTCGTTCCAAATCTCCAAGCATGGAAGTTGTTTTTGTCGAGCTTATCACTCATAAGCTAACTCATTCCATCTACATTTGCCATTTCTGCAGCAGTTCACAACATTGCAACATTTTTGCATTATGACATGATGGTTTGATCTCAGAAAAACATAGTTTTTATGTATGAATAGTACACGGAATCACTTGAAATTTTGGATCTAGAATATATGAGTGTTGCTTGTAGTTTTGCAAACTGACCTAGTTTTTCTATGGGCCCCACCTTGTGGGCTCAAAACGGAGTTTGAGATGACTCCACAATAGAAATTTGACCTTAAAGGGATAACTCTTGAAAATATTTTGACGGCTTCTATCTTCATGCCAATTTTCATAGCAATCTAAGGTTGTTTGTGAATCACGCTTTCTCCATGCCTTCTTCACTATCAACCTTCTCCACGAGCTCTCTACATCCACACTGGCTCTGATACCATGTCACAAGGAAGGACATAAGGAAAAGAGATCACACACACACTCTCATAATCAAAGAGGAGCACACACATAGATTGAGGCAAGGAAGAATGATCTTCTTCTTTTTCTATTGCATAAAAGGAATGTACAAGAATGACCTAAAAGAATAATACAACAAGTGCAATATATAAATAATAGTACATAAGGAAAATCCTAATGTCTGCAAATGAGTGAGCTATCTAGAAACAAATGTGCCATCAATCTCAATAGATAAATCTAGTAAAGCTAAATGAAGTATCCCAGACATATAGAAGCATGACCACTATACATGTTAGAGAAATGAAAAAGTGATATATGTCATTCTAGATCATCACATGTTAAGCTTGATATCCCAACACCCCTCCCCCCCATGCTTCCACCATCCCCGATCCCCTCTCCACCAACATCACTGGCACCATCATGCATTGCATCCACCATTCTCATTCCACCTTTATTAAACCCTACTTCCTTTGCACCTACAACTTCTGTATACATTCAATATGATGACTCACAGCTTCAACAAGATTATCAATAATTGGAAGACCTAAAAGCTGTTTTACACGCATAATCTCAAAGATTACAATCACAAGTTACAACATTGGAAGCTGACAATGAAACACTCCAGGCTAAATACCTCACTATAGAGGATAAGCCTAAAATTGGGCATACATTTTTCATAATTCTTGGAATAAAGTTTGTAAAAGATCATTTTTTGTTACCATGTGAGATTGTGAAATTTAAAATAATGATATCTAACCATGGGAAAGCATTTTCAATGAAGGTAAGTGAGATAGGATGTGTTGACCCTAAAGTTGTTCCACCCTTGATTATCTTTACTATCCCACACGTGTCTTGGAACATTCATCCCATTCCCATCCCCAATACATTATGTGAGTGATACTTTGGATTACACATTTTTATGACATTGGAGTAGAATTATATGTCCATGGATATACTGATGCAGCTCATATTGGTGAATTGCTAAATTTTTTGAAAGAGAAAGTAGGCATGAATATCCTTGAGTCCTCATCTTCACCATATTCTAATAGGTGGTTCACTGCATCCAAGAAGAATAGTAAGTTAAGGTTCATTCAAGATTTGCAACTCGTGAATAAGGTTACTATTAGAAATGGTTGTATGGGTCCTATTGTTGATGATTTTGTTGAGGCTTTTGTAGGACATTCCATATATTCTATGGGTGATATTTATTTAGGGTATGATTAATTTCAACTTGCCTTGGAAAGTAGAGACATCACCACCATGAAGACTCCAGTTGGGTTGGTAAGAATGTGTACATCGCCTCAAGGGGTTACTTACTCTGTAGCTCATATGATGAATGCCATGAGCACTCTTTTGCATGATTTTATTCTTAAAATTACTCAATCTTTTCTTGATGACATTCCCATAAAAGGATGCCTTGAGATTGAAAGGAATGTTACATTGTGTGATAATGGATGTAGAAAAATTGTGCTTGATCATATTAATTATTGTGAAAACATTTTGAAAAGGTTTAAGGAAGTTGGACCAACATTTTTCAAGAGAGAAATCAGATTTTGATGCAAATGAAGTACTTAAAGTAGGTCACTTATGTGGCTACTATGGACAAAGGCCCTAACCTCCAAAGGTAGAAGCCATTAGTAGAATCCTAGAAGTATGCACATCAACTAATGAGGTGAGGAATTTTCTTGGTGCCTGTGTCTTCTACTCTATTTCGATTCTTGATTATGCTCATGTTGCTAATGATTTGTATCAATTATTGAGAAAGCACTGAAAATTCTTTTGGTCAGATCATCATTCAAGTGTTATAAGGAAGCTCAAAGCACTATTACTTGAAGCTCTAGTCTTGAGGAAAGCAAATTACAAGAATGGTCTCCACAACATATGAGCCCCATATTAGCTCTTATATCGATGAAAATACACATGTGAAAAATGCGTGTGGCATTAAAATAGTTGTCAGTATAGGCATGGGCTCCATAATGTTGGTATAAGCATTAGTATATACATCAAAATAAGTGTAGGTATATATGGTGGTATAAGCACCAGTATAAACCTCGATAAATATGCTAGTATATGCATCTATATGATTGATTGTATACATGTCAGTATAAGAATCTATATAGGAGCCCGTTGTCATAGAGTTCGAAACACGGAGGGAGGAAAAAGAAAAGATCCTCGAATTGATAGACAATATGAAATTGTAGATTGATTAAGGACTAGTATGATGTGAGGCTTAGAGGAAGAGGAAGGCAAAAGCAAACATCCTTATCTCTCTTCTTTCGAATGCAGTGGCATTGGAGTTGATAGAATCGATCCACACACTATATATTTAGCAGCATAAGGCATTTTTGTCACAATTAGAGTTATTGTCTCAAACCCTAAGTTTGAAATTCCATACATACAAAAATGAATTCGTATCCTTGAAATTGATTGTTAGATCATAACTATGATACTAGCGCTCATAAGTTTGCAGCATGCACACAATTAAGTGGCTGCTCAGCTTTTAAAAATTATCATCTAACCATAAGATGTGCTTGCCTCCAAAACAAAACAAAAAAAGAAAAGGGAAAATTCAGTAGAGTTAAGTGCGCAAGAGAGCCACTTGTGAAATTGGCAAGGCACGAGAGATTTCCATTGAAGTCAAGTAGAATACGCAAATGAAACCTAATGTTTCCATGTACATATCTGAGTGATAACTCGTAGATAAATGAACCGAGGTGCTTAACATAAGCAAGTATGAGGTATGACGAGTAGGTAAGGCCATAAGACAATTTGTGCAAAAACTGAATCAAAGTCATCAAATACACTTGTGATGCCATTTTTAAAAACTGAATTGAGAGAAAAAAACACAAAAAAAGAACATATTGGTGCATTTACCGTAACATCTGCCCTCTTCACCAAGGCTTGTGGAATAGTATTCACATCCCAAAAAATAAAACTTTATGTCCGTTGGCTCAATTTCTACACCATTGTGCCATCAAAGAAGTAGCTTTAACTTTTGTACAGTAGACTCAACCAATCAAAAGTCGGTTTAAACACATGAGGAAACAAATGAGCTCTTGACTTCCATTCATGATTGAATCATCTTCATGTAGTGCATATGTCCACTAGGAAATTGAAATTGGTTCATAAATCCATTTTCGAGGTCTACTTTCCCTTCTAATTCATACACGTTTTCCTTTCTTATTCATACACGTATGTTTGTATGCATGCTTATTTATGTATTTGTACATATATATCTACATAGAAACTCACACACAATCACAAATATGATTGCATAGTATATACCCGAAAAAAAAACATGCACACCATGCATCATCATAGGACATATACATATGTGTGTCTCTTCAAATGCACATACATTGTTTGGCATGCTGAGACACTCACATACCCACCAATAGCACAAGTAAGGCGCATAGAGACATTCACTCATAAGTGTGGGATTTCCATAGCATCACAACCTTCTTATGTAGGTGCAAATAAAATACAATGAGAAACCAATACATGAGGTGTGACCAATGAAAATTCATTTCAACCATGGATGAGCCCAAATAATATGATTCGCAGAACAACTAAACACATATAGATAAATACACATAATATCATATATTATATTATTATGCATTGAGTAAAGTAATCAAGGAAAGAAATCACCAATTTCAAACTTATTCGTGCCCTTCATATGGATTGACTCGCTTCAGCCATCATTGGTTTCTCGTCGTCTTGTCAAAGTAACATCTTCAAATCAATTTGCTAGTTTGAAATTAATTTCAAATCATGACCACATCCATCCCCTCTAGACCTTTGCATCCTCTGGATGTGCAAACCTACATATATAACAACACAAACAAGCATCAAATAGTCATGGGTGGATATAAATCACCATTTAAAGAAAACCAGCTAGCACATGTCCTTTTTTAGGAAAATTTTTGAACTTTGTACAAACTTTGAGAATAAAGTAGATACAAGTATCACATTCAATCCATTATGTTACAGCCAATACAATCATACTAGCAATCATATGAATGAATTGTAAGCTTCATAGCTCTTCCGTTCACTCAACCTGTTCAGATCCACTAGCTTATCCCAAGCACATGGATATACTAATCCCTAATAACTTGGCTTGTGGAACTAAAATATGTTTTCCCTATTGATCTTCCACCAAACAAACCCCCATGAGACCTTTTTCTCATTTTTCTTTTATTTTTACTTTATTTTCCTTTTTCTTTGCACTTCATCCCAACTTAGACTTTCCGTCTTTACTTTTATTTATTTATTTATTCTTTTATTTACATAGATTGGCCTACGTTGAAATCGAGTGCAACTCATGGACTATCCATCCAACCAGGTTTACCCCATTTGTGTGCCAACGTGACATATCACATGACATACAATGCCATACCCATACAAAATCGACGTCTACGCGTGGCTCTGACCGCCCATCTAGAGTGATTCCACCCACCTATTGACCCATATAGGTGCATGATAACATAAAGGTCAAGCCATACAACGAAACTAGCATTAGTTCGTGGCCCTGATCACCCAACCAGGGTAGCTCCACCCACCTTCTAGTCCATCGCAGCGCACTGACAACACATACACATACATGTATAGTTGGTTGGTATATGAAGGTTGATATGAATCACAATCTATCTGGAGTTAGAATTAGGTGAGAGATCAAAAGTAGAAAGCAAAGAATTCCATTCAATGAGCATTCATGTATATTAGCATGTATAGGCACTCAATTTAATTCTTGCCTTCACTTCCCCTAGTCTTTGCTCTCAAAAGCTCTAGTCTACTAGCCAATCCTACTCATATAATATTGGTCTTTCATTTATTGCATGCAATCACAATAGTTGTATTTCTATGGTTCTACTTAATTTCTCTTTGATTTGTAAAAATCTTAACATGTCTATCACACATAAGATGCAATGCATATTTACGTACATTTGTAGAAGGAAAGAAGTTAGAGTGAAGTGTTTCATCTGATTATTCATCATTGCTTTCTTTGACATCTCTTGTATTTATCATCATAAGCTGTTGCTCTAGCACAATGGTGAGAACCACGTTAAGAAGCTCCACCTCCTTAATGTCAATCCGCGGAAGAGGTAGGAGTGATATGAAGATCGTGAATGTGAGATGAAGTGAGAGTGAAGGTGAGAAGCATAGAAATGCACACACACATACACACACACTACGAAGAGACAAGCAAGACACAATGGAAGGTGAGAAATTAACTCTATTATTCAAGAACACTCTTACAAGCTCAAAATAGCTCTAAGCTCTTCTCTACTCAAACAAGCTAACCCCAAAAATGAGCTCTCTAGCTCTTTTTATAGTTTCTAGACTAGTTTTGACCGGTTTCACATCTAGTGACCGGCATAGTTAAAAATTAGGTCCTAGATGCTATTTGGAAGGGTAAACAGTGTCTAAAAATAACAAAAATTGATACGCTTGTTCTACCTAAGCTCCTCAAGCTCGAGGACTCCTCGGCTTGCACAAAATGGAGCTATGGATTACAAAATGGGGTTTTCTATGTTACAATAGTGATAAAAATCACTATTGGAGGTTTTTGGAAAGTATTTGAAAACATAATTCTTTGAAAAAATATTCAACTGGCTCCCTGCTCCATCGTTACATGCTTCAGCGTCTTCTATGCCTCTGGCTGCTTCCAACACCCCCCTCCCTCTCGCTTCTGTCGTCCCTGACAGAACCTTGTTGTGAGGTCTGCCGGATATAGTTCTGTAGGAGGTCTTGAGCGAGGGTGTGCTTGGAAATACGAATGCCTCGGGCCAGGTCGGCCTCGAGTTTCTCCCAGTCTATTGGTTGTGGTTCTTCCTGTGGCAGGAGCTAATAGTGTGTGGAATAGACCATTCGTTCACAGGCAAATAAGTGTAATAAATGTGTAGGCCTGCTTATGAATACCTCTGAATGGTATTCCCAGAAGCCGGTTGTGAACATCTCTTCGAAAGTCTGCTTGTAGCACGCCGGTAGGTACTTTATTCTGCAATGCCAGGCATAACACACCCGTAGCGATGGCGTTGTACTCATATCATATACCAGATCGAAGTTGCCATGCTCGAAGCCCGGGGTGTTTACATGAGGTGCCTTGACGCGTCTGAAGACTTTAAAAATCATTTGCATCATGTCAAAGATTTTGACAGTCATATGCGCCGCTATATTGTCCATATGCTTTAATCTAGGGAGCCAGTGGCGAATTGTAGCCATCATGTAGCCTATAGTTGGTAGCTCAATGGGTGGCTTAAAATAGGGGTAATTCAACCAGTCCTGGCACTGCTTATTGTTTTGTACCTTAATAGCAAAGGTTGTCCAGGAGCGGCGTCGTGGTACTGGTCCCCAACATGGGTTGTACTTCAAATGCAAAGGTGCCTTTACCCATGTACTCATCATTTCTGGATACTTCTATAGTAAATCTGTGTGCCACTCTGGTTGATAAATCTCTCCTTGCTGTGCATCAAGTGGCAAATCGTCCTCTTCGAATTGAGTCGCATGCGATGGTTTCTTACCTGTTTCCTTCTCAATGGCTAACTGGTATTCGGCCATTAACATAAAATACGGTTTATACTGTAGCTCATGCCCAGATATGTATCATCGTGGGGCCAAATGAGCAAAGAATGGAGACTGTAAAATTCTTTCTTCTATCATCGCCATGGCATGTAATTGTGCCTCTACTCTAGCTGAGTGCGTTGTCCCAAGTTCCTCAATCGTCTTCATCCACGCGGGGGTCGAGAGTTCGTAAGTCATTTGGCCTTCGGCCGTGACGCGTCCGCCTCGGATGGGTTGTGGCTCGTACGCCTCTTCAAACGTTTCCTCCACTGGGATGGTGACAGTTTCTTCCTCAGTTGGCGGCTCAGGTGGGGAATCTGGCCTTGGTGGTGCTTCATATACTGCAATCCTTGATTCAAGGTTTGATACCTGGGCCCGTAATGCGTTGAGTTCCTCTAAGATGTCAGGAGAGGGGTCCACAGGTGCTGGTATGTCTTGGGTCGTAGTCATCTAGCAGTCTTACATGATCTTCTAGCAGCATCCTCATCGAGTCTGAGAGAATGGCTTTGAACCGACTAGGACTGAGTGGTTGGTCTGGATGGTCTAGGGCCGCTTCTAAGTTTTCTCAATTCTGGTCCTGTAAGCGCTGGTTTTCCTCCTTTGCTGCTGCTAGATGTCTTCTGAGTAAGCCCATGTTTCGTGTTAGCATTGCATTGCGGACTGTCTGGGCTCTTAATAAGTTATCCAGGTCAGCAGTGGCTTCCTTGGTCTTTTCTTCGCTTTCTAGTTCTAATTTGTGATAGGCCTCTCGTAAATCTTGGTATCGGTTGTTCAATGAGGCATTCTCAATAGACAGTAAATTAAGCTGCGACTGGAAGTCATTGGTTGTCCTCTGCAGCTGCTGATAATTATTGCCAAGAGATGTGAACTCATCTCTTACTTGCGTCATACACATGAACATTTGTTGAAATGCATTATCTACAGTGGGTGATAGTTGTAATGGGGTGCTAAATGAGGATGCAGTGGGTGTAGATGCAAAGGGAACGGGGAATGGGGTTGGGAAGGTGGATGCGGTGGTGATTGTTGAAAATTATGATGTACCTAAAAATGTTTGTGCCGTGAGTGAAGTGAGTGGTGGTGCAGTGGGCGGTGAGATGTCCATGTCAGTGGACGTGTCCAGTGCAGTGACTGTGAATATGGGTTTGACTGTGGGTGCTTGTGCTGGTGTAAATACGGGATTTACAAAGGTTGAGGAGTAACTTACAGGGGGGCTGGCTGGAGCAGCTTGGTGTAAAGGGGAAATAGGGGTGACAGTGGGTCGGGGAGGTGAGACTGGGGAGAAGGTTAAGGGCGGTAGGAATGGAAAAAGGGGTCTTGGAGTTGTGGGGAAGGATGGAAAAGATGGATGGAGGAATGGGTTGGATAGAAAGGTGGGTGTGTGAGGGGGTAGACTAGGTCTAATGAGTGTGGGAATTGTGGGGTTAGTGGTAGTAGATACGATTTCTGCTACGTCATCAGCGATAGAAGATGTTGGTCGGGGAGAAGGAGGGTGAAGAGGGGAGGCTAGATGGATGGGCAGTGATGGAGGAGCGGTTGGGGTGGTCGGTACTTCAGTGACTACTGAGGTATGTATAGTTGTAGCGCGAGGTGGGGAATCTACAAGGATGGTTTCTGCTGCCAACGAACTTTCGGGAACGAGGCGTGCGTCCCTGGCTTGTTCTGAAGACTGTGCTCCTGTTGGTACACGAATGTATTCACCGGGCTTTGAAAGTAGTCGTACTCGAGGGGGGGGGTCAAACTGTGGTAGTGGCTTTCTTTGTAAGTACCTGAGGGCTTCGTTGGAGCCTACTGATTTGACTAACTCTCTGAATCCTTTGATGTATGCGTCATCGAATCCGCCTGTGACAAGTTCCTGTTCTATTATTGCTTGACTCTCTTCCTCTGTCAGCTTTTTGCGTGCCCATACTTTTTCCATAGTTCTATATAGCTTTTTAATAGCCAGTGTGTAAGCTGCTGCTTCACAAGTTTCATCTTCATGGGTACTTGTATCACCATGTGTGTCTGTTTGTTGGCCTTGGCCATCTGTCTGTTCATACTCTTGGGATTCGTGAGTGCCCTGGCTGGCTTCGTCATTGCCTTCGTCGTCATCGGTTGCTGTTCTTTCGTCATCAGAGCTAGACACAATCTGTCCTTGTGGCTGATCCCGGGGTGTGGTGGGATAGCTAGGCCTTTCATATTCTTGAGAAAACAGTTGTCCTTCTGAAAATTGGAACTCATTGGAGAATGCATCGGGCATCTCAAAATCAAACGTTGTGTTCAATGGCTCTGCTTGTTCTGCTTCTAAATGGGGTATTGGAAAAGAGAAATCTTCCGCACCAATGGTGGTGGGAACTTCTGTTGCCGTGGTTGTAGGTTCTCGAGCAGTGGCTGCTTGAGGTGCAACAGTACTGGTGGTGCCCTCCGGCGTAACTGGTCTTGATAACCGTATATGAATTGGTGGTACCGTGGGAGTGGCTGCTGTCGGTGACTGCTCTGGAGATGGTTGTGGTGAGGGTGATTCTGGGACTTGTAGGCACGGGATAGTGCCTCTCATCCGCTTTCCGGCTCTGCCTTCGCTAGACTTTCTAGCCTTCTTAGTGGTCCCTTTAAATGCCTTCAGCTCCTCACTGGTCATGGCGCGCTCTATGGGTAAATCATATGCCAAACACATATATATAATCCTTGTAAGTGCACAGCATCCATTGATGACCTTCTTTCGCTCCCATCTGTGTTGTGCTAAGTACAACTGATCAATTATCCAGCTTGCAAGGTCAACAGTTTGGGGTCCAGTACATGCTAAGTATAATCCAAACCAGATTCTTTTGTGGGGCATTGTAAAACGATCCTGAGCTGGGAAAGCAAAATGCTGCATGCATATCCGTAATGGCTTGGAGAGCTCAGGGGTTATAGCTGAAATCTCCTCCCACTTAGTAACGTCACCACGCTTCATCGGCTCTGGAACTAGCCGTTCTCTCTCCGTCGGAGTATGCGTTCCATGTATTTTGAGAGCTACGCGAATTAAATCTTTAGACAAATAAAACCTTCTGAATGGAGGATCATTTACCAAGGATGGTAACATGAATGTGCCGGGTAGATCCTTGTTCTCTGAGGCTGTCAAAGTGGTTACTAAGTAAAAGCATCTATAAAAATCAGGTTTAGGCAGAGGGTCACTAAAATATTCTGTAAATCCCGCTCGTGCCCAAACGTGCGTTAAATCTTGTGTATTCTATAGTCCTTCAAATTCTCGTGAAAAGAACTGGTACTTGGCCCATGTGCGAAGATCAAATGCCAAATTGGCCTCAAATATGAAATCAGCGTCTGCTAAGGGTCCTGCTAGGCCTTGAAACCAGTGAGAGTTACGATGAATCTTCTCAGTATACCCTCTAGGAGGGTCGTCGATGGGCATGGGTCCTGGAAAGCCTTGAAACTCTGGTGGTTGCATCGTTGGATAAGATTCCGCGAGTAATTCTCCAATATTGGCCATTGGTGTGCTTGGGCCAGCTTCTGATGGTCCTGCTTCGGTTTGCATGATGACTAACGAGCTAATGGAAAAGATCTGCTACAAAACATTAGCACATTAGTATGGAAATTAATTATGATCCCATTAAGGTGAGACCGCATTCCTTTCCATAACCGATGTGTAACCCGTGTAGCCAAGTGCCGTGAAGTGATTGATGCAATGATTTTTTGCAGAGCTAATGCATGTCTCTAGACACCTACATGGTCAGATTATGCATACATTTCTTGATGAGCTTTTATTATGCATGATGTGGGGTTATGGTGTGTGAATTTATACAAGGTTTGGTTGAGGGTGAATTATTACAAGGGTGGAGTTTAAACGGGGTGGGAGAGTTGTTAGATAAGGGGGTACAAGAAGACGTCTGGATACGTTTCGGTATCCATTTCCTAAGAGTCTTTGAGTGGATGGTGTGTTTTTGCTGAGGGACAAATGGTGGTATCGGGTTTGGTGGTATTGAAGGATGGAAAGATTTCTGAGGGGTATATATTACATGGTTAGAGGGTTGGGCTATAATACAATGTTTGGGTACCCAAATCTGCATGGGTGTGGGTCGATTGATAAGATACTTCTTGGCGATCCAAATCTGTCGAGTATTTGTACTTGTAGAAGAAGATCGAGGGGACTTTGAATACTGACTCTCCTTCTTTTGAAACTTTGTCCTGTTCTAGTCTGCAGTGTTGCCAATAGCCTGTGGTTGTTGTCCTTTTGGCACCCATATTTGTCTCGTGCCACTTGTTTTGTGATGTTGATACTGCTGCTTTCTTTGCCTTATCTGGGGGTGTCGTCGGTCTGGGTTCCTCTGTTGTGGTTGACTCCTTCGTGGTTGGGTTTGAGAGGTCCATTGGATGCTCTGCTTTGGAAAAGAAGGGAGATCCAACACTTGCGTGACCTGCCCATTAGGAAGTGATGCGTTCTTTATCTTTAATCTAGGCCAGTCCGCAGCAAGTTTGGAAGGATGAGCACCGCAGGGTATTGTGCTCATTTGGCCGCTGATGCAACCCACCTGACCGCTGATTGTGTCCATCTGCCCGAGCGGTTGGGTAATTGCCCCCTCTAGTTTGCAGGAAGCCCCAGGGAAGATACTGAGTGATCATATAGCCAATCTTGGCCAAGGATTAGGGGTTCTATCAGGTCATCATCATGGCACACTAGTAGCTTCGCTGTCATGGTCACTTCCTTAATGAGGATAGGAAGGTCCACCTCACCCATGCAAGGGGTTTCCATGCCTCCTAGGCCTATGAGGTATGCCTCAATTGGCCGCATTTCTACTCCTGAATCCTTATACTGGGACCATCTAATCGCACTAGTTGAAGCACCTGAGTCAATTAAAGCCTTGAGCTCTTGGCAAGGGTTGCCGTGCTCTAGCCTGACTGTAATGAATGGTCTCCTGTCCACTATGCTAGGATGAGTGGTTGACTTTACTTGACACATGGCCATGGGATATTTTGGTGATGTTTCGAGAGGGTTATAATGTTCTCTCCCTAGTCCTTGTCTTCTTAGCTTCATGCGCTTAATGCGTTCTATTGCTTCTGCCTGAGCTTCCGCTCGTATTCGATTTTCTTCCTCCTTACGCTTCTTTGCCAACGTGAGTCGTCTAAGCATATCCTCAGTAAGAGGTTCCTGATATAACTTGACTCTACAACCACTAATGTAATTAGGCATTATATCTCCTTCTAAAGTGGCTAATTGTACTGCTCCACTTGTCGAGAGTCTGTTAATGATCATAGGTCCATAACCTCGCTTTTCTAACTTACGTGCGTGTTGCTTTAGCGTATATACTAGAACTAAATCTCCTTCTTTTAGGCCTTTATCTTTCACATGTGCATCAAAATATGCTTTATGTTGCTTCTTCGCTGCATATATTCCTGCTGCTGCCTTTAGCCTGGTTTCTCCTAATCGTTCCAAGTCCATTATTCTTGCTGATAATTCATGGCCGGTCCATTGATGTTCTTGTGCAACCTTAAGGGTCGGTATCAAGAAGTCCAAAGGAAGCACAACATTCTGACCAAAAACCATCTGAAAGGGAGTTGCATTGAGTACGGTCTTGTAGGCCACTCGATATGCCCAAACAGCATGGTGTAACTGTTTGTCCCAATCTGAACGTTTGTTGTTCACGAGTTTCGTCAGTACGTTACAAAGTATCTTATTGGTGCTTTCAGCCTGACCATTGCCCTGAGGATGATATGGTGCGGATTTCTTGTGAATCACCATAAAATCCTGTAACAAATATTCAATGACTTGGTTTAGAAAGTGAGTTCCGCGATCGCTCACTAACTCTATAGGCAATCCATATCTTGTAAAGACATTCTCAAATAAGAATTTTGCAGTTGTGTGTGCATCATTCTTTTTTTTGGCTTTTGCCTCTACCCATTTGGTAAGATAATCAGTCGCGACAATAATGTATTCCGCATGCGTACCTTTTGTAGGGGGGTTGATAGGTCCTACAAAGTCTATACCCCACTTAGAAAATGCACGTCCTCCCATCATGGGTTTCAATGGCATTTCATCTCTGCGAGTAGGAAACTGAGTTCTTTGGCACACATCACATCTCTTTACATAGGTATGAGCATCCATGTGAAGAGTGGGCCACCATAATCCTGCAAGGAGGATGGCTTTGATTATCCTATCGGGTCCAAAATGACCTCCTGCAACACCTTGGTGTGCAGTCTCTAGTATGCTCAGATAATCGCTTTCATGAACACATTGTCTTAGATATCCATCTCGTCCTCTTTTGTATAGATTATCGCCAATAAGTGAATAGTCTTGAGCTTCCTGCTCTAGACTGCGTTGTCGTGCTAAGGTCATTCCTTGAGGGAATGTCTTCGTCCTCAAGTATGTCACTAAAGGTTCACTCCAGTCTGGTGTGAGAGACACGTGATATAATGTAGCATGCTCTACTGGTGGTCTTTCACAACAAACATGGCATTCTTTACACAACTTGTAGACATCTGCTTCCATCGGAGGCCAATATACTCGTAATCTATGCAGAGTCTTAGTAATGTTCGATGTTTTGAATGATGTTGCTTTAATGCACCTATGTGTGCTAATTGCAACCAATTCGCATGTTCTGATTCATCTACACAACAAGCAAGAATCTTTTGATTATCCTGTTTATATATGCTTCTTGCTATGATTTGGTATCTCTGAGATTTGGTAATCTCTCCTTCCTTGATTCTTATCCTAGGATTCTTGGGTCCGTATGTCAGAATAGGGACTATAGGCTTAGCCCATTCTGGTGCTATCTCCAGGTTAAACAAATATGCATCTGGTAGATCATCCACTACTCCTTGAGGAGCTTCTCCTGAGGTTAATCTTGAAAGGTGGTCAGCTCTAAGATGTGTCTTTCCTTTCCTGACTACTACTTCAAAATTGTACTCCATGAGTAACAGAAACCAACGTATTAGTCGTCCTGTGTTACATGGTTTGTTGACTAAGTACAATAGGGCTTGATGATTTGTAAAGAACTTGAATTTGTTTGCCAACAAATAGTGTCTGAACTTCTTTACCGCGTAGATCATTCCTAATCCTTCTCGTTCCGTCGTGGTGTAATTTCTTTTTGCTGCGTTCAATTGTCTGCTCGTGTAAGCTATGGGGAGATCCATGGTGCCTTCATTTGTGGGTTGTGCTAACACACATCCTATGGCGTAATTGGATGCATCCACATGTACATGGAATGGCTTACTCCAATCCGGGGTTGTCAATATAGGTGCTGAGCACAAGCGTCGTTTAAGTTCATTGAATGAATTTTCACATTCATCTGTCCATTCAAAATTGGTTAAAAGAGAGTACAAAGGCTTGGCTATGATTGCATACATGTGTATGAATCTCCTATAATAGCCGCAATGACCCATAAATGCTTGTACCTCTTTGATGTTCGTCGGCCTAGGTAGATCTGCAATCACCTTCACTTTTTCCTCATCCGTAGAGATTCCATTTTTTGACACAATGTGTCCTAGAATTTTGCCTTGTCTGACCATGAAAACGCATTTTTCTGGGTTCAAACAAACCTGATATTCTCGACATTTGTCAAATATTTGTCTTAACTCTGGGATATGTGCCTGCCTGATATTAGAATGAGCACATATGTCATCAACATAAACTTCCAAACTCTTGCGTAAGAATTCCTTAAAAACATGACACATGAGTCGCTAGAAAGTGGCGGGTGCATTTGTTAAGCCAAATGGCATTACACGAAATGCAAATATGCCCCATTCAGTGGCAAATGCCGTCTTGTGTTGGTCTTCTGGAGCAATGGCTACTTGATTATAGCCTGAAAAACCATCAAGGAAGCTGTAAACTTCCTTGCCCGCAACTCTTTCCAATAAGTGTTCTGTGATAGGAAGAGGATAATTGTCTCTAATCGTGGCGGCATTAACTTTTTTAAGGTTAATACACACACGCAATTTTCCGTTCTTCTTAGGCACAATCACAATGGGGGATACCCATTCGGTATGCTCAATTTCATAAATGAATCCTGCTTCTATCAAGCGATCTATCTCCTCTTTAATCTTCGCAGCGTAGTTATCATTGTACGTGTACGGTTTCTGTTTCGTAGGTTTTGCATCTGGAGTCATAGGGATTCTATGAGAACATATATCTGGGTCTACTCCTTTCAAATCTTTTTAACTCCACGCAAACACATCTCTATATTCACACAATAGGGCAACTAATTCTTCTTCTTCTTCCTTCGTCAAATCATGCCCTATGTATGTACATTTTTCTTCTTCTCCTTCTATGGCTACTATTATTTTCTTGGTTTTCTCTCGGTTATCATATACTTGTCCGTCATTCGCCTTTCTATTAGGCATTCGTACCATGATTCTTCTATCTTCGATTTCATATTTCTTGAAGTTCTCGGGTACTTCAAACAACGATTCTTCTTTTTCTGACATGGTTTCTTTCTTCTTTCTTTTCTTTCCTTTACTCTTAGTAGTCACTTCTGTGGCTAACCTCACCTCATTTGTAATTTCCTCGTGTCTCTGAGGGTGAGTCTCTACTTCGTAGAAATATTCTTCCTCTGATGCAAAGGGTGGGTCCATGATAATTGATTCTAAATGGAAATCACTTGCATCCTCAAATGCATCAGTGTTAGGTTCACACTCTTCTAAAATTGAATCACTCATGATTGGCTCTATCGTAAAAATTGAAATGTCATAGCCATCCTCGTCACAGTGGGGTGTCCATTGTTCTTCATTGATGGCTACGTCCATGGTTGCTAGGATTTCTGCCCAACCATGGGGTTCAAACTCTTCATCTGGAAATACTACAGGTGCGTAAGCTGGATCTTGAAGGGTTCGTGGATGTTGTTCTGCACCTAAGGTCCTTGCTTCTAATCTTTCTTCCTCTTGTTTTGCAACTTTACACATCCATAGATGAGTGTCCTCGTGCAACCAAGAAGGATCTGATTCTAATGAGTGCACGGATTCCGTCTCTACCTGTGTCTTATGGATGGTATTCCATTGTATTGGGGGTACGTCTCTATGTGAATAGTCTTTAAGATTGACTTTGGTAGTCACTCTTAAATGTTGCAAGTACAAAGAATTAGTTCCCCAATCTTGTACAATTTGCAACTGACGTATGAATGGTCGTCCCAATATCATCTCATAAGCATGAGTTTTACTAAAATCACAAATGGTGAAAATATGCTCAAATTCTACACCACAAGTGGTGAGAGATATGCCTTCTAGTAAGCCTAATGGTTTTTCTATGTGTCCGTCAGCCATTTGTAGCTTCATCCTCGTAGGTCTGAGTGCTGGCTTACCCCAACGTTTCCATAAAGCAGTGGTAGCGATGGCTACGCCGGCTCCTGAATCTAAGATGGCTTTCGTGGTGTAGCCCTGATGGGTTATCAGAAGATAAGTGTTACCTTCCTCTCCTTCGCTAACATCTCCAATCTTTTCTACGGGTATCTCTGGTACCTTATTTTGTGATCCTATTTGTGAGGGAGTAGTAGCAAGCTCGGGGAATTCATTTGCTACATGTTTCCACAATTCTTGGTTTTACCTTCAATAACTCCTCCAGAGTGAGATTACATTGTACTTTAGTGTTCTTGATCACTTCCGTGTTTCTAGGGATTACTGATTCGTCATTCCTCACTATTATTGTGGGTGCTCTCATACTAATAGACTTTGCTTCCCAAGGTCCTGTGAACTGAGGTAATTCTGTAAAGAATTAGATTCAAATCCTGTGTTTTCGCTCAGTTGTTCTTCCTCTACATCACCGTAAATAGAGGGGATATCTTGGGGAAATTGTTCCTGCAAGTCGTCTATTTCTTGAATAGGAGGATGAGTTCCTTGTTCTTTTCTCCATTTCTCTTCTTGGATTTCTCTCAAAAATTCATGTGAGTACCTATGTATGGAAGACAGGTTGTCTTGACTTTCTGTATTGGGTACTTGAGACAAGGATGGTGCATTCCTTTCCTGTGTCTCTGGGACACTAAGATTACTGTGCTGATCCTTTTTCTCTTTGCTTTCTATCAAGTATTCTAGCCTCTCCATTAGTCCTTGAAAGTGTAGTTCCGGTTTTGCCATGTTATTCCAATTAAGATATCTAGAGGCTTCGAACAAAGCTTGTGCTAGTTCTACCATCTTCATGCAAAGTTTAGTTCTCTCAATCTCTAGATCAGCTCGAGGGTAGTTTTTACTCATTTTAGCTACTTGAGGTCCCTCTTTTAATCTAGCCTGATATGCACGAAACATCATGTCTAGATTTTCAGGTATGGGTTCCGCTAAAACTGATCCTGATTTTTGAGCTAGGTTTTCTTGATTCAATTCTTGTGAAGTCAATTCTAGGATTTTGGCTCTAGATTCCTTGAGACTTCCTTCCAACTCTGTTATCTTTTTACTCCATTTTCTCTTTATCCTTTCTCTAGAATCTTTCCAAGATTTTGTCTTTTTACTGCTAGATTCTGCAACTTCACTACTTTCGGCTACTTTCTCCTGATTAAGTTGTTGATTCTGTAAGAGCGCCTGAGCTCTTGTTATAGCTTGTATAGGCACGTATGTAGGGTTGGATCCATCTGCGTTGTTTACAATACCTATCACGTTGATCGGTGTCACATTCGAAGCATTAACAGGGTTCTTAGGACAATCTTTTATTATGTGCTCTTTACCACAATCGGCACAAAAGCCTTGGATGTTATAGTATTGTGATTGTCCTGCTATCGGAGGATGTGGACAATCCTTTATGAAATGGTCTCATTGGCACCTAAAGCATGGTCCTCTAGGGCCCTGTGGTCTTTGTTGTCTTAATTGGGGCCGTGGATTTGGGTTTGTGTACATCACATTAGCATAGTCTGGCTCCCAACTAGGTTCCACTGGTGGACTATCATAATGATATGTCTCCACATGTTCTGGTGACTCCGTGTAATAAGCGGGTGGACTATCTATATGAGTGGAGTCAAAACTGTTTGAGTTCGGGTCACTCTCTGTGATCAAAGGTGAAGAAGGCACTAAGGCCCTACTTAGGTTCTCTTCTGCAGCAGCGTATTTAACTGAGATGACATTCGCTGGTGGGGGTGGCTGCTGAGCTAAGACGGGTCGAGGTCTCTGTTGAGCCTGGTATGGGTAGTTCTGAGGAGGCCTATAGTAATAAGGTTGAGCATTGTATTGGCCTTGATACCTACCTGGCTGCGGGTATGCTTGCGGGTAGTTCTGTCTTACTGCCTGTTTGTTATATGGGCAGTCCTGTGCTGTATGATTTGTGTATCTTCTCTCAATTGTACAGTATTGGCCACTAGGGTTGGCTTGAGGTTGTGGTGCATTGGGGCACACATTTGCCATATGATCACCACCACAGGTGTAGCAACGCTTGTTTGTTAGCACCCTAGGTTTACTAGAAACTCCTAGTTTCTGGGCCACTTTTTCTGCGAGGTCTTCTATCGAGCTGGACAATTTTGTGGAGGCTAGAGATGAACAGTCTGAGTCCTTATAGACCTTTGAGAGTTCCAACTCGTCTCCTAAGTTGTCCTCAATGTCTATACATATTCTTACGCATTGCTCTAGCGTTTTGGGTTCCTTTAGATACACATAGGAGCGTAGTTTAGAGCTCAACAAGCCATCTAGAAACAATGACACTTGCTTGGCCTGTGAGGGTAGCTCTTGCATTGGACATTGTTCAACATATTGTCTAAACCTACATCCTGCCAGTCTAACTGTTTCCTGAGGGGTTTGTTTGAAGCTATGAATCAACGAAGACGTGTCATGTCTAATCCCACTTTTAGAGAATTCAGTGATGAATTACTCTAAAAAGTGATGGATGTCTCTAAATTGCCTTTGTTGCAATGGTTGGAACCAAGTTAAAGCTGTATTCTTTAACATTAGCCCAAATGCATTGTATTGTGTGAACATGTCTTCAACTTGTTCTGCTCTTAGTACTTGCTTGAATTCTGCAACATGGTCATAGGGATCTCCTGTCCCATCAAAATAATTTTTCATGGATTTCACTAACTGAGTGGGTATCAGTATTCTTGTGTGTTCACGTGGTCTAGGTAGAGGAAAATCATCTCTACCACCTAATGTTCCATGATCTCTTTGTCTATCCGCTCTATTAGTGTCCGTGGTTGTTCTATCTCTCCCTATGGGATGAGTGAAGCTTACTTCGGGTCTTTCTTTATTTTTCTCTCTTTGATTTCCATGGGCTGATGATGTTCCTACCCCTTGTTGACTTGTATTCATGTTCGTTCTAGATGGAGGGAATACCAATTCACCTCTCCATGTGTATGTGTTTTTAGCGTGGTCAGGCACCACAAAGACTCTTTCTGAAGTCTCATCCGGGTATACAACCTTTCCAGGTGTATCCGAGTCCTTGAACTCGTATATCGTGATGATTCCTACCTCACTAAGTAGTTCTGTCTTGTATCTCCAAAAGGCTTCATCAGTTTCTTTATTTACAAACAACTCTATGCTTCTGTTGTCCTTAGGGATCCATTCTGGGATTAGTACTCGTGTCAGTACAGATTTCCCTCTAGGTGTTCTAGGTTCTTCTAATGGTTCTTTTCCTTGAGATTTAGTTTCCGTCTCTGGCTGAATCATGCCAAACTCGTTGGTATTGTTTGGCTGCGTACTTAAGATGTACATTGTTCCTTCCTTGTCTATGTACGTGTCTCTCTCAAATTTCACCACTGGACGTTCCAATCCAATGGGTTGATCGGGGTTGTGCATTTGCACCACTTGCCTTTGCAAACCATCCTCATAGATGCGAGCACCTAATCGGTTGGTTCGGAGAAACTCTAGTTGCGTTCTATAGGGTCCTTCTGGTTTTTCTAAATAGGCTACATTCGACCCTCCTTCTGGTCTTTCTGTGCTAAATGCCATTTCTGATTCGCTAGTATCTGAGCTCTCGTAGGGATAACTAGTCTTCAATTGTTGAGCCCACGATCGTGCAGTAGTTCTTACACTTGCCTCTGATGATCTAAGGCTTCGTCGGTCTGACTTACCTATATGTTTGCCCGATCTAAGGTTCATTAATTTTCTTCCTTGCACACTCAGTACACGCTCAGATCGTCAAAGATTCTTTATTATTACTTTCTTGAATCTTTTTAAATTTCTTTAGGTTCTTATCTTAATGTATGCGTCAGGAATTCGACTTTCCGTGGTACTTTGAGTTCTCGTTCCATCAGACTCATGTTCTTTCCTTTAGGTTTTCGTGTCACACACCTTTATCTTTAGTCTTGAACTTGATAAATTTAATTCTCTTGAACTTGAGGCGTTCCTATCGTCTTAAATCCACAATACTACCGTTTATCCTAAGCTAAGAATTGACTGAGGGGGTTGAGTAATCTTCCAACCTCTAGTCAGCTTTTCTGGTTGCTCTGCTGCCCAAGAAGCTGCGCTTCCCAAGCTTTATGCCCTTCACTGCCTTGCTTTGGTTGTCTTTGATTGCCCTTGCTAGACCTGGAAAAATCCAATATTAGACCAATTCACAGTTGGATGATCAAGCACTTGAGTATATACACCCTTTAAGTCCCTTCCCTTTTGCCCAACTTTTTAATGCTTGCCCCCTGGCTTTCTAACGAGCTATTAAGCTCAAAAAACGGACTTCGGATGAAAAAGTTATGACCGTTCAGGCCCTGGGGGGTAAAAACTGACAAACAGGTTTTTCTCCAAATATGAGCTAAGGGGTCTACTATGAGTATAATCACCCAAAAATTTCCCAAAAATAGCCTCAAATTGGCCAAAAAATGAAACCCTAAAATTTGCGATGGGGGTGCACAATCGCGATGGTCTGAGATGATCGTGATGGTCTGGGACCGTCGCGATGGCGTGAACGTGAGCAATCGCGATGGTCTGAAGTGCACGGTCGCGATGGTCCAAAAGTGAGCAATCGCGATGGTCGGGGTGGGTGAACAATCGCGATGGCGTGAAGTCGGACCGTCGCGATGGCGTCAGTCAACGTGAACAATCGCGATGGTCCAAAGTGAACCGTCGCGATGGTCACAGATGCGATGGCTTGAGCCAATCGCGATGGTTCGGGCGCGATGGCTTGAGCCAATCGCGATGGTTCAAAATTCGAGTTGTCGCGATGGTGTAAGGGTGTCGTCGCGATGGCATGAGGTGCGAACCGTTGCGATGGTCTAGCTTGCCACGTGGCAGCGTCGGCGCGATGGTGTGGGGTCAACCAAACAGTCGCAATGGTTCGCGAACCGTCGCGATGGTCCAAATGAACCGTCGCGATGGCATGAGACCATCGCGATGGTCCGGCCGAGCCGTCGCGATGGCATGAGCCTATCGCGATGGTGTGACACAATCGCGATGGTCTGAGCCAATCGCGATGGTCCACCAAAATGCAATTTTTTGAGATGCAGCTATGGATTCCTATACACGCAAGGGTCGCCTACACGGTGGTGAACTCGCCTTCCTCAAAATCTGAACTTTGCAGACCATCGCGATGGTCTGACACAGTCGGAAATTTCTGACAGAAACTGAAAATTTTACTTTTCTCAAGCTTTCCTAATGCACTGGAGCTCTGTACCTGCAAGAAAACTCAAGAAAACAAAAGTACACACAAGCACAAAAGCTCTCTCTCACTCTCTCGCATGCACAAATGAGGGGAAATGAGGAGAATGGGTAGATATGGTGAATTTTTTTATTTTTTTGGAGATGATGATGCGGTGATGAAGATGGAGTGTGGGGAAGGTGAAAAACAACAAAAACTAAGTAAAAACAACAACAAAAACTAAGTAAAAACAACAACAAAAACTGAAAATTTTACCTTTCAACGCCACTTCTTGCTATACTCTTACCATCACACATTCGTCCTAGACCCGCTCCCTGGCAACGGCGCCAAATTTGGTGTTGCTCTAGCACAATGGTGAGAACCACGTTAAGAAGCTCCACCTCCTTAATGTCAATCCGCGGAAGAGGTAGGAGTGATATGAAGATCGTTAATGTGAGATGAAGTGAGAGTGAAGGTGAGAAGCATAGAAATGCACACACACATACACACACACTACGAAGAGACAAGCAAGACACAATGGAAGGTGAGAAATTAACTCTATTATTCAAGAACACTCTTACAAGCTCAAAATAGCTCTAAGCTCTTCTCTACTCAAACAAGCTAACCCCAAAAATGAGCTCTCTAGCTCTTTTAATAGTTTCTAAACTAGTTTTGACCGGTTTCACATCTAGTGACCGGCATAGTTAAAAATTAGGTCCTAGATGCTATTTGGAAGGGTAAACGATGTCTAAAAATAACGAAAATTGATACGCTTGTTCTACCTAAGCTCCTCAAGCTCGAGGACTCCTCGGCTTGCACAAAATGGAGCTATGGATTACAAAATGGGGTTTTCTATGTTACAATAGTGATAAAAATCACTGTTGGAGGTTTTTGGAAAGTATTTGAAAACATAATTCTTTGAAAAAATATTCGACTGGCTCCTTGCTCCGTCGTTACATGCTTCCGCGTCTTCTATGCATCTGGTTGCTTCCAACATAAGCATATCTGATTGAAATCCTCATCTTTTGCTTTTTATTTGGTTTCCTGTTCCTATCTTAAAATCAAAGTAAAAAACATCAGTTATATATATTTTTAGTTACAAGCTCCTTCTTAGGTATTATCAAACCTAAGAAGGAAGTGTTCATCATACTGAGGCAACAATACACAATTGTTTTTTTCATCCAATTTATCATGATTCCTTTCTGTTTGAGTTCCCAAAATTATAAAATTTGCTTCTTCCTCTAATCTATCCAAAAACTCTTCTTTCTTATTATGGTCCCAAACCATCTCTCCTTTAGCATGAAGGGAATTCATATCCTCATGATTAAGAAAATCTTGATCTTCAATGTTACTAAATTCTTTCTTATGCAAGCCAAACTCATCAAAAATTTGGCACTTCCTAAGACTATGCATGTAGTTTGATGAAAAATCAATTTATTTATTCAAAATGTCATCATAGAATTCTGCATCTATCTCAATCATTTTTTGCTCATTCTCTTCAGTAGATGTGCTTTCACCATACTCAAATACTTCATCATGTGTGAGAATCTCAGCATATACATTCAAATCAACTGGATCTTCATTCATCTCATAGTATTCGCATCAAGCTTCATCAATGCAGTCGTTAAGTTTAATCTTTTCTTGATCTTCATTAGGTACTGTACCAATATCATATTTTTCATATATTTGAATGAATGTTGCATTCTCCTTCTCATGATCCATTTCTTTGGCATATAGAGTGAACTCATCATAATTGCCATTCACATCAGAATGCAACTTTTCATAGAGTGCAACATCACTCACATACACATCATTATTTGAAAACCCAATCAACAACTTGTCCCTATTCCTATGATTAGGATCATTCTCTTGCATCTCCAAATGCTCATTCAATGTGGCATCACTCAAGAGTATTTCACAATCTTGATCTTGATTTAGACTATCTGTAGGCTTAGCATCATGCTTATTTCCATTGGCATACATTTCACTCTCTAGAGGACTTGTTATTAGCATGTCCTTCTTGTTACAAGTAGGTTCACTTTCTTGCATCTCTCTATGAATGTACAATGCAGCACTATTCATATCCTTGTCATTGTTTATAGAATCATTCCTTGACATGTCCTCACATTTATCATCATGCTCCCTTGGAGTCTCTTCATATAATTTAGTCATTGGATCATATATTGTATTTGAATCATCTATTTGAAGGGATACATCATTATCAACTAGCATTGAATCACTCTCCAAATCTTGTCTAGCATAATCCCTTAAGGATGCATCTCAAGCTTGAGCTCCATACAAGGTCATTAGATTTTCTTCATGAATTCTATCTTTAATCTCCGTTCGATCACCTTCAAGCCTTCTAGATATCTCTAAATCTTTGTTTGCATCTTGAAGTGTCTCTTGATTTTTTTTTTTACTCCAATGGATGTGAGGAGTTTAGCAGGACAAGAGAAGCCTCATCTTGTTTTCTTGTTGAATTTTGTTTTGTTTCATACTTGATGTTTGTATGGTTTGATTTTGATTGGCTTCCACATGTTCCTTTGATCCTCCCATGTTATTGGTTTGTGCGCACATAGCACTTAAAGATGTGATCGTTGTGAAGAAATCTATAGGCTCTTGGTACCCTGGAACCTTAGATGTCATATCGATCGCACTTGTAAGATTCTCTTAATAACACCCATCATCACTATGTTTGTGTTGTCCATGCATATTTATTTCATGCCCAACTGGGGTTTCTATTATTTTATGATAAAGATTTGCAAATTATTCTTAGTTTCTTAAATGCATGGAATTTGTACATCTTCTTCATCTACATGAATGTCAGCTCTTGATCTGTCATCAGTGTCAAACCAACACCTAGGTACTTTGCCTCGGGTTCATATTCTCTACAAAATTTTTTCACATTGTTTCCATTGAAAAATCTGCATCTCTTAACTAGTTGCTCATGAAGGGATTGGATAGATTTTTGTCATCTATCCTCTTGTTGATTATGCTAAAACTTGCATTATTAGCTCTATAATTTATTCACCCCCTCCTTTCACGTTAGGTTCACCCGGTATGTCTCGGAGTTCGAAACAAGGAGGGAGGAAGAGAGAAAGATCCTCGAATTGATAGACAATATGGAGGATCTTGAATTGGGCTCATATTGATTATGTTAAACTTTGGATTGTCAGCTCTACAATTTACTCACCCTCGCCTTTCACGTCAAGTTCACCAGGTATGTCGTAGAGTTCGAAATAAGGAGGGAGGAAGAAGGAAATATCCTCAAATTGATAGATAATATGAAATTGTACTTTATTAAGGACTACTATGATGTGAGGCTCAAAGGAAGAGGAAGGTAAAAGCAAACATCCTTATCTCTCTTCTTTTGAATGTCGTGGCATTGAAGTTGATAGAATCGATCCTCACACTATATATTTAGAAGCATAAGGAATTTTTGTCACAATTAGAGTTATCGACTCAAACCCTAAGTTTGAAATTCCATACATACAAAAATGAATCCATATCCCTGAAATCGATTCTTAGATCATCACAATTTAAAACAACAATCACAATTGTGTGGAACGTAGTATGGATTGGTTGGTACTTCGGTTTGCGCTTTGCATTCACATGAATTGTCTGAGTGAAATATTAGTAGAATTATGTGCGATCAAATCAAGACAGCCACTTGTGAAATTGACAAGGCACGAGAGATTTCCATCGAAGTCAAGTAGAATACACAAATAAAACCTAATTTCCATGTACATATCTAAGTGATAACTCATAGATAAAGGAACCAAGGTGCTCAACATAAGCAAGTATGAGGTATGAGGAGCACACGATACCATAAGACAATTTGTGCAAAAACTGAATCAAAGTCATCAAATACACTCATGATGCTATTTTTAAAAATTGAGCTGAGATAAAAAAACATTAAAAAGAAGACATTTACCATATATATGCCCTCCTCACCTAGGCTTGACATCCACAAAATAAAACTTTATGTCCGGTTGATAATCCATAGCCAACTTGTCTAGCTTTGGCTTTAGATATATGCATTTTTTCGCACCATTGTGCCATCAAAGAAGTAGCTCCAAACTCATATTCTGGAGACTCCTCCAAACTATCTCACTTATTGACATGGACAGAGACCTTTAGCTTTTTGTGATTTTTAATAGCAGACTTTACCAATCAAAAGTCGGTTTAAACACATGAAGAAACAAATGAGTCCTTGACTTCCATTCATGATTGAATCATCTTCATGTACAGCAATGTCCACTTTACTTTGAGGAAAGTGGTTAGTGCTTAATTTGTAGATTGTGAGGACATAATAGGCAAGTGTTTCTCAAAATCTAATGATAATCAAGTAACTAATTATTAGCACAAGCTAGAACTTTTGAACACACCACACTGCATGTCATTTGGAGTAGCGCTCTTGGAGGACTGAAGCATAGCATTAAGGCCATTGGGTCTCCCCGTTGTCGTCGTCCCTTCTCCATCCTTAGCAACCAACGTCTCTCCCCTCTTTCTTCTTGAAGCCCCCCAAAAAAAGCAAGGAAAGAAAAATGTTGTCCATATTGTGCGCATAAATCCAGTTTTGAGGTCTACTTTCCTTTCTTATTCATACACGTATGTCTATATGCATGTATATGTATGTATTTGTACATATATATTCACACACAATCACAAATATGATTGCATAATATATACCCACAAATATACATGAACACTTCTATGTGCATACATTTTCATTATATATTCCTCAAATACACATGAAAAAAAACATGCACACCGTGCAGCATCACATGACATATACATATGTTTGTCTCTTCGAATGCACATACATTGTTTCGCATGCTCACACACTCGTGTACCCACCATTAGCAGAAGTGAAGCACATAGAGACATTCACACCATAAGTGTGGGATTGCCATAGCATCATAACCTTCTTATGCAGGTGCAAATAATGTACAATGAGAAACCAATACAGGAGCTCCACATGACGTGACCGACCAAAAGTCATTTCAACCATGGATGAGCCCAAATAATATGATTCGCAAAACAACTAACCACACATAGATAAATACACATAGTATCATATGTTATATTATTATGCATTGAGTAAAGCAATCAAAGAACGAAATCACCAATTTCAAATTTATTCATGCCCTTCATAGGGATTGACTCCCTTCAGTCATCATTGGTTTCTCATCATCTTGTCAAAGTAACATCTTCAAATCAATTTACTAGCTTGAATTTCAAATCATGACCACACCGTATATGCATGGCTATTTCCCTCAGACTATTGACGATATGCATCAGTATTTCCCTATCAATACCGATGGTACACATGTTAGGATATCACTGACAATAACAATGTTTATACTGATGACCATATCTACAATATTTTGGGCAGAGTGCAGTGTCCCTTGTTGCAACAGCATGAAAATGTTGTTGTGTAGCAAAGCACAGTACACTCTACCCAAAAAAAATGACTAGATGTTGTGACATGTACCTTAGCAGTTGCTAGTTTAGGGTTTAGATTATGGGCAACCAAAACAAGATTTGATAAAGCAAAACACATTGTTGAACAATAAAGAGATATGTAGGATCACAATGAACCATGAACCATGTACAAAACAAATATTCCATACATGAATCATGTACAAAAGAGATATTCCATTAATGAACCATATATAAAACTGTGGCAAACCACTACCATATATGAGCCAAATACAAAAATGTGATAAACCAAATATGAAACCATGTACAAAACTATGCAAAACCATTACCATATATGAACCAAATAGAAAATTGTGGCACACCACTGCCATATATGAACCAAATACAAAACATATTCTAGCATGCCACTACCATACACAAAGCTAGAGGGATCAAAACATCTATATCTGCAGTCCTGCAACAAAGCTCATTCATGAAATCAGAAAAATCGAAATGTTGTTCATAAACAACAACTAAAAAACTCTAAATCAAGTTTAGAAGCTCACCTCATGGTAGACTATCCCATGAAATGATTGCAGCACCTGCCTCCAAGTCCTCCGAGAGTGAAACTAGCCC
Organism: Ceratopteris richardii; assembly: GCA_020310875.1. Taxonomy (NCBI): domain Eukaryota; kingdom Viridiplantae; phylum Streptophyta; class Polypodiopsida; order Polypodiales; family Pteridaceae; genus Ceratopteris; species Ceratopteris richardii. Next base: position 135,932,818 of record CM035412.1, on the reverse strand, counting down.
ATGATGATATTCGTAAGTCTCCTTCGCTCGTGTTAGAGGATGACCCACTGCCAACTCCTACAACAAATACGCAAAACATGAGATCAAAAAACATGACATGCTTAACATAAACAAATTCATTCATCAAAATGATACTTACAAACTCGTGACACATTATGTCATAATTGTCTCTACCCAAATGTGATGCTCTAGCTATTGCATCCTGCTACTGATGATAGATTGGGAGTCAGCCGCTACTCATCATGATTCATCTCCCACTCCTTAGCATCTAGCCATACAAACTTTGGTAAGCCTCCTCTGAAAGGGTCACAAGCCTTCGATCATCAAAGCGACATCATCTCATGTGCCCTGTGTTGAATCCACTCTAAGTTGGCAATAGGGCGCCTAGGTGCTAGCTGATACTCATGATAGATCGCCTCTATGATGCAGTTCTTGTGATCCTTGTCTTGTGCACTCCACTTGACCATGACGTAGTGTCCAAATTGCATTGTGCACAACTATCATATCCACTCATACATGGCCTTTCTAGCCATATCCATCACTGGAGCTCCATCTTGTATACAGTACAACTTGGATTCATCATGGCCATGAACACACCAAGGTGTACGTGATGTCGTATGTGGTGAACCTACATCTAAGGCACTCGGTTTAGGACTAGCTATGGATGAAACTATGTTTGTCACAGTGCCTCCGTAACATCTGCCTTCTGACCCAAATCTATGAGATGGGCCATCCATAGACCCTCCTTTGGAACCCCCTCCTCTAGAAGGAAACCTCGAACTTGACCCAAATGAACAAGACATGCTAGCACCTGTATCATGCTCTAGTGTCGAACGCTTGTGCATACGTTGACCATTGGAGCCACTAGGGGATGGTTGAGAAGATGGTTGTGATGGACTCATATAGCTAGGAGTATCACCAAATGGAGTGCTACCCATGGGAGTAGTCCCACCAAAGGGAGTGCCATCGGTGGAAGTAGTCCTGCCAAAGGGCATATTGTCAATGGGAGAAGTCCCACAAGATATCCAATACTATGATGCGGTGGCCTGATAAGCAAAATAGATGCTTGAGATAAGAACTCTAGAAATTGCTCCTCTTTCATGGAATCCAAAGTGAGTGGTGGATTGTCTCCCATCATGCTCTACAATAGATAACTCAAATAATTGGTATGCGGGTAATACTGGTAATACAAAAAAAATAGTAGTCTACAAAAAATATATATAACAGAGTTAAAAAAGTGTCCAAACTTCATTTCATTGTAACCCAAATAAGTACTTACAATTGCTTGGATCATAAGTCCCTTATTCTAGAATCTTCTTGGAGATCTGACATGCAAACCATATCTATCTCTACATTGGTGACTTCTAGAGCTCTTGTATGGCCGCCCCTTCTCGATCATCATCTTCATACAACATATCATCTATTACCTCCTCATGTACCTATTCTTCTTCAAAGGCCTCTTCTTCTCAGACACTGATGTCTTCCTCTTTGACTACTACATGAATCTTAAGAGTCCACTGCAGATGGAACTTCTTCTACAACCATGTCCTCACAAATTTATCTACTACATGGAGCGACTTGTAAAACAAATAACCACTATAGTTCTTTTGGATCTGGTGTGAAGCAAACAACTCACTATGTTCTAGAAGTATAAATGTGTCTCTTTGATCTGTCCATAGTTTCATGGAGTCTACTTGAAGCAAACCACTCTTGTCCTGCCTCATTGTTGTGTTTCTTTTAGCAATGACTACTTTGAACCACTTCACATCAAACAGAAAATAGTTGACCCTCTTGAATAGCTTCAAGATATCATGGATCACTCATTGATACTCGAGTTGGCCTTCTTGGGCATTGTCGTCTCTTGCAATAGCTCTACTCTTTTGGAGAAATTTGACCATCAACCCACTATCAAAAGTAGATCTATTTTTGTTGATGTGTGTGGTCCAAAAGTATGGTCCATGAGACCATAGAGCACTGTATTTGTAATATTGGACAACACATAAAATGGATTGCATTATGATGGTGAAGATAATTCATTAGATTAACACACTAGTAATTTGCAGTGTTTGAGACCATTACCTCCCAATCACACCCCTTTGCAAGTTCCTCGTGTTCTTCAAAGATATCCTCACCCACTATCTTTGCTCATGAAATGGTTGCATCTAGCCATCTGCTGGTTGGAAAGGCTAGAAGAGGTTGAAAACTTTTCAGAAGAGGCAAAGTGTGATTGGAGTGATTCTTTTGAAATTGGGCTCTTTCTTGTGTGTTTGCCTCCTTAGCAAGCTCGTACCTCTCCAACCACTTTTTCATGGGCTTTGAGTCAACAATGCAAAACTTCATTGCCTTTTCTCTAAAAACTGCTTCCATTTTTATTTGACTCCCTTGACTCTGGGGCTCATTGCCTATGAGATGAACATCTTCATCGTCACTCCATAAGCGAGGCATTTTTTGGTCCGACATGCATAGAAACTCTCTTATGAATACCAAAGACTCTTCTATAAGCCACCCCTCTACCATGTTGCCCTCTCGACGTGCTCTCTAACGAACAAACACTTTTAGTGCCTTCATGAACCGCTCTAAGAAGAACATCCATCAACTCTGGAAACTTCCTGTGCCTACAACTTCATCAACCACGTGAACAAGTAAATGAAGTTGAATTGTGAGAATGCTTATGGGGAATTACTTTTTGAACATACAAACAACCTCTATTGCATTCAGTTTGGCACTATCTATTCTATCTCTCCTTAGCTCTTTAGATGATATCCATAGTACCAAGGAACTAATTTTGTAACTGTACAAAAAAACCCCTAAGGCGTCCTAGGTCAATGAACATAACCAAATTCAAAAAGAAGAATTGGCTAATATTACCTGAACATTCACCATAACCAGGACACTCATGCATCTTCCACATAAGTATGCCTTTCACTCACATGTCCCATCTTGTTAAAGGTTGAAACATGTCGCACAGAGCAATCTCATCCTATAAATTTATTAATATGTGTGTATGTGTATGTGCATATGTGTATGTATGTGTGTATGTGAGTGTATGTTTGTATGTATATGTGTGTCTCTTTTCTATGTGTATGTATACATGTAAGTGTATGTATGTGCATATGTTTATGTGTGTGTTTCTATGTGTATGTATATATATGTGTGTATATGTATGTGTGTGCATGCATGTCTATGTGTGTCTATGTGTGTCTATGTGTGTGTATGTATATATGTGTGTATATGTGTGTATGTATGTGTGTATAAGTGTGTCTATGTTTGTGTATCTATATATGTGTGTATGTGTGTGTATGAATATGTGTGTATGTGTGAATATGTGTGTATGTATATATGTGTGTATGTATGTATGTATGTATGTGTGTATGAATGTGTGTATGTGAGTGTATGTGTGTATGTATATGTTATCTCTTATGTGTGCATATGTATGCATGTGAGTGTATGTGTATGCATGTGTATGTATGTGTGTGTATGCATATGTGTGTATGCATGTGTGTATGTATATATGCATATGCATGTGTGCATGTATGCGAGTGATGTGTATATGTGTATATGTGTATATGTGTATATATATGTGTATATGTGTGTGTCTATGTGTGTGTATGTATATATGTGTGTATGTGGTGTATGCATGTATGTGTGTGTATGAATATGTGTATATGTGTATATGTGCATATGTATGTACATATGCATGTGAGTGTATGTGTATGCATGTGTATGTATGTGTGTGTATGCATATGTGTGTATGCATGTGTGTATGTATATATGCATATGCATGTGTGCATGTATGCGAGTGATGTGTATATGTGTATATGTGTATATATATGTGTATATGTGTGTGTCTATGTGTGTGTATGTATATATGTGTGTATGTGGTGTATGCATGTATGTGTGTGTATGAATATGTGTATATGTGTATATGTGCATATGTATGTATATGTATGTGTGTATGTGAGTGTATGTGAGTGTATGTGAGTGTATGTGTGTATGTATGTGTGTGTCTCTTATGTGTGTGTATGTAAGCATGTGAGAGTATGTGTGTGCATATGTGCATGTGAGTGTGTTATGTGTGTGTATATATATGTGTGTATATGTATGTGTGTGTATGCATGCGTATATGTGTGTATGCATGTGTATGTATGTGTGTATGTGAGTGTATGTGTGTGTATGTGTATGTGTGTACATGCATGTGTGTGTATGTATGCATGTGAGTGTATGTGTGTGTATATGTGTATGTGTGTGTATGTATATATGTGTGTGTATGAATATGTGCATCTATGTGTATGTATATATGTGTGTTTATGTGTATGTGTGTGTATGCATGTGTATGTGTATATGTGTGTATGCATACATATGTGTGTGTATGCATATGTATGTGTGTGTATGCATATGTATGGATGTTTGTATGTGGGTGTATGTGTGTGTATATGTGTGTATGTGTGTATGTGTGTATGTGTGTATGTGTGTATGTGTGTATGTGTGTATGTGTGTATGTGTGTATGTGTGTATGTGTGTATGTGTGTATGTGTGTATGTGTGTATGTGTGTATGTGTGTATGTGTGTATGTGTGTATGTGTGTATGTGTGTATGTGTGTATGTGTGTATGTGTGTATGTGTGTATGTGTGTATGTGTGTATGTGTGTATGTGTGTATGTGTGTATGTGTGTATGTGTGTATGTGTGTATGTGTGTATGTGTGTATGTGTGTATGTGTGTATGTGTGTATGTGTGTATGTGTGTATGTGTGTATGTGTGCATGTGTGTATGCATGTGTGCATGTGTGTGTGCATGTGTGTGTGCATGTGTGTATGCATGTGTGCATGTGTGTATGCATGTGTGTGTATGTATGCATGTGAGTGTATCTGTGTGTATATGTGTATGTGTGTGTATGTGTGTGTATGTGTGTGTATGTGTGTGTAGGAATATGTGCATGTATGTGTATCTCTCCTCTCTCTATGTCTCTCCCTATGTCCATCTCTCTCTCTCAAATGCCAACCAAAATTTCATTACATATCGATCTTTATCTTTCTCCCTCTCCCTCTCTCTTTCTTTTCAAACATTAACCAACGTTTCATTTCATTTCTCAATCTCTCTCTCTCTCTCTCTCTCTCTCTCTCTCTCTCTCTCTCTCTCTCTCTCTCTCTCTCTCTCTCTCTCTCTCTCTCTCTCTCTCTCTCTCTCCCTCCCTCCCTCCCTCCCTCCCTCCCTCCCTCCCTCCCTCCCTCCCTCCCTCCCTCCCTCCCTCCCTCCCTCCCTCCCTCCCTCCCTCCCTCCCTCCCTCCCTCCCTCCCTCCCTCCCTCCCTCCCTCCCTCCCTCCCTCCCTCCCTCCCTCCCTCCCTCCCTCCCTCCCTCCCTCCCTCCCTCCCTCCCTCCCTCCCTCCCTCCCTCCCTCCCTCCCTCCCTCTCTCTCTCTCTCTCTCTCTCTCTCTCTCTCTCTCTCTCTCTCTCTCTCTCTCTCTCTCTCTCTCTCTCTCTCTCTCTCTCTCTCTCTCTCTCTCTCTCTCTCTCTCTCTCTCTGAGCTCCCTACATGCTCCCTCATCTTGTGTCTCCACTTCTTTGATGCTCTTCCACGCCTTGTGCTTGACCTTGAGTGCCAACACTCCCCCCCTCTAGAGTCTGTCTTTCCTAGCAAACCCTTGTTGGAGTGGTTGTTCCATATAGTACTTTGAGAGGTAGTGTCCATCATGTATTAACAAGTTTGTCTCTCTTTCAAACGTAGCAAGGTTTGTTGTCTGGTTCTTTTATTTTTTGTCATTGCTAGCCTTTGCAATTTTTAGTCTCTTTATAGGTACTTCTACCTTGAATTCCAGCATGATTGTGTATTTATGAGCTTCCCAAAAATTACTAGTTTCTCAAAAGAGGTTGTCAATGTTGATTTTGAGCAGCTTATGACTGTGAATTACTCCATAGGTGCACATGTTGTAACTTGGATGTCCACTAGATCTTCCAAACATGGCTTTTACAATTTTTATGCCAAGTACTTGTAACCCATAATGAATGATGGGTAAGTGCATTAGTGCATGGGTTGAAGAAAATATGTGCCATGTGCACAGCCTTGTAATGTGGCCCTATGCATGCATGCTTGGGGAATGCATTGGAAGAAGTATGGTGCAAGAATTTGGCTCTTGAGCGAAGTGCTCAAGGGTATGCTAACAAAGAGGTTTACTAATGTTTCCAAAGTAGGTGATTCTTACCACGGTGAAAGGTCCATTGAACTTCACTCTTCGTGTTGTACTCCCATCACGGTGATTGACCATTGGCATGCCTTGCTTTGTTGATGAATGTTGTTGTTGATGATTCACTGATAAGATTCGTTGAGCCTGTGGTCTTGTCCTTTCTCTTTTGTTTTTGGAAACAATGGCATAAAACAAGAAGAAAGAGGTTAGTATCAATCAAATATTTTACATATGTCAAAAGTGTCTCATGTGCCTAGGATTTCTCAATTGTGTTTATGCACGGTCGTGTAATGTGGCCCTATATTAATGCACACTTTGGAAATGCATGACGTGAATGGTGCAAAAGACAAGGTTATGCCAAAGGCACATGGTTCGCTTTCAATATTGTTGCAGATGTTGTTGCAGCCTTTGTTGGAGGTATCCATTGGATTTCAAAATGGCAACTCATCATTCCTCCTTATAGGAATCCATTTTCAAACAATGTTTGGCTATGTACAAGTCATTTTTGACTTCTTGATCTTTGGTTGGTTGCTTAAATTTTGTATCATGGTTGGCTCTTTGGTTCTGTGGATGCTACTAGTACTTTTGGCTTCCAAACCCATATCCTTGATGATTGTCTTCTTTCTATTGCCGAAGAGGTGAACTAGTCTTCTTTTAGGCTTAGAAGAACTAAGAGAATGTGTGACACTTGGATTTGTGAGCATGCCAAACTCTAATGCTAATGTAATGCATTGTTCATGTACCCAAACTTTTAGAACTTGACTTCTTAGGTTTAAGTTGATTGCATGGTCATAGATCCAGTCTTGACCCAAGACAAATGGTTCCATAAGGTCCTCATCTTCACACACTAGCATTTTGACTATCATTGGGACATCTTGAAGGTGGATGGGAAGCTCCACCTCACCCAAACAAGGGGTTTCTACACCTCCCAATCCTATGTAATAGGCTTCTATGGAATTGATGTTCAAATGCAGATCTTGGCAATATGAGAATCTAACTGCACTAGTTGCTGCACCTGGGTCAATCAAGGCTCTCATAGTCATTACATTTTGTCCTTGTCCTACCTCTAAGGTCACAAAGGGATGTCGATCAATTATTCGAGAAGCAATTGCACCCAATGTTTGGCACATGGCCATGTTATATTGTGGAGCTTCAAGATTGACATCTACGCCTAGTTGCCTTAACTTATTTTGCCCAATGTGCTCCCTAGCCCCTACCTATGCTTCTTTTCTAATCCGTAGATCTTTTTCTTTTTGCTTCTTAGAAGTGTGGAGTCTCATTAGCATATCCTTTGTAAGAGGTTCTTGATATAGCTTCACTTGACATCCACTAATATAGCCTGGCAAGATGTCACCTTCGAGGGTGGCCAATTGAACTGTACAACTAGTGAAAATTCTATTAATGATCATGGGTCTGTATCCTCTTTTTTCAAATTTACAGGCATGTTTCTTTAGTGTATAAACCAACACTAGGTCTCCCTCTCTCAATCCTTTATCTTTGATGTGTGCATTGAAGTATGCCTTTTGTCTTCTCTTTGCAGCGTAGATGCCTCCTGCCACTCATAGGCTCATCTCACCTAAGCATTCTAGATCAAAGATCCTAGAGGAAAACTCATGTCCGTTCCACTCATGCTCTTGTGCTACTTTTAAAGTTGGGATTAGAAAATCTAATGGTAGCATGGCATTATGTCCAAAGACCATCTGAAATGGGGTGGCATTGAGTACTGTTATGTAGGCGAGTCGATAAGCCCAAACAACATGATGAAGTTGTTTATCCCAATTAGAGCGTTTATTATTTACCAGTTTTGTCAATACATTACATAGGATCTTATTTGTGATCTTGGCTTGTCCATTAGCTTGTGGATGATAGGGGGCAAAATTCTTATGTATCACCAAGAATAATTCCTCCCCTAGGTTATCCTCAATGTCTATGCACATGCGTACACACTCTTCTATGGTTTTGGGGTCCTTCAAGTACACATAACATCTCAATTTAGTACTTAGCAATCCATCTAGGAATAAAGCCACTTGTTTGGCTGGAGTGGGTAACTCAAGAACGGGGCATCTCTAGGTATTTCCTAAATCTTCTTCCTACAAGTCTAACTGTCTCTTGAGGTGTCTGCTTGAAGCTATGTATTAGTGAGGAAGTATTGTGTCGTATGCCACTCTTAGAAAATTCTATGATGAATGCTTCTAGAAGTTGGTCTATGTTCTTGAACTAACCTTGATGAAGCGGTTGAAACCATGTAAGGGTTGTGTTCTTGAGAGTTAGACCAAATGCATTGTATTGCATGAATAGGTCATCAACTTGCTCCGCTCTCAAGATTTGCCTAAATTTTGTCACATGATCGTACGAAGCAATTCTTCATGGACTTAACTAGTTGCGTAGGCCTCAGTGTCCTAGTGTGTTCTCTAGGCCTTGGCAAAGGGAATTCATTGGTATTTCATTGATTCCTTGGGTCTCTAGGTCTCTCGATTTCCATTCTATCCATCTCTGTTCTCATTCTTTCTCTGTCCAGTGGGTTAGCAAAGCTCACTTTTGGTCTATCTCTACTCCTATCCCTTTGAGCTCCATGAGCGTGGGATGTTCCAGCTCCTTGGTGACCATAAGAGACATTAGATCTTGGTTGGGGAAAAATAAATTGACCCTTCCAAGTGTAGGCATGCCTACCATGCTCTGTGACCACAAAGATCCTTTTTGAAGTATTGTCCAAATAGGTCACTTTGATTGGGCTATCAGGATCTTTAAACTCATAGATTGTGAGCATCCCTGCTTCATTAGGCTGGCCAGTCTTATACCTCCAAAAGGCCTCGTCAGTCTCTCGGTTTAAAAGTAGATCTATGATCTTGTTTTCCTGAGTAACCCACTCTAGAGTGATGATTCTAGTCAGAACTGATTTGCCTCGTGGAGTTTTGGGCTCTCTTCCTAAGTTCCCTTGCTCTATGTCACCTATGTCTGTCTCTGGAATCACATTACCAAATTCATCTGCTATATCCGTTTGGTTGGTGACTACGTACATTGTTCCTTCCTTATCTAGGTATGCACCATTCTCAAATTTGACTACTGGATGTTCTAGTCCAATGGGTTGATCTAGGTTTTTAATCTAGACAATAGAACTTCTTAGGTTGTCCTCATAGATGCGAGCAGTGATTAATGTCAATCGTGATGGAAAGAGGGTGTCGATCATGATTGATGCGTCAATGGCGATTGATGGTGTCAATTGCGATTGACTGATTTTTTCGGGTTCTTTGCGTGATTTTGTGTCAATCATGGTCTATGAGTCACGATGGATAGGTCTCTAGGTGAAATGGGGTGTCAATCATGATTTTTCTATCCATCGTGAGGACAGGTGTCAATTGCAATGGACAACTATCAATCGCGATGGACAGGTAGTCCGTCATGGGGGTGTCGATCGCGATTGATTGAATTTCTCAGATTTTTGCATGCTTATGTGTCGGTCGGGGGCTATTTGTCATGATGGACAAGATTTTTATCGTTGTTTAGTGTCAATTGCGGATTCTGTGTCTATCGTGATGGATACCATCTGTTGCGATTGATAGAAGTGTCCGTCATGGTCTGTCAATCGCGATTGATAGACTGTCTGTCGCGATGGACATTGCCAATCATGATTGATGCTGTCAATCACGATGGACATCAAAAATGCAATTTTTTTAGAAATTCTTGTGGATTTGTGATGTAAAAGGCCTCTAGTCTACCAAAGGATTTGTGATGCACTTAGTTTTACCAAAGGAGCGATTTTTCAGTCAATCGTGATTGATAGAGATCAACGCCTCAGAGACTGTGCAGAGCTTTTCCGTACCTATGTAACTTGTTGGAGATTATGATACAGCCAAAACCTACAAGAACACTCAAGAAACATGAAAAAACAACACACACAAATTGCTCTCTTGCTCTCTCTCACAAGTGAAATGAGAGAAATGAGGTGGGGAAGGTGATATGACCAAAAAACTGAAAAGTTTGCGATGATGGAGATGGAGGTGGGAGATGGTGAGGATGATGATGGTGATGATGATGGTGAAGTAAGAAAAGAGAAAAATAAGGAAAAGTAAAGAAATTACCTACAACGCCAACGTCACAACTCTACGTCTTACCATCACACGCTCGTCCTCGAAGCCCTCTCCCCGGCAATGGTGCCAAATTTTGTGTCACTCTAGCACAATGGAAAGTACCAACGTGAGGAGATCCACCTCATAATTGTCAATCCGTGGAGATGTGAGGACTAGTATGAAGACTACGAGCAAGTGATTGCACAAGTGCATGAGTGAGAAGCACACTAGCATGCACACACATGCGCACACAAGGCAAGAACAAAGAGAGGAACAAAGGAGTAACTTCCATTACCAAAGAGTTTTCATACAAAGTTCAAATCCACAACAAGCTAACCTCAAAAGTGAGCTCTCTAGCTCTTTTTATAGTTTTTTACTAGCTTTTGGCCATGTCCAGACCTAGCGTCCAACCTAGTTAAAAATTAGGTTCCTAGTCTATTTTGGAGGCTCAAACGAGCTCTGAAAATTATGAAAATTGGTACATAAATACTACTAATACTCCTCAAGCTCGAGGACTCCTCGGCTTGCACAAAATGGAGTAGGAATCATCAAAAATGGTATTTACAATGGTGTGAAGTGACTAAAATCACTATTTGGGAAATGTTTCTTCATGAAAAATTGTATGGCCTACTTGCCGGATCTGCGTTGACTGCTTTGCCTACATGGTCCTTCTCTCTATTCTGACTCTTTTCGTTGGCTTCCCTGTCTTGTAAGTCCTTGAGTGCCCTGACTACTACCAACAGTGAGCCCAAATGGCATCATCCGAAATGCAAAGATTCCCCACTCTCTGGCAAAGGCCATTTTTTGTATCTTTTGGGGCAATGGCTACTTGGTTGTAACCCAAAAATCCATCAAGGAAGCTATACAATTCCTTGCCTGCAACACACTCCAATAAATGTTGAGTGATTGGAAGTGGATAGCTATCTCTAATTGTAGCGACATTAATTTTTTTAAGGTTAATACACACTTGCAAGTTTTTGTTCTTCTTGGGCGCCACTACAATGGGGGACACCCATTCAGTATGCTCAATCTCATAGGTAAATCCGGCTTCAATCAATCTGTCGATTTTTTGTTTTATTTTGGCTACATAAGTGTCATTATGTGTAGGGCTTCTGTTTGGTGGGCTTGGCATCAGCCATCATGGGGATCGTATGAGAACATATTTCCTGATCTACTCCCTTTAGGTCTCTATAGGTCCATGCAAACACATCCCTATATTCCCTGAATAAAACTACAAGCTTTACTTCTTCTTCTTCACTTAGGTCTTCCCCTATGTACGTACATCACTCTTAGTTCTCTTCAATGGTTACCACAATTTTTTTGGTATTTTCTTATTATCATATGCTTCTCCTATGATGGCCTCTCTCTTAGGCCTTCGTACCAAAATTTTTTAGTCTTCAACTTCATATTTCTTGAAATTCTCTAGTATTTCAAACAATGATTCATCCTCTTCTTGTTTCACTTCTTTTCTTTTCTTTTTCTTTTGACTACCTTCACTTTCCTCCCTTAAATTTATAGTTTTGATACTGGTGAGAGGTTCTTCTTCTTTTTTAGTATATACTGCTACATTCTCTAGATAGTGCTCCTCTGAATTAAAGCAACTATCCATCACAATGGATTCTAGATCATCATCTTCCTCTTCTTCTTCTATGACATCACTAGGGGCACATTCTTCTAGCAAGGGCTCACACATGAACACAAAGATATCATAAACCTCCTCATCACAATGTAGTGTCCACTATTCTTCATTGATAGCAATGTTCAAGGTGGCTAAGATTTTTGCCCAACCATGAGGTTCAAATTCCTCATCTGGAAAGATCATCAGTGTGTAGTATGGGTCTCTAACTGGTCTGTCTCCTTGAGAAGTTCCTTCCTTTCTCACTTTCAGGCATCTTTCCTCTTCCTCTGCGACCTTGCACATCCACAAATGATTATCTTCATGCATCCATGATGGATCACATGAACTTTCAAAATGCACAGAGATTGAATAGCACCTTGTGGATAGGATCCCACTGTAGGCTGTTGGAGCAAGTCTATGACAAGCCTAAATATTGGCTTGAGTCCCACAAAGTCATAGAAAAAGCCTTGAAATGAAGACTATGTAAAGTTCACTTGTGAACTACCTCTTGTAACTTTTGAAGAGTTTACTTAATGTAAAAGTAAGAGAATCTTAAGTGGTTGAGTCCACTTGATCAAGAATGGAAAGAGGAGCCACAAATTCGTGATTTGCGGTAGGTAGAGAATCAAATCAATCATTGATTGATTGGAGAGTGATTGAGGGAAGTTAGCCTCCCAAACTCAACTATAAATAGATGGCAGTTTTAGTCATGGTTAGAGAGACCTATGTGAAGACCTCCAAGAGCTGAGCTTTATGCCATATCAAGGTGTGATTACAAGGCACACATATGTATCAGTAATTCATTGTATTGTACAAGCAATATACTTTCATTTTCATGATTATTTGAGTTCATCTTTCCATGTTCTTGTGAAGTGTACTACTCACTGCCATTACTCTCAGTTTTCTCAGTCAGCTTGCAGAGATGTTTTCTCTGAGCTTGGTGCATCATTTTCAGTGATTTAACTTGGTAAAGTTAGCTCTATAAGTCTACTATATGCTCACAAATTTTCATGTCATTTGAATGTTGCAATCTTCATTTATGTTCATTTGAAGTCAACAAGGTCTGTTCATCTTCACTTCTCTATCAGGTACCCGACTTTTTCACTCATCTTGTCAGAGCCATTTCTCAGTGGTTCTTATCCAAATTCAGTTATTTAAAGCTTGTTGGATTCAGATTAATGTCTAGTATAACCATACAAATTTTCATAATCATTGCAATTCTAAATTTTGAGTTATGTTGATTTTTCTGCTCACTCGTCTATTTCTATAGCAGCCCGTGAAAATCGGGATGATGTCATCACTTGTTAAAACTCATTCTCAGTGTGTGGTTCATTATTTTTTATGAGATTACTCTTGAAAGTTAGCTCTTTAAGTTGCCTAGACTTCCCCAAGAGGAATTGAGGTAATTGCTACTGTGCTCAGAGAATTATGTAAAACACTGGACACGTGTATGAACCAAGAATAGCAAGTTTTCACCTCTGAGCTAACTCCAACTTATCTGTTTTGATCTATCTTTTTGAGAGTGATCTTCCAAGGTACATAGGGTGTCTAATACATCCATTGGCAAGCTAAAAGGGCCCACCATATACTCCTGGAGTTCATTTGGCTGGTGTAGATCAAGGATTTTGCAACACCTCTTCATCTTCAAGCACATACCTATCCATCTCTTCACAGTGGTATCAGAGAAAGGTTGGACAACCTGGCAGATGGATTTCCTTCATCAATTGAAAAATTGGATAGAGGTAATTACTCAGCTTGGTCATTAAGAATGGAAGCCTATCTCCAAGGTAGAAGTTTATATGGTTATGTGGCTGGAGATGAAGTTATGCCAAGTTTCAGGAACAAAAGTCAACCAACACAAGAAGAGCAAGAAAGATTGAGCACATGGTGCTCCAAGGATGCACTTGCAAGGTCTTATCTCCTCAACTCTATCTCAGATTTTTTGTTGCCTCACATTAGGAGTTGTAAGACATCTCCGGAAGTGTGGGATGCACTTGAAGCTTTCTTTTCTTCAAGTACTAAAGCTAGGAAGCATCAACTATGGCTGGATTTCACAACTCTCAAGAAGGCTCCCAAACAAAATGTGACTGATTTTGTCACAAAGCTCAAGGACATAGCGGATCAGTTGGGAAGCATTGGAGAGGTAATAGATGAAGAGCAAATTGTAAGGTAGGTCATCAATGGCTTGAAGGCAGATGACAAGTGGGAAGCATTCACCACAGCTATGGATTTGTACATGGACATGCATGTACCTGATTTCAACACACTCATTGGACAACTACTTACTCAAGAGGCAAAGCTTATCAAAAATGGACAAAGCTCTAGAGGTAATCAATCTTCAGCTTTATACACGGATAAAAGCAATTCTAAAGATAACAAAGGAAAGGCAAAGAAAGTGGATGATGAAGTAGGTACATATCAAGCTAACTATGCAGGTAGAGGAAGACATGGTAGAGGTAGAGGAAGAGGAGGTAGACAAGGCAGGGGGAGATCCCAAGACTCCAACTCATGTTCTATTTGTGGATTAACTAATCATACAACTGAAAATTGCTTTAGGAATTCCAGGAATCAAAGAGGAAGAGGATACAATAGAGGAAGTTATGGCTACTCAAGAGGAAGGTTCAACAACTACCATGGCAACTACAACAACTACAATCATTCAAACTATCAAGGAGGCTACAAAGGAAGGAGAGACTACAATAACTACACAGAAGACTCAAACAAAGAGGATTCATTATTGATCATGAACATGGCTATGCCACAAGGTAAATCTGATGAGCATGTTTTCTACATAGATTCAGGTTGTTCAAATCATGTGGCAGGAAATGTGACACTCCTATCAGATTTAGAAGATCCAAGGAATAAGCATGAGGTACAAACAGGAGATGATACAAAACATCCTGTGGAGAAAATAGGCAATGTCAAAGCACCTGATGGAAACATCAACCTACTCAGTAAGGTACTCTATGTCCCTACCATTACAAAGAATTTGATAAGTGTTGGGCAGATAGTAGAGAAAGGGTTGCAAGTCAGGTTCACAAAAGCAGGAGCATTTGTTGAAGATCCAAGTCAAGGATTCAGAAGAATTGCAAAAGGTGAAAAGACAGGTAGATTGTTCACATTTGAATTACAGGACACTAGAAACATTGCTCTCTTTAGTTATGGTAGTCAGACACTCACAGAATTGGAAGTATGGCACAAAAGGTTAGCACATATTGGTGAAAGGTCATTAAAGCAAATCTGCAGGGACCAAAGTGTACTTGGACTTCCTAATTTGTCAAAACAACATATGATTTATAAGTGTAGTGCATGTCAATTTGGAAAGTCTCACAGGTTATCATTCATGAAGAAAGGTTATATGCATGGAGATCTCTTGGAGTTGGTTCATACAGATGTATGGGGACCTAGCAAGGAAGCTTCAATATCTGGATCAAGGTATTATGTTTCCTTTATTGATGATTGCAGCAGATGGACTATCCTATTCTTTATGAAACACAAAGATGAAGTTTTTTCATGTTTCAAAGATATTTGGCTCTTGTGGAGAATGAAATAGGTAAATCACTAAAAAGGCTAAGGTCAGATGGAGGGGGAGAATACTTCTCCCATGATTTTGATTCTTTTCTTCAAGAAAGAGGAATCAAAAGAGAGGTAACTACAAGGTACACTCCTGAGCAAAATGGAGTGGCAGAAAGGAGGAATAGGACAATTGTTGAAGCTGCAAGGTCTATGTTAAATGAAAAGCATTTACCTAATTACTTATGGGCTGAGGCTGTATCTACAGCCACTTACATGATTAACAGGTTGCCTTCAAAATCCCTTGATGGGATGACTCCATATGAGGCTTGGAATGGAAGAAGACCAAGCTTAGATCATTGTAAAATTTTTGGATGTATTGCTTTTGCTCATGTTCCTTCACAGGTTAGAGGCAAGATGGATCCAAAGGCAGAAAGGTGTGTATTTATTGGATATGACAACAATCAAAAGGGCTACAGGTTATACAACCCTACCAACAAAGGATTCTTGGTAAGCAGAGATGTAGTTTTTTATGAGAACAATTCATGGTATGAAGATTCATGCAGGAAGGTCAATTTACCATATAATCTTGAAGAAGATTTTCCAAAGCTTGGTAGAGAACAACCGAAGATTGAAGAACAAGACACCTCAGAGGATGATGAAGAATCTCAGATGGAAAAGATCAAAGCATGGAAGTCTAAAGGTAAAGCAAAATTGCAGGAACTTGGACATGAGGCAGAATCATCACATCATGGCCTAAGAAGATCTATGAGGGAAAAGAAAAAACCAGAAAGGTATGGGTTTGACACCTCATTAGTAACTAAACATTCTATCTACATAGCACAGGACATAAACCAAGAGGAGCCATCATCATTCAAAGAGGCCAAAGCAAAAATAGAATGGAAGCATGCAATGAAGGAAGAGATTGAAGCACTTGAGGAAAACAACACTTGGGATTTTTTGCCCAAGACTTCATCCATGAAGGTAATAGGCTCAAGATGGGTCTATAAACTCAAGAAGAATTCTGATGGTTCAATTAACAGGTATAAGGCAAGGCTTGTGGCAAAAGGCTTTGCACAAACTCAGGGAATTGATTATGAGGAATCTTTCTCTCCTGTGGCAAAGATGCCTACTATTAGGGTTTTGCTTAGTATTGCCTCTTCCAAGAATTGGAAGATACTTCAACTAGATGTAAAGAATGCATTCTTGAATGGTTGGATAACAAAAGAGGTATATATGGCACAACCACCTGGTTTTGAGAACCAAGTTTATCCTGAATATGTGTGTAAACTTAACAAAGCATTGTATGGTCTCAAGCAAGCTCCAAGAGCTTGGAATTTCAGGCTTGTTTCATTCTTGCAGGACAAAGGCTTTCAACCAAGCAAGGCAGATCCTTCACTCTTTATTAAAAAGAGTAATTTCGAGGTCATCTACCTATGTGTATATGTAGATGATATTATATTGGCAGGAAATGATGCAGATGGTATGAAGAAGATCAAAGATCAGATGAGAGAAGAGTTCAAGATAAGTGATTTGGGTTCACTTACCTACTTCCTAGGTTTGGAAGTTGTCTACAAAGATCATTGTTTGTTTCTCACTCAAAGAAAGTACATTAAGGACATGTTGGCAAAATTCAAGATGCAAGATTGTAAGATTGCAGGTACTCCAATGGAGGTCAATCACAAATTGAGCTCACATGAAGGTGAACTCATAGAGGACATCACATCATATCAAAGTCTAGTGGGTAGTCTCAACTATGCCACATTGACAAGAGTAGATATATGTTACAGTGTGAGTGTGCTAAGTCAATTTATGCACACACCAAGGAAACCACATATGGATGCTGCCAAAAGGATTCTCAAGTATCTCAAAGGAGCCATAAATGAAGGACTTTATTATCCTTATGTATCTGATTTAGGTTTGAAGCTATTTTCTGATGCAGATTGGGCTGGCTCCAAGGAAGATAGAAGGAGCACTTCAGGTTATCTTACCTTTGCAGGTTCAAAGCTTATTTCATGGTCATCCAAGAAGCAACCCACAGTTGCTCTCTCTTCTACTGAAGTTGAATATAGAGGTCTTGCCATAGCTACACAAGAAGCTATGTGGATGAAGACATTGTTCAAAGATCTTGGATTGGAGTTTGGAACTCCAACTATTTTTGGTGACAATATGAGTTCTATTCACTTAGCTGCTAATCCTATTTTTCATGCAAGGACTAAACATATTGAAGTTCATTATCACTATGTACGAGAGAAGGTTCTAATCAAAGAGATTCAAATATCATATGTGTCCACTCATCAACAATGTGCAGATATTCTAACCAAAGCATTGGATGGTACAAAGCTTTGCAAATTCAAGGCTATGATTGGTTTGCAGGTAATCTTGGAAGATTGAAGACCTCAAGCATACTTGGCTTGAGGGGGAGCTGTTGGAGCAAGTCTATGACAAGCCTAAGTATTGGCTTGAGTCCCACAAAGTCATAGAAAAAGCCTTAAAATGAAGACTATGTAAAGTTCACTTGTGAACTACCTCTTGTAACTTTTGAAGAGTTTACTTAATGTAAAAGTAAGAGAATCTTAAGTGGTTGACTCCACTTGATCAAGAATGGAAAGAGGAGCCACAAATTCGTGATTTGTGTTAGGTAGAGAATCAAATCAATCATTGATTGATTGGAGAGTGATTGAGGGAAGTTAGCCTCCCAAACTCAACTATAAATAGATGGCAGTTTTAGTCGTGGTTATAGAGACCTATGTGAAGACCTCCAAGAGCTGAGCTTTATGCCATATCAAGGTGTGATTACAAGGCACACATATGTATCAGTAAGTCATTGTATTGTACAAGCAATATACTTTCGTTTTCATGATTATTTGAGTTCATCTTTCCATGTTCTTGTGAAGTGTACTACTCACTGCCATTACTCTCAGTTTTCTCAGTCAGCTTGCAGAGATGTTTTCTCTGAGCTTGGTGCATCATTTTCAGTGATTTAACTTGGTAAAGTTAGCTCTATAAGTCTAATATATGCTCACAAATTTTCATGTCATTTGAATGTTGCAATCTTCAGTTATGTTCATTTGAAGTCAACAGGGTCTGTTCATCTTCACTTCTCTATCAGGTACCCAACTTTTTGACTCATCTTGTCAGAGCCATTTCTCAGTAGTTACTTATCCAAATTCAGTGATTTAAATCTTGTTGGATTTAGCTTACCGTTTAGTATAACCATACAAATTTTCATAATCATTTAAATTCTACATTTTGAGTTATGTTGATTTTTCTGTTCACTGGTCTATTTCTGTAGCAGCCCGTGAAAATCGGGATGATGTCATCACTTGTTAAAACTCATTCTCAGTGTGTGGTTCATTATTTTTTATGAGATTACTCTTGAAAGTTAGCTCTTTAAGTTGCCTAGACTTCCCCAAGAGGAATTGAGCTAATTGCTGTTGTGCTCAGAGAGTTATGTAAAACACTGGACAGGTGTATGAACCAAGAATAGCAAGTTTTCACCTCTGAGCTAACTCCAACTTATCTGTTTTGATCTATCTTTTTGAGAGTGATCTTCCAAGGTACATAGGGTGTCTAATACATCCAGTGGCAAGCTAAAAGGGCCCACCATATACTCCTGGAGTTCATTTGGCTGGTGTAGATCAAGGATTTTGCAACACCTCTTCATCTTCAAGCACATACCTATCCATCTCTTCACATGTGGTACATCTCTAAATGCATAATCCTTCAAATTGACTTTTGTTGTGCCTCTAAATGCTTCAAGTACAAGGCGTTGGTTCCTCAATCTTGTACTATTTGCACTTGTCATAGGAAGGGTCTTCCTAGGATCATCTCATAGATGTTATTTTTGCCAAAGTCACATATAGCAAATGTGTGTTCAAATTCTACACCACAAGTGGTTAGAGTTATCTATTCCAGCAATCCTTAAGGTCTTTCAATATGGCCATCAGCCATTTGAAGCTTGATTCTAGTTGGTCTTAATGGAGGTTTGCTCCATCGCTTCCACAAGGAGGTGGTTGCAATCACAACTCCAGCACCTGAATCTAGGATAGCTTTGGTTGTCTAACCTTGGTAGGTGATTGGAAGATAAGTATTACCTTCTTGACTCATGTCACCTATTGGGACCTTCAGCTTAGAGCCTACTTTTGACCTATTGGAACCAAGTTCTAGAACTTGATTTGCCACATGATTCCATTGCTCAAGTTTTACTTTGAGCAAATCCTCTAAGGTGAGATGACACTGCACCTTAGTGTTCTTCATGACTTGAGTGTTTCTTGGAACCATTGAGTTTTCATTTCTTATCAATATTGTGGGAGCTCTGATTTGAAGAGATTCTAATTCCCATGGGCTTGTGAATTGTGGCAACTCTTGTAAAGAATTAGATTCAAAATCTAATCATTCCTCATTTTGTTTATTTGCTTGGTCTTTGTAAATAGATGGAATGTCTTGGGGAAATTGATCATGAAGATCATCAATTTCAGGAATAGGAGGGGGATTACCCTTCTCCTTGGCCCATTTTTCTTATTGTATTTCCCACAATAACTCTTCAGTGTACTATTGAATTGAAAGAGGTGTTCCAACATCCATGGAATCAGGAACATAAACTTTCATGGTTGGTGAGCTTTCCCTTTCAACAGCTGGTTGAGCTTGTGGAGGTAAAGAAACCTACGATTTGTTTATCAACTACTCTAATATTTCTAATGCCTAGAAATGCAAACCTGGTTTGATATAATTTGTCTGATTGAACAACTGATTGGCCTTGAGCATAGCTTGAGCTAGTTCTACCATTTTCATGCACATTTTTTTTCGTTCAATCTCCAAATCTACTCTAGGGTAACTCTTGTCTAGGTTTGCAGTTGTTGGCCCTTCTTGAGGTCAAGCTTGGTAGGCCTTGAACATCATGGCCAAGACTTTTGGGGTTGGATCTGCAAGAACAAACCTTGGTTGTAGTCTATTTACAATGACTGGTTGGGTGGAATAAGGTGTTGTGGATGGAGTTTCGACATGTGAGGGACTTTGAGATGCAATGTCTGCTATTTTTGTTTTTGCATCTTTCAAGCTTTCTTCTATTTCATATAACTTTCTAGTCCACTTATGATTGGCCTTCTCCCTGGCATCCTTCCATGTCCTTGTTTTCCTCTTACTAGGATCTCTTGATTCGCTTGGCTCTGATTGTTCAGTTGGTTTATCCTATTTTAAGGCTTGTGCCCTAGTGATTGCATGTGTAGGAGCCACATTAACACTACTCGAACTTGAATTCACCACTAAGCCTACCACATTAATGGGTGTAACCTTGGGTGCACTAGAGGGGTTCCTTGGAGAATCTCTCAGGATAAGTTTTCCACACTCAGAACAAAAGCCTTGTATTGTGATGTTTTGTCCTTCTCCCAGAGTTGATGGGTGGGGACATTCACGAATGAAATGGTCGCCTTGACATCTAAAGCATTGTCTTCTAAGGGCTTGTGGTCTCATTTGTCTCAATTGAGGCTTAGGGTTAGGATTCATATACATAACATTGGAGTATCAAATAGACAAAAAAAAAACAAGAAGCAAGTAGTTCCGAGCATGAAGCACATCTAAGTAAGAAAGGGAGAGCAATCAATCACACCATTCAAGTCGAGATCATTAGTAAAGAAGAAGGAAAGAAAGCCAAGGAAACAAGTAGCAAAACACAAAAGATCTCTATCTCAAAGAGTAATCCAAATTTGGGTACAAGCAGTCGATGAAGGCCGACGACAATAATGTACAAATTTGGGTGCTTAAGAAAATAGTTGCAATTCAACAAGGTCGATTATACATGTCGGTACCCAAGGTACTCTTACACCCACAGAACCCTATGCTCTCCCTCATGAGAAAAGTCTCAACAAAGAAGCCAAGGATTCAAAGCAAATCAGAGTGATCAAATGCAGATCAACTCACCTCTTCAGCAATAGTAAGAAGGCAATCAACCAGGATATGGGTTCAAAAGCCAAAAGTACCAGTAGCCCCCATAGAACCAAAGAATCAACCATGAGGGATACAAAAATTAAGAAACCATCCAAACATGAAGAGGCCAAAAGTGATCTCAACGCAGTCAAACATGGTTCTAAAATAGATCCCTATAAGGAGGAATGATCAATTGTCAGTTAACCATCAATTGATTGCATCATTTCAAGATGCAATGCATATCTCCAAACAAAGATTACATCAATGTCTGCAAGCAACATCGATATAACATGCAAAAACCATGTGCCTTTGGCATAACCCTATCTTTTGCACCATTCAAGTCATGTATTTCCATAGTAAGCATTAATATAGGGCCACATTACAAGGCCATGCATAGACATAGTTGAAAATCCCAGGCACATGAGACACATTTGACATATGTAAACTATTCTATTGATATTAACCTCTTTATTCTTGTTTTGTGACATTGTTCCAAAAAAAAAGGGAGAGGAACAAAAAAAAAGAGAAAAAAGAAGAGAGAGGAAGAAAAAGAGAAGGGACAAGACCATGCACTCAATGAATCTCATCTGTGAACTGTCAACAAGGACATCCATCAACAACGACAGACAAGCCAATGGTCAATCACCATGATGGGAGTACAACATGAAGAGATGAATATCAACCAACCTTTCACCATGGTAAGAATCCCCTACTTTGGCAACATTATGACAATGATAGACTAGGAAACGTCTTCGTCAGCATACCCTTGGGCACTTAGCTCAAGACCCAATTTTTTGCACCATACTTCTTACATTGCATTCCCCAAGTAAGCATGCATAGGGCCACATTACAAGGCCATGCACAAGGCACAGATTTTCTTCAACCATGAACTAATACACTTACCCATCATTCACCATGGGTTATGAGTACTTGGCATGATAAATGTGAAACCCATGTTTGAAAGATCCAGAGTGTTGGAAGTCAATGTACGTATGGTCCACTAAATCTACATTTTGGACTTAGCATGTACAGTTTGGGTAAAACGTTTTTAGGCTATATAGATAGAGCTTGGTAAGAGCTATCTAGTGGTATGCTTCATTTCTTCATCAGAGGTCATAACAGGGAGAAAAGTCAAACTCTAATTCAGCCCCAAAATGGAGGATGATCATTTTCTAGAGGTCCAAACTTGAAAAGCTATATTATGAAGTCTAGTCACCAAAAGCAAGTCAATTTGAGGGATAAAATTAAAAACAAAAGCATATTTTTGGTGATCGCAATTTTTAAGGGAAAAAGCAAAAATAAGCATAAAAATTTACGATCATGTCTTTTTTGGATTGCGATGTGGTTTTTTGCTAATTGAGATCACTAGCTTTATTGGAAGGAGTACAAAGCTATATAAGGAGGTCATGTGCACACAGTTTGATATATCTCAAGCTAGAGTTGATTCTTACTTGTGTCAATCTTGGAGTTATGAAGCTTTGGAGGTGAAGGATTGGTGAAGGAGAGGCTACTCTCTTAGAGCAAGAAGTCTTCTACAAGGTGGTGGCAGCTATCTTTTGTAAGGTAGCCTTATATTCTATTTTTAGGGTTTTTGAACCCTAATTTTAGAATTTGTGTTTGCTGATTTTCAGATTTGTTGCACTTTCTTGTGAGGTTAGGTTCACATCATTGCTCATTCGCTTCACACACATTCGGATTATAATAGCATAGTCTGAAATTTTGTATCATCATCTTCTTGGCTATTCTTCCATTAGTGCGTGCACCACATTATATGGTTGAGTAGTACTCCCATGTTGTAATTCAGACATCTATATTTAGTGAGTAAGCATTTTGCTTACGTTCCCTATGCTTGTCTCAAGATCTCTTTCTTTCTATCTCTCACATATCATCTTGATTAAATAAGTGTGTATGCTCAAAGGTTTTTAGTATTGGAATGATCCTAGGGCCCCAAATTCCAACACTTGGTATCAGAGCATAATTGACATACACACTTAGTTAAGATGAGTGAGTATAGAATTGAGATTGAGGACAAGTTAGATGGATCATCTAATTATCCCATGTGGAGTTTCATGATGATGAATTTGTTAGTGAGAAAGGATTTATGGAGTATTGTCAATGGATCCTTAACAAGACCAAGACGAGAAGGTGAAGATACGGATACAAAAACTTCAAGAGGTACTGGTGTTGCAATCAAAGAACCAACTGAAGAAGAGGTAACCACTTCTACATCCAGAGTCACAGGTAGATCCTTACCCAGAGTTCCTCCTACTGAAGATCAGGCGAGATGGGATTCTAGAGATGCTTTAGCACTCTCATTCATAGCAATGAGTGTTAAAAAGCATATTCTACCACAGATTAGATCTTGCAGAAGTTCTAGACAAACTTGGTTGAAGCTTGAGAATCTTTTTCAAAGCAGAAATCTTGCTAGGAAAGCTCACTTGAGGAGACAACTAGCAAATACAAGGATGAAGGCTAGTGAGTCAATTCAAACCCACATTACGAGACTCGTTGACTTGAGAGATCAACTTCTAAATGTAGGAGTTGAGATATCAGATGAAGAAATGGTAAATACGCTGATTAATTCACTTCCTATCTCATATCGATATTTTATAACCACTCTTACCCTTACCACAAGAGATAGAGAGGTTACATTTGAAGAGTTAGAGTTCTTGTTACTTCAAGATGAAGATCAGTCAAAGGGAATGGAAGAGAATGAAGAAGCACTTTTGTCTTCATCAAAGGGTAAAAAGAATAAGAAGGATAAGAAGGAAAATCAATCCAAGATGGAAAGTAAGTCCTCTTTACCTTCTACTTTAGATTCTATTTCTACTACATCTAAACAGAAGTCTTCTAAGAAGAAGGAAGCATTATGTCATTATTGCAAGAAACCTAGACATTTCATAGCAGTTTGTCAGAAAAGGATTGCAACAGAAAAGAAAAAGTCATTAGGTAATGTTGCAAAAGATGATAAAAAAAGGAAATCTCAAGGTGATTCTTATGCATGTATCACCATTGAGGAAGTAGCTTTTGATCAGGCAGCTTTACAAGTTCTTTCAGCAAATCCTTGGATATTTGACTCAGGTGCTACAAAGCATATGACAGGTTGTAGAGATGTGTTTTCTTCTCTTTCCTATTCTACTGGTAGAAGAGTTACTATTGCAGATGGCAATGATTTGGATGTTGTGGGAATAGGTACAGTAACCCTAAAGTCAAGAGAAGGTGGTAATTTTCAGATTTCAGATGTTTTATATGTACCTGAAATGAAGAAGAATCTGCTATCTATATCTGCATTTTTAGGTGATGGCTTCAAAGTTGTATTTGAGAGAGATCTTTGTAAGATCTTATCACACAAAGAAGAGAAGTGTATTTTGCAAGGTGAGCATAGAGGAGGGATTTTTATTTTGTCAAAAATCAGTCAGGCATATGCAGTCAAATCTTTGTCACCGGTGGAAGATATGAAGCTATGGCATGAAAGATTTGGACATATTATTTTTGGAGCTCTCAAGAGTATCAAAGACAGAGGTATGGTTGAGATTTTACCCTCATTCGAGCTACCAGATGATTCAGATATATGTGAAGGATGTCTTGAAGGTAAGATGCATAAACTACCTTTCAAGAAACATGGTCATATTAAAACTACCAAGAAATTGCAGATTATTCATTCAGATGTGAATGGACCTATGAGAGCAGACTCTATTCAGTGGTTTTAGGCATTTTTTTCTATTTCTTTATGGTTTTAAGAGATACTCATGGATCTATGGTCTTAAATTGAAGTCAGAAGTCTTTCCTATGTTCAAGAAATTTGTAACTATGGTTGAAAATGAAAGTCAAACAACTATCCAGATTCTAAGAAGTGATAGAGGTGGAGAATACTTGTCAAATGAGTTCCAGACATTTCTTGAGGAAAAAGGTATTACTCGACACCTTATTAATTCTTATACTCCTCAGCAGAATGGTGTTGCAGAAAGGAAGAATAGAGTACTTCTTGAGATGATGCGGAGCATGATGGCGTCCAAGAAGCTTTCACCAAAATTCTAGTTTGATGCAGTGCATACAGCTAATCACATTTTGAATAGGTCTTCTACAAAATCCTTAAAGGTAATCACACTTTATGAAGCATATGATGGTCGAAAACCTAATGTGAGTTATTTCAGAGTATTTGGATCACTTTCTTATGTACATGTTGAGAAAAAGGATCGAGGCAAACTAGATGTAAAGGCAAGGAAAGCTGTTTTCATTGGATATCCTGTTGAGAGTAAAGGATATAAGTTTTATGTTCCAAAAACAGGTGAAGTTATTCTTTCACACAATGCTTATATTGTTGAAAATAAAATATATGATAAAGAAGCAGAAATTCCAGAGTTCATTAGTGAAAATGACTATGGATTTTTTAGACAGAATTTGGATGTACATGTTCAGCCATATCAGAAGGGCGTTAAAATTCCTAGGATTGAAGAAAGAGTTCAAGAAAAAGGAATTTCACAACCTTCTACAGAGTCAGTTCTACATGAGACTTTAGTTCCAGAAATGGAAGAAAGTACTAGAGTTCCAGAAAGTCCTAGTACCTTAGAAGGACAAGCTCATTACAAAAGAGGTCAAAATTCAAGAGGATATCTCTCCGAGCAAAAAGGAGAATGAGACCACACTGATTATCTTGCGGGATATTAAAAATTTGTATCCAATGTCCTAGACAATGTAGATGAATACCTTTGATTGATCCTTCCATGCCCATTTTGTCAAATTTTGAGATAAAAGGAAGTAAATATTTTTTTCTTTCATACATTCAAAGGGTATTCAACATCTAAGAAGACTATGAACTTGTAGCCATTGCACATAATGCAAAGGACTATGAGGAGTTCATCTCCGATGATGAAATCAAGGATCTATCCCTAGAAGAGAATTTCGATGAAAGGGAGAGTTTGAATGTATGGTTCAATGCGGTAATGTAAGACAACTCTTAGACATTACGTGAAAAAAACTACAAAAGCAAGGATTCTGGTCTACCACAACAACCTCAGCAATGAGGGTATTGTAGCTAACTTCTCCTTCAAAATAGTATCCCACTATCTAGGTGCATATCCTCTACTGAGCAGCTACAAGAAGATAACCTTGGTAGAGATACTTTTTGCACTATATATTTTAGGCTATCATCCTTCATCACAGTATTTGAGAAAAGAATATTCTAGTACTTATTTAGAGCTTGTTCTAGCTTAAGGAATTAAAAAATAGTGAGCACCTATAACCTTACAAAAGAAATTGGCTAATAAGAGCAACAATTTTTATCAGAGTACCCAATAGATGAACACAAAAATATTCAAAAGAGTATATCATGTACAGAAGGAGATATGTAATGCAACTATCGTTTTCTCATACAAACATATTCATTGCATCACATGGTGTATTTCAAAACATCTTGAATGCAAAGGGCAATGTCCCATAAAAAGTATCAGTAGGTCATGATGCCTTTACCCATCGTTGAGTAATAAATTGCCTTTTGCTTCTCCATCTCTCTTGTGCACCAAGAGCATTAGAGTTTTGAAATGCTTGAATTCTTTTCTCCCTTCTTAATTGAGCTTCGTTTATGTCTTACACAATATTTGACGCATTTGCACTCTTCTTGGCATGAAACTTTTGATTGATTCACCTATAATACCACTAGAAGAGTTATTGAAGCTTGTTCCCTTTGACTACCCCCGCTGGCTCACTAGCATATATACACGTTTGGGCTCACTAGTGCAGAAGCCTTGATGTCTGCTATTTAGCAGATCTGAACATGGCAGATTTGTTCAAGTTTTTGAGATACAATCATTTTCTGCATCAAGGTACTTTAGTCAGTGGCCATGGCTGAAAGCAATAATGTATTTTGTGTGTTGGTTGTTGAGGATAGATAAGATGGCACTAATCAACCATTATGGGCATATACGAGTCATGTTTTGGTAGCAAAAGGACTAGAATATTATGCAAGGTGTTGAAAACATCCTACCATACCTACAAATACACTCATTGAAGGTGATGCAAATGGCATTGAAGATGATGAACTTCAGATTCATGTTTGTGTTGCCTATCTTGTTGCACCTACTACATAGCAACTTCATTGGGATGGCAGAGATGCTCAAGTATATGCATTGATAGCCTTGTCTATCAAATATGTCATTATCCCTCACATTCTCTCTTGCAAGTTGGCAAAGGATGCTTGGGATACACATACAACCTTATACCAGGTAAGAAATGAGGCTTGTGTTGTTTGCCTCCGAAAATAGTTAGAGAGTGAGCACATGAATCTAGGAGATCCCATGGATAGTTCTTTTAAAAAGATCAAAGATTTGAAGGAGCATTTGATTTCTATTGATGAAGTCTTGCCAGATAGTTCACTTGTGTAGACTGTTCTTGTTGGGAACTGAACTCAGAATCTCCCGGTTCGGAGTGCGATGGGCTAACCACTTGCCCCAAAAGACATGGTTGAGGATTACTTCCTAATCCTCTCTCTTAAGGCATGGTTCAACCATCTCCTACTAGTATTATGTGACATCCCTCCCCCCTTAGACTAAGCATTGCCCTCAATGCTCATTTGTGGACCCTCCTATCTAACTTGGGCCCTTTTCCACGTTTGAGTGCCTCCACTAGCCTCAAATTCTAGTGCATGGACCTATTTTGGACCTATCCAGCCCACCTCTCTCTGGTGCCCAAATGCCCACGCACTTTCCTTCTCGGCCAATTTTAGACTCACCCACGGCCCAAGTGCCTACGGAATGAGGCACCACCCTCCATCTTGCCCAATTTTGCAACTAGGCTCTGATACCAATGTTGAAATTGAGCTTCCCCTTTTGCCATGGCTACTCAAAAATTGTCGTCGCCCATGCACACACAAAAATCACGTGCTGACTCCTCCCAACCACGTCCGAACCCTGTTTATTACTAATATGACAATATACATATATTCTCCCTCAATCTTCTACCTTTTAAACTTTCCCATATGGTAATACACCATGATCTGCCATAGACAAAAAGGGGAGGCACTCAAACGTGGAAAAGGGCCCAAGTTAGATAGGAGGGTCCACAAGTGAGCATTGAGGGCAATGCTCAGTCTAAGGGGGGAGGAATGTCACATAATCCTAGTAGGAGATGAACCACGCCTTAAGAGAGAGGATTAGGAAGTAATCAACCATGGATTTTGGGGCA
Organism: Ceratopteris richardii; assembly: GCA_020310875.1. NCBI lineage: Eukaryota > Viridiplantae > Streptophyta > Polypodiopsida > Polypodiales > Pteridaceae > Ceratopteris > Ceratopteris richardii. The sequence continues at coordinate 135,904,333 of CM035412.1, read as the reverse complement.
AGTGTTTAGCCCATTGCACTCCTAACCGGGAGGTTGTGAGTTCAATTCTTGCGACTGTCACATGTTGATGTCTCACGATTATGGCTTGAAAACCTACTCTGATACCAATCTAACGCTTTGCTTATGTTAATGGATCCTTGAACAAGCTCGCGCAACTCTCAACACACACACAGAAGGATTTATGTTCTTCCGCCCAGCCACGTCCATAGCACGTGAGACTCTTTCATAAGTCTCTCTATCATCTCTACTACTTCTTGCCTTATGATGCTATATTCCTTGGACTTTCCAAGTGGCAAGATATATACTAGCCTCCATTGAAGGGTTAATTCATACCCACTCCTATATGATGTGACAGTTTTGAACGGTCTTCCACATTCATATCAAAGTTTTGATTCTACTCTTTGATTAGTGATGAAAGGAAATCCAAATTCCTTGGCATTTGAGGAGTTATTTTTTGTTTTGTTGCACGAAGATCAATCTAGGCATAATAGGTCCATTATGCGTGTTGTAGATCAAGCTTTCCTAGCTAGTCATAAGGGCAAAGATAAATGAAGCTCATCTATTAATTAACAAAAATCTGTTGATGCTACACATTTGAAGAAAGAAGACCAAGATGAGAAGAACACAGAAAAGCAAAAATAGTTTTGCAAATATTTTCAAGGAAATGATCATGTCATAAAGAGTTGTCCAAAATTGGATGCAAAAGAGGCAACAAAGAAAGAGGTTGAAATCATTGTTGCAAAGGCCTCTACACCTAAAATGGAGTCTACTAATCTTCTTCAAAACAAAGAATGGGCATTTACCATTGTATGCAGTTATGACCCATTCTCTCATGAGCAGTGTATGTCTGTAGTAGAATCAGATGTTTGGTACTTTGATAGTGGGGCAACCAAACATATTACCTCGCAGTACAGTTTCTTTAGTTCACTTGAGCTTGACCCTATAGGGAATACTGTCACATGTGCTAACAAATCCTCTTATCCTGTAATGGAAGTTGTTAAGATCATTTTTACTACTGCTTATGGTAGTTCTTTCACATTGTGAGATGCTTTGTATGTTCTAGGGATCAAGAAAAATTTTTTGTCAGATTCAACATTAGCCAAGATTGGCTGTGTTATCAAATTTATTGATGACAATTGTAGATTTCATGATCTATCAAATGGAGATCTTATTATTGCTTCTGGCATTCCATTTTGTGGGTTGTATAAGCTAATTGACAATGCGAAATCTATGAATGATTCAGCATGCGTAGTTCAAGATTCTCAAGCTACCTGAGATAAAGCTTTGGCATGTCTGCTTTGGTCATCTGAATTATGCTAGTTTTCTACACTTGCAAAAATCTAAAATGGTGTCCTCTCTGTCTAAAACCTGAGGGACCTTGTAAACATGTCTATGAAGGTTGTATTTTGGGCAAAATGCAGCACTCATCCTTCCCAAAATATGGTTCAATTAAAGATGCTCATAAATTGCAACTTGTTCATAGTGATGCATGTGGTCCTATGCAGACACCTTCTTTTGGGAACTATCTTTACTTCCTGAATTTTATGATTTTTCTAGACATGTATGGGTCCATCCATTGAGAGCAAAGTCTGGAGTGTTTATGTGCTCCAAATAGCTTTTAGTTATGGTTGAAAATATGTCAGGATGTAAATTGTGAACCCTCCCTTCTTATGGAGGGAATGCATGCCTTCTAATTTTAATGCATTTCTAGCTAAGTGTGGGATAAAACAACTGTGTAGAGCTCCATATACACCTCAACAAAATAGAGCTGCAGAAAGAAAGAATAGTTCTCTCATGGTAGTGGCAAGGTGTATGGTCAAAAGCAAGGCTTAACCACATAGCTTCTGGCTTAAGGTTGTTACGTATGCAACATATGTACTTAACATGTGTCCCACCAAAGCATTGTAATGTATCACTCAATATGAAGCTTGGCATGGTCACAATCCATCTCTTGACCTCCTACGTGTCTTTGGTTGTCTACAAATATGCATTAGTTCAAGAACAACAATGCAAGAAATCAGATGATAAAGTGGTGAAATGCATTTTTATTGGCTATAGCTCTCAAAGTATATGCTATCATCTATATCATCATATACTAAACACATATTGGTTAGCCACAATGTTGCTTTTGTGGAAGATGCAATTCAGTCATTACTTTCATGTACTAAGGGGACTTTCGTTAGCTCCAAGATATGTATGACACTTTGTTGTCTCTTTCTACAGGTCGACAATCAAGTGCTGGTCCAAATGAGGGAATTTCTCAACCTTATTCCACATGATGATGCAGATGATGAGGGATGATTCTAACACCCCAATGCAAAAATGGAAAATGGTTGCCCTCCACTAGGTCCACAAGTAGTGATATATGCTCAGTATTATGAACTTTTCTCTGCACCTATATAGAAACTTAAAATGAAACTTTGCAAACTTATAGTAGACTATAATATCTACCCAAAAATCTTTAAACCATCCCAAATGGATATTCTATCTGGGAGAACCATCCTCTATAAAACACGCTACCTGTTTGCAACACTCTCCGCCTATGTGCAGAGATACACCTTCACAAAGTTGGCGATTTCTCACAACTCACTCAGTCAAATGACTTGAAACTTTGGCAAAGTTCAGTGCACTATACGAAAGACCAAATGAACCTTGAAATCAATGAAAATGATACAATGAGAGAGAAAACAATGCTCTACAATCCGGTACAATCAGATTTGGAAAAGCCTAACTACATCTCTAGATAGAGAGGAGCAAAATCATGAGAAAATGAGGTAAGCAAGCAAGGGGGCTCCTTGCTGGAGTTTATGACTTCACTAAACTAAGTGGTAAATTTTTGGAATGCATACAACTCAAGAAACAAAGGCAAGATTATGCTTATATACAATTTTCCATTTCCTACAATCTAGCTAACCATCCATCAATCAGTGTAGGTGCACTTTTTGGTGGCTGATTGATGAGATTTGAATTTGATTGAGTTTGGTGGATCTTCTAACTTTATTCCATGACTTTGGATCCTCCTTTTTTATTGGTCCACTTGAAAAACTCGTGGTTGAGCCCTTTTGCATGTTTGAGACTTGATTTTCAACACTCCCCCTCAAGTATCAATCCCTAAGTCCTTCATTCCAATGCATGCCTTCAAGTGTTGTAGCTTTAATCCATCCAAAGCTTTGGTAAACATATCTGCATATTGGTGGTTATTTCTTTGACATCCATGAGATGGCCTTCTTCCCTAGCATGATAACATAACCACTAGTGCTCCTCCTGTCATCTTTGGAACCTACCCAATCAGCATCACAATAAGCTTGTACATTTAATCCATCATCAAATGGATAATATAGACCTTCATTCACAGATCCTTTGAGGTATCTAAGTCTTTTTGCTGCAACAAGATGAAGTACTCTTGGTGCTTGTAAAAATTGAGATAACACTCCAACTACATGTGCAAATTTGTTCTCGTCATAGTAGCATACAAGAGAGAATCAATTATCGACCTATACATGGTCACATCCTTCAACTCTTCACCTTCATGAGCACTTAGTTTAACATTTACTTCTAATGGATTTGAAATGGTCTTGCAATCACACAAGCCAAACTTCTTCAAGAGATCTAGAATGTATTTCATTTGCATCAAGTATATACCTTCCTCTTTATATAGTACTTCAATCCCAAGGAAGTACCTTAAAATCCCTAAATCAGAGATTTTAAACTCACATCCAAGCTTCCTCTTTATTTCCATGATGTTGGCTTCATCATCCCCTGTAATGATCAAATCATCAACATATATACAAATGAAAACAATTTTGCTACCTTCCTTCTTCACAAAGAATGATGGGTCTGCATGACTCTGATTGTATCCACATTTTACCAAGTAGCCCACAAGTCTTTGTTTCCATGCCCTTGGGGCTTGCTTGAGTCCAAATAGCACCTTCTTAAGCCTACATACATGATGTGGAAACCTCTCATCTTCAAAGCCTTGGGGCTATACCATGAAGACTACCTCTTCAAGCTCTCCATTTAGGAAAGCATTCTTCACATCCAACTAGTACATCTTCCAACCTTTTGAGGCTGAAATTGCAATAAAAACTTCTTATGGCGGAAATCTTAGCTACTAGATTGAATGTTTCCTCAAATTCTATGCAATAGATTTGAGCAAAACCTTCGGCAACTAGCCTTTCTTTATACCTAGAGATGCTCTCATCTACATATCTCTTTACCTTGTGCACCCATTTGTTGCCAATGACTTTCATGTCCTTTGTTCTTGGCACAAATGACCAAGTATCATTTTCTTCAAGTGCCTTGACTTCCTCCTCCATGGCTTCAATTCATTCCCTATGCTTATTTGCTTCTTCAAAAAAGTTAGGTCCTTCACAAGCTATAACTTGACTCATGTAGCCATAGTGTCTTACAATGAATGAATCATAACTTAACCTTTGAATAGGGTATTTAACCCTATTAGATGACCTTACCTCACCATTAGGTGGTAGGAATATCCTCCTCCTTGGTTTAGATTCCTTAAATCTTGGAGTTTCTAATTTTTCCATATCTTCGTCACTTGTAGATTCCATGTCTACCCATCGATGGTCTTCATCATTTGCCTTTTCCTTTCCTTTGCTACTTCCTTCACTTGAATGAGCTTCATCCCTTGTCCTTCCATTCCAATTTTATGTAGTACTCTCCTCTAATGTTGTGCTTGAAGTGGTTGGACCACTTATCTCCATGCTTTGTTGTTGCTCTTTGAACTTCTTATCGCCTTCATATGCATCATCAACCTATAACACACCTTTGCTACCATACCAAGGTAGCAACTCATCAAATATTACATTCATAGACACCTTAACCTCTTTGGTGCAAGGATTATAGCATCTAAAACCCTTTTGCTCTGAAGAATATCCAAGAAATATACACCTATCTGCCTTCGGGTTTAACTTGTGTCTAAATTATTGAGGTATGTGAACATAACACACACAACCAAATACTTTGAGATGTGAAAGGTTGGGTTTCTTACCACAAAAATCTTCAAAAGGTGTAACTCCATGTACTCCTAAGGTTGGAAATCTATGTATATGGCTGTTTTTGTTGCATCAACCCAATAAGAGTTAGCAACATTCATTTCATTTAACAAAGCTCTAGCCACTTCTGCTATGTATCTATTCTTCCTCTCTGCCACTCCATTTTGCTGAGGTGTATACCTGCAAGTGAATTGCCTTTTGATGCCATGGTCATGTAGAAAATCTAAAAATTCATTTGAAAAATACTCTCCCCCTCCATCGGATTTGAGAGTCTTTATATACTTCCCTGTTTCCTTCTCCACTAGGTTTTTGAACCTCTTGAAGTGGTAAAACACCTCTAACTTTCACTTCATCCAATACATCCAAAACAACCTTGAATGATCATCTATAAATGTGACAAAATATCTATTACCTCCAATGGATTTCTCCCTTGTAGGTCCCCATACATTTGCGTGTATGAGATTCAACACTTCATTGCTCACATGTGCTCCATTCTTGAATGGCAATCTGCTTTGTTTCCCTAAATGACAAGCATGGCACAAATGTTGCATATTCTAAGATGTAAGATCAAGTAGAAAACTCACCAAGCCCTTCCTTTTCATGTCCTTCATCCTTTGTAAGTTTATGTGTCCAATTTTTTTATGCCATAAGTCAATTTCTATAATCTGTTTATTTCCAATTGACAAGTAGATAGTATGAGGGGTTGATGGATTTACCTCCATGGTGAAGAGTTTTCCTTGCTTCTTTCCTTTTGCTATGAGCTTGTAGTCCTGCATGGGGTCTTCAACAAAACATCCTTGATCATTGAACCTCACCTCATAACCCCTTTCAACCATTTGACCTACCGAAACCAAGTTCTTTGTGATGGTTGGCACATGCAACACATCCTTCAACACCTTAGAGCTTTGAGAGCCATTCAATGCAACATCTCCCACATGTGTAATCTTGCGCTCATATCATCCCTTGTCTCTACATGTCCTTGAGTGATGGGTGAATTTAAATTAAAGAAAACATTTTTATTGCAACTCATATGGTTGCTACAACCACTATCAATGTACCATGTAAAATCTGAATTGACTCTTTCACTTGACCCATACATCATAAGCAAGTTCTCATTTTCTGAATTTGTTGAAGTACTAGCATAATTACCTTTTGTATCCTTGATTGCCTCCTCCTTTGGACCAACAATATCCTTGTATCCTTGATTGCCTCCTCCTTTTGTATCCTTGATTGCCTCCTCCTTTGGACCAACAATATCTTGCATAATGGCCCGATTTTCCACAATTGTAGCATTCTCCATTGGACGCTTCTCTTCCATGTGATCTTCCTCCTCTTCCTCTACTCCTTCCTCTTCCTCTTTATCAATAGCTTTGGTTGGAGCCTTCTTGGTTGCTTGAGCTTAAGTTTGACCTTCCTCTCCCTCTCCCTTAGGAGTTTTTTCCACCTCTTTTGCCTTTGCCTCTACCTGCATAGAAAACTTGGGCTTGGCTGCCCTTTGATTGTGAGCCTCCTTGGTTCATCTCCTCGGTCACCATCAATGTGACTAATTGATCAAATTCTATCAGGGAATCCCTCACATAAACTGATGTGGTGAATTCTTTACACCTTTCTTCCTCTCTCAAGCCATTGAGAGTGTGCCCAACAAGACCGACATTTTTTATTCAGCTCTCAATTGAGCCTAGGGCATCTGCAAGCTCAACCTTCAAAATGTACTCATTTATGTTAGTATATGGTGCTTTACTAAGATTATTTAGCTCATTCTTGAGCTGAATCTTTCTTTCCTTGGTTGATGAAGAGTAAAATCTCTCCAAGGTCTCCCAAACCTTCTTGGATGTGTCCAAGTCTTGTATATGCCCTATCATGCTATTGCTTATGTGTTGGGATAGAATGAATATGACTCTCCTATCCCTTTCTATCCATTCATTAAGTGTCTTGACCTGCCCTTGAAGTGTTGGATCATGTATATGAGGCATTGGCTCCATGCCGCTCGCTAATCCCCACAATCCTTTGCCCACAAGGTAGTTGCTAACTAAATTCCATGGTTGATAATTGCCTTTCTCTAACTTCTCTATTTGTGCATTATACTCAGCCATATTGAGTTCTAAGATGCTCCTCTAGCTTCTTCTCAAGTTTTCATATGCTCTATAAAGTGTGGATACTACTTTTTGATAGCTTCTCCCTTGCAAATCTTCGAGTAGTTGAGATCTCAATCGACGTAGCCCTCTTTCGATGTCTTCTTGCTTTGATAAGTCCTCCTTGTGCTTCCACGAGTTGTCTTGAATATGATGCCCACTGATGTTCCCAAGCCTCCAAAGTGGCTCTAATACCACTGATGGGGGATGATTCTAACACCCCAATGCAAAAATGGAAGATGGCTGCCCTCCACTAGGTCCACAAGCAGTGATATATGCTCATTATTCTGGACTTTTCTATGCACCTCTATAGAGACTTAAAATGAAACTTTGCAAACTTATAGTAGACTAAAGAGCTACCCAACAATATTTAAATCATCCCAAATGGATATTCCAGATGGGAGAACCATCCTTTGCAAAACAGGCTACATGTTTGCAACACTCTCTATCTATGCGTAGAGATATACCTTCACAAAGTTGGTAATTTCTCACAATTCACTTGGTCAAATAACTTGAAACTTTGGCAAACTTTAGCGAACTATATGAGAGACCAAATTAAACTTGAAATCAATGAAAATGAGTAGAATTAGAGAGAAAACAATGCCTTGCAATCTAGTACAATCAGATTTGGAAAAGCCTAACTACATCTCTAGATAGAGATGAGGAAAATCATGAGAAAATGAGGTAAGCAAGCAAGGGGGCTGCTTGCTGGAGTTTATGACATGACTAAACTAAGTGGTAAACTCGTGGAATGCATACAACACAAGAAAGAAAGGTGGTATGGTGCTTATATAGAGTTTTCCTTTTCCTACAATCTAGCTAACCACCCACCAATCAGTCTACGTGTACTTTTTGGCGGCTAATTGATGAGATTTGAATTTGATTGAGTTTCTTGGAGCTTCTAACTTGATTCCACGACTTTGGGTCCTCCTTTTTATTGGTCCACTTGCAAAAATTGTGGTTCAGCACTTTTGCATGATTGAGACTTGATTTTCAACAACAGATCATTCCATTTCTAATGCAGATTTCATGATGCACTTGTTGATGAGAGGGCTGATATAGAGGAGGTAAAAACTATGCTTGCATGACTCATGCAAACTTTGCGAGATAGAAAATTAGATGCATCTCTATCATACCGTACTCATTCAGCATCTCATAGTGCTTCTTTTGCATTAAATTGTTATGCAATAGCTGCCTCTATTCTCTATTATGAGAATGCATCTATTTCTTTTGATAAAACATAAAATTCAAAAAATTGGATGGCTGCTATGCAATCAAAATATGATGTTATTATGAAGAAGGTTACTTGGTTTTTTATGTGATTTTCCTCCAAGCAAAAAGACCATCAACACTAAATGGGTATACAAGTTGAAGTGTAGACCTAGTCTTCCCCAATCCAACAACAGGACCAAAGTGTTTCCATCGCTGATACTGAAGAAAGCTCTTCTCGGGGAAATTCTCAGCAACAGTCCCAAGAAGATGTGCAAGTTATTGTTGCGAAAATTCTCGATGAAGTGATCGCTTTGGTGGATTTTATCATTGCCAGAACTGAAGCGACTACGCAGCAGACTACCGGAATAGTATAAGTACCCAACACTCTTATACCCACTCCTACACCAATGCCTCCGGTCAAGCCCATTATCCCTGTTCAACCGATTGTTCCTGAAGCACCCGCTCCCTCATCTTCTTCACCCAATTATTCTCCACCACGTTCCCCTCACCTATTAGCGGCTTCGTCATCCCAGCTACTTCCTCCTCTTTCTCTTCCTTCGATCCCTATATTCACTGAGTTAGAATCAATGGGTCATATGTTGATCCAATTTTCGCAGCAACTACCAATGCAAATGAAGAAGGCTCCTGACAATATCAGACACAAATTACAACACAAAGTCGATGTATTAGAAGCGGATATTACTCCATTGCAAGAGGAAGTAGATGCAGTGAAGCTGAAAACCATGCTTTGCACGTACAGATTCAACAGCTCCAAACTAGACTTGTCGAACAGGATTCGTTGATTACCCAAAGAGATGCTTCGTTGGCTGAGTTAAAAGCCAAAAATGATTTGTTAAATGCTCGTGACGTAGAGCTTATACAGTTAAAACAGTTAGTACAGGATAAAGAAGATGCTCGCGTGGCACTTGGGAATTTATTGGAAGAAACGCGAGTACAGCTTGATGAAGTCGTGCAGAAAGGACAGGAGATGGCTAATTTAGCCAAGCAGAATAATGTAGAACTCCAGCAAGCCAATGCCAATCTGTTTGAGGAAAATTCTGCTCTCAAATCCCATATGATCTTAACCAATCAACTTCAGAAGGAGGCAGCAGGGATTCGAAAGGAAAGAGATGCCTACTATCAGACCATTCAATATCAAGCTCAGGAACTGGAGTGAAGAGAAAAGCAATTAGGTGTGCAAGCTCACAGACTTTCCAGAGTCAATAAACAGATCGAAGATATGAAATTGAGTCGCGATGCCGCCCTTGCAAATGATTTCTACCTGCAAGAGGCCTTTTTGCAGATGCAGACAGAAATTTTGCTGAGTCAAGTAATTGCGGCAAGCTCTGTTCGTACTGACGCACAGTTAGTCCAACCAGAAACCTTAAAAATAATGTTGGATTCTTTGAAGCAGAAGATTTCCAGAACTTTTAAATTAGCTCGCACCATGTATATACAGGGTATCGTAGATGAGCCCTAAATTTAGTTTCCGTTGCGGGTTCAAGTCCACCGTGCGTGCTGGTGTAAGCCACCGGATTGACATATTGTAATTTCACATTTTTCCTATACAACACAAACCGAAAGGTCGTTGCGAAGTGATGTATCTGTTTATCAGTCAATGAAAATTCATTGCGGTGATGCTCCGGTAACGACGAACAGTATCGCCAGACTGTCTGTCTGGGCGATTGCATTCTGTGGAGTCGTTCTAATGCAGTATTTGTGAAGTCTGAGTATTGTCGTTCTTACCTTTGTTTAATTACATTAATTTGTGATTAACACAGTAAGGTTTTGTTGTCGATATACGTCTGTGCGACGGTAATGAGTAATTGCTATGTTACGCACTGTGAAAGGTATAAACGAGTATGAACAGTGAAACTATATAAAGAAGGCGATACTGAAATATTAATGTACTGCTTAATTGATAACTTAATTGGGAAAATTAAGTTACAGGGCCTCTGATTTATCAGACCCCTACCACTCCCAAGAACTCGAAAGAACTTTAAAATGCATGTGATGTAAATGCATGTTTAACACTAGTGCATTTTAACAGATCTTGTTGATTTCTTTCTTGTATCTAGTTCATCTTCGAGAAGGGAGTTCTTGTAATCCAGAGATCTTGTTCCATACTTATAATCCTAGGTTGTGGGATCTCCTGTATCATCTCTAGTTGAGTTATCTATACCTATAGTCTCGAGTTGTGGGACTTCTTGTATCAGCTACATATTCCTGTACTATTTTCCCTACGTGGGTATTCTTGTAATCAGAAGTATGTTTCGGAAATCTTGTCTATTGTAGTCAGAGAGCACAATCTAGTGCTCCCCTAACATTTTGGCAAGACTACCTTCATCAAGACTAGGCACCATGGAGATTATTCAATAAGAATTTTTTCTGCACTTAAAGTCATTCAACAAGTCCAAGAGATACGAGAAAACCAAGAAGGGATTCAACAACAAAATATTCAAGATGTAATCACAGAACTTCAAAGGCGAATTCAGGAGTTGCAAATCATTGTAAATCAATCTTCTTCATGTACACCTATGGCAACCAATATAAAGAAAAGTCCAAAAGTGAGCATGCCTGAGAAATTTGATAGGACAAGATCTATGTTTTGAGGATTTCTACAACAAGTGAAGCTTTTCATAAGAATGCAACCTAATAGGTATCTAGATGATGCTTCTCAAGTGGGACTCATAGGAACTCTGTTATGTGGTCCTGCTCTTTCATGGTTTGCACCTATCCTAGAAAAGAACATGGATATTTTGTATGATTTCAAGGCCTTTGTTCAAGAATTCACATCTTCTTTTGGAGATACCAATTTTTCACGTGTTGCTAAGACAAAGCTAAAGAAGCTACATCAAGGAAATAGGCATGTGTCTACCTATGTGTCAGAATTCACGCAAATCATTTGTGATCTCACTGTTAGAGTATGATCAATGTCTACCCCTCATGATTGTATGCACATTTTGTAAGGCCCCCTTTATGAGGAGAAGCCAAGCGTGCATTACCCCATTGATGGGAATCCCAACTTGAATGTTGGATGAAGGTCATATTGGACCATGTAAGATATTATAAGGAAAGGGAGTTACCAGGGTCCCCAATTGTGGGGTCCGGGGCAGCGGTGAGCAGCCCTGGCTGGGGGGTCCAAGGGGGCCAGCGGGCCCCCTGGCTGGGGGGTCCCAGGGGGCCAGCGGGCCCCCTGGTGGGGGTCCGGGGGCAGCGCCCCCGGCGCGACGGTAAAGGGAATATTCCATGGAATATTCCCTATCGGAGTCAGAAATCATTTATATTTGTTAGGTCGGTTCAACCAGTCTAAGCCGTGTATGGCAATTACGCGGGCGGTGGCCGCCCACGCCCTACCGCCCATGTATAGCCGTCCATGGCAGGCCACCCATGATCCTATATATACATGACTTCTGCACTACCTAAGACATTGAGTTGAGCCAGCATACCTCTACCTTGTATCTCCCTATCTAGAGTTGTCTAGATCACCATTTAAGCTCTACCTTGAGAGCGCACGGGTGGACAACGCCATCATCTTTGTACTTGCTGCTAGTAGAAAATTGTTGAGATTCTCCTATATCTGTTATCTTCTCTGCTATTGCTCCTGTGTTATATTGCGTAACTATTGTCTTACATGGTATCAGAGCTATAAGGTTCGAATAGCTTGAGAAGTATCATTATTTTAGCCTACTAGCAGACTAGAATATCAGTAGATTATTCGAGTGATTACATGATGGCTTCATCGTCGAACACTAGTCTTGGTGCTTCACCTAATGTTAATGCTGCACCTATTCGAATTCGTCCACCTGCATTCACTGAAGGGAAGCTGGATGGAACCAACTATACACTCTGGAAGTTCAAAATTTCTGCAATTTTGGACTCCTATGAATTACTTGACACTGTCATGGGACCGATGGGATTGGATCCAGAGCCTATACCAGTTGAAGATCCAGCAAATTCAAGATTGATGATTCAGCTAGATCCAGATCTTCTACGAGCTTGGAAGAGGCGGAATGCTGATGCATTATGTGCGATTGTCACTAGTGTAAGTGATTCTGTGCTTACTTTAGTTCAACATACTACTAAAGCACATGAGGCTTGGGGCATATTGGCTCGACAATATGAGACCAAGAACCACACTAGGATACAGAATTTAGAAAATCAGTTGGCAAATGAAAAGCATTCTGATTCTGAAAAGGCTGAAGATTTTATCAAACGGATAAAGCATCTTCAAGATCAATTGGCTGCAGTTGGTGTTGTTATAACACCAGAAGAGCTAGCTCGAAGATCTGTACGTGTTCTTCCAGCAAAGTATGATGGATTAGTAACAGCCCTTAACACTCAGGTAAGGCCAACTCCTCTTACATTTGAAGAGTTTTGTGCCATGCTTTTAGAAGAAGAGATGCGGCTGAAGAATCGGCAAAGTACAACTGATGCTGCATTCTCAGCAAATGCAAAAGGTAAAGGCTCTTCAGAGGGATCAAAGAAGAAGCCAAAGAAGAAAAAGTTCACAGGAAGTTGCTTCTATTGTGAAAAGAAAGGCCATGCCATCAAGGATTGCAGAAAGAAGCAAGCTGATGAACGGAATGGGACTGTAAAATCATCATGGAAGAACAAAGAGTCTGCAAACAACACAGAGCTGGAACTTTGGGTAGCTATTGAAGAGGTATGTTCATCTGCTCAAGCTCGTGTTGATGAGCCATGGATTTTAGATAGTGGAGCTTCTCGCCATATGACTAGTAAAAAGGATTGGTATAGTTCCCTAGTGCCTCTGCGGGAATCCATCAATGTAGTGGTGGGAAACGACTCCAAGTGTCCAGCTGAAGGAACTGGAACCATCTCTTTTATCACTTCTCCAGGTGTTGAGAAAAAGTTATCCGATGTTCTCTATGTACCTACACTCAAAAGAAATTTGTTGTCAGTTTCTGCAATAACAGATCGTGGACTCGAAGTTCACTTCAATAAGAGTGGTGCGGAAATCATGGATTCATCAGGTAATGTTGTAGGTAAAGGCACACGACGGGATAACTTGTATGAGTTAAGTGCTTTAACTGCTACAGAAGATAAAGATGTAAGCAGGTTATGGCACCAACGATTTGGGCATCTCGGATTTGCAGTTTTGAAGGAGATGCAACGAACAGGGATGGTTGCTCATTTGCCTGCATTTTCAGAGTTGCAGGAACCTTGTGAAGCTTGTATGATGGGCAAGCAACAACGAAAGGCATTTCCAAGAGAGACCAGCAATCGATCTCAAGCTCCTCTAGAGTTGGTACATGCTGATCTCTGCGGTAAAATGTCTACACCTGCTTTAGGAGGATCTTTCTACTTCTTACTGTTAGTCGACGATTATAGTAGAAAGATGTGGGTTTATTTCATTCGAGAGAAGGCTGATGCTTTTGAAAAATTTAAAGCGTGGCATAAGTATGTAGAAAGTGAATCAGGAAGGAAACTGAAGAAATTTAGAACAGATAGAGGAGGTGAATTCTTGTCAACAGAATTCAACAATTACTGTAAGGAGCATGGTGTGAAAAGGCAACTTACCACAGCTCATACACCTCAACAAAATGGCGTTGTTGAGCGCAGGAACAGGACAGTAGTTGAAATGGCTCGTTGTATGTTAAAGGCTCAAGACATGCCTGATTCATTCTGGGCAGAAGCAGTCAATACAGCAGTCTACATCCTCAATCGAAGCTACACAAAAGCTCTGAAGGGGATGACTCCTCAAGAAGCATATTCTGGTAAAAAGCCTTCAGTTTTGCATTTCAGAATTTTTGGTTGTTTCTGTTATGCACATATTCCTGATTCAACAAGATCAAAGTTGGATTCAAAAAGCAAAAAGTGTGTCTTCCTAGGATATAGTGAAGAGTCTAAAGCATACAGGTTATGGGATCCTGAGGCAAGGAAGATTTTTGTCAGCCGAGATGTGGTGTTTGATGAACGACCACACTTAGTAGAAGATAAAGGTAAATCTACTATCTCATCAAACGGAGAAATATCTCACCTTGTGCCTATCAAAAGACAGGTTAAAGTTGAGGAGGAGGAAACATCTGATGGAGAAATTTCCTCAATAAAAAGCCAACCAATTGTAGCTGCACAGCGTAAGCCACTACCGAAGTGGGCACAACAGCTCTTTGATGATCACAATCCACATGTAGATGCACCAGAATCATCATCGGATGGATTACGAAGATCAAAGAGAATAGAGGAGCAAAGAAGAGCCTCAGAACACATTGTTAACATGGCTCTAATGGCAGATATCATGGGTTCGATAAAGGAACCTACCACCATTGAAGAAGCCATTGATGATCCAGATTGGAGAGCGGCAATGCAGTCTGAGTATGATAGTATACTCAAAAATGATACATGGGATCTAGTCGACTTGCCACCAAAGAAGAAGGTAATAGGTACTAAATGGATTTGGAAAGCTAAGTATAAAGCTGATGGAACATTAGAAAAGTATAAGGCACGATTAGTTGCACAGGGTTTTTCACAGATTGAAGGATTTGATGTTCAAGAAACTTTTGCACCAACAGCACGCATGACAACTATTCGGACGGTACTTGCAGTAGCTGCACAAAAGTCTTGGCCTATTTTCCAGATGGATGTCAAATCTGCATTTTTGAATGGTCACCTCAAGGAGGAGGTATATGTATCTCAACCACCAGGTTTTGAGGTGCCCAATTCAGAAAATAAAGTTTGCAGGTTGAAGAAAGCTTTGTATGGACTTAAGCAAGCTCCACGGGCTTGGTACCAACGAATTGATCATTTTTTCAAAAATATGGGTTTTGAAAGAAGTACTTCTGATGCTAACTTGTATGTAACGAAAAGGGATAGCAAGCTAGTTGTTGTCATTGTATATGTAGATGATTTGATCATTACAGGAGATCATCAGGAACTCATCAATCAAACTCGGATCAGCTTGGGAACTGAGTTTGAAATGACAGACTTAGGTCTACTCCATTTTTGTCTGGGAATTGAAGTATGGCAAAGGAAGGATGGCATTTTCATCTCACAACAAAAATATTCCAAAGAAATTCTCAAGGCATTTGGAATGATGGACTGCAAACCAACTAGCACACCTATGGAGGTAAATCATAAGCTATCTATGGATGATAACATGCCTGATGTAGATGCTAAGAAGTATAGGAAGCTCGTTGGAAGTCTTATTTTTCTGTGCAACACTAGACCAGACATTTGCTATGCTGTTGGAGTGTTAAGCAGGTTTTCCAACAAACCTAAGGAGAGTCACTGGAATGCTGGAATGCGAATTCTAAGGTACATTGCAGGAACCTTGGATTTTGGTATTTTGTATACCACAGGTGATACACTCCAAGGATATTGTGATTCAGATTGGGCTGGAGATTGTGATTCTAGAAAATCAGTTTCTGGATATTGTTTCTCACTTGGTTCAGGAATATTTTCTTGGGTAAGTAGGAAGCAACCAACTCTCGCACTCTCCTCCACTGAAGCAGAGTACAAAGCAGCTTGTTTTGCTTCTTGTGAGGCAGTCTGGTTAAGGAGAATTCTTGCAGATATAGGCTTTCCATCAAATATGCCAATTGTACTCAAGTGTGATAATCAAAGTTGTATGGCTATTGCAAAGAACCCAGTATTT
The DNA here is from genome assembly GCA_020310875.1 of Ceratopteris richardii. Lineage (NCBI taxonomy): Eukaryota > Viridiplantae > Streptophyta > Polypodiopsida > Polypodiales > Pteridaceae > Ceratopteris > Ceratopteris richardii. Next base: position 135,888,362 of record CM035412.1, on the reverse strand, counting down.
CATGCTCGCACCAAGCACATAGAAGTACAGTACCATTACATTCGTGAGCTAATTGAAGATGAAATTGTGGAGCTAGAATATTGCCCAACAGAGGCAAATTGTGCTGACATATTCACTAAAGCACTTGGAAGAGAGCAGCTCAACAAGCATCTTCAACAGATGGGCATAGGACCGAGACCTACTTTGATTTATCATCGGTAAACATTGAGGGGGGGTGTTAGAGTATGATCAATGTCTACCCCTCATGATTGTATGCACATTTTGTAAGGCCCCCTTTATGAGGAGAAGCTAAGCGTGCATTACCCAATTGATGGGAATCCCAACTTGAATGTTGGATGAAGGTCATATTGGACCATGTAAGATATTATAAGGAAAGGGAGTTACCAGGGTCCCCAATTGTGGGGTCTGGGGCAGCGGTGAGCAGCCCCGGCTGGGGGGTCCAAGGGGGCCAGCGGGCCCCCTGGCTGGGGGGTCCCAGGGGGCCAGCGGGCCCCCTGGTGGGGGTCCGGGGGCAGCGCCCCCGGCGCGACGGTAAAGGGAATATTCCATGGAATATTCCCTGTCGGAGTCAGAAATCATTTATATTTGTTAGGTCGGTTCAACCAATCTAAGCCGTGTATGGCAATTACGCGGGCGGTGGCCGCCCACGCCCTACCGCCCATGTATAGCCGTCCATGGCAGGCCACCCATGATCCTATATATACATGACTTCTGCACTACCTAAGACATTGAGTTGAGCCAGCATACCTCTACCTTGTATCTCCCTATCTAGAGTTGTCTAGATCACCATTTAAGCTCTACCTTGAGAGCGCACGGGTGGACAACGCCATCATCTTTGTACTTGCTGCTAGTAGAAAATTGTTGAGATTCTCCTATATCTGTTATCTTCTCTGCTATTGCTCCTGTGTTATATTGCGTAACTATTGTCTTACACTCACATGGCACGAGGATTATTTTATCAACCAATTTTGATGGGGTTTACATGATGATGTCAAGGACCTAATGCTAACCATGCCCAAGGTAAATACTTTGAATGAATTCATGAATCAAGCAATTGAGTGTGATAATAGGTTGTTTGAGAGAAAGCAAGAGAAGAGAACTTCTATTATAGATCGAGAATATAAGTTTACCTCTATTCCACAACAACATATGCTCGAGGAAACTCAACCAGAACCCATGCAATTGGATCACATCATGGTCGACGACTTACAACAAAGGAAAGACAATATCTAAAGGATAATGGATTATGCTTTTATTGTGGAGAGTATGATCATATGGTATTCAAATTCCCTAAGAAGAAGAAACAAGTTGGGATTAGAACTTCCACAATCACGATCCCACATCAAAAGGATCATCATCAGAGTCAGAAAAAGAATAGAGTCCATCACGAGAATCATGCCCTTGATTCTGCACCACGATATACTACAAACCTTTTCCAGTTCTAGCATGGATATCCATCATCATCTTGTTCCAGTACCACATATCAAGAACTCTATAAAGACCAAGAACTATGAAAAATCAAGTTCTATAAGATCTCATAGTCACATAACCACTCCTCGTGGAACTCATCGCTTGAGGGGGAGGTGATGTCATGGACAAAAGAAACCATCTTGAACCTCAAATTCCATGCGAATCAACCATCCTGAACCTCAGATTCCATGTGAATCCTTTTAGAATTATGAGAAACCGATGCTTCCATTGTGTCCAAAATGTGCAAAACCCCAAGATCAACTATCTACTTGTGAATTCTGATATCGGGAGGTCTTGTTTCAAGTTGATGACATCATCAAATTGTAACCTCCATATAGCACCGCCTTTAAAGACCTATAAAAGGAGGGGTTGGCCACATTCATTCTCATTCTTGCCAATACCAGTCTTGGGAGCTCAAGGAGTTGTGACCGCCAAGTAAGTACTCTCCAAGATCAAGTTTTAGTTCTTGTCTTGTTCCTTGTTCCAATCTTGTCTAGTCTAGGTCTTGGACATCCTATCTTGTCCTCTTGTAATCTTGTAGTACAAGATCTTTTCGAGTTCTTTCTTGTATCTAATTTATCTCCAAGAAGGGAGTTCTTGTAATCCAGACATCTTGTTCCATACTTACAATCCCGGGTTGTGGGATCTCCTATATCATCTTTAGCTGAGTTATCTATACCTATAGTCCCGGATTGTGGGACTTCTTGTATCAGCTACATATTCCTATACTATATTCCCTACGTGGGTATTCTTGTAATAAGAAGTATGTTTCCAAAATCTTGTCTATTCTAGTCAGAGAGCACAATCTAGTGCTCCCCTGACAAGGATAGCCAAGGCACTTTTTTTCCTCTTTAGGAGATTTTTTTCCCCCAGCTTGTATATATGCCTATTGCCCTAACAGGTCACTTATCTTTGTACATTCTAGTGGTGTGTTGTGCTCCAAGCTTCTCCTTCTTCCTTGTGCTACTTGTGTGCTTTCGCAGATGTCTAACTCCAACAATTGGTATCAAAGCACGTCGCCGCTTCATCTAGGGCATCATCGACACCCCTCTGATCGCAGTCTCAGAATTGAACAAAATTTGGTGAACATACTCAAGGTGATTAGGAGATCAAAAATAGCTTTACTTTGTGGTGTCAAAATTGCAATCTGAGCTCATTTTCGGCATCCAAACACACTATTGCAACGCTTGTGTATGCTATTTTGTCTTTTTGTGCCACTGATATATACGGGTTTTGGTTCACCAATATAAGCGTCTCAAAGTCTACTACAAATTTAGCAAAACTGGTAAGGGTAATTCTATTCAACTTTTTCATATACAATCGTTTTTCTACATTAGAGTATCTTAGTTAGTGGCCATAACTGAAAGCAATGATGTATTCCATATGTTGGTTGTTGAGGATAAGTTGGATGGTACAAATTACCCATTATGGGCTTATATGATGCATCAAGTATTGGTCGCAAAAGGACTATGGAATATTATGCAGTGTGTTGAAAAACGTCCCATTACACCTGCAAATACAAGTACTAAAGCTGATGCAGATGGCGTCCAAGATGGTGATATTTTACAGGTTCCTATTCGTGTTGCAGTTCCTATTGCACATACTGTAGAGCAAATTTGTTGGGATGGTAGAGATGCTCAAGCACATGCATTGATAGCCTTGTCTGTCAAACATGCCATTATTCCTCATATTCACTCTTTGCAGAACAACTAAGGATGCTTGGGATACACTTCCCACATTGTATCAGCCTAGGAATGAGGCTTATGTTGCTTACATCCGAAAACACTTGGAGAGTGAGCATATGAATGAAGGTGATTCTATGGACAGTTTTCTGACAAAGATCAAGGATTTGAAGGAACATTTGATTTCTGCTAATGAAGTCCTTCTAGACAATTCACTTGTGCAGACTGTTCTAAATAGTCTTCTCGACTCATATCAGAGTTTTGCTTCTACTCTTCGTTTGATGATGAAAGGCAATCCAAATGCCTTAACATTTGAAGAGTTAGTTTCTGTTCTGTTGCAGGAAGATCAGTCTAGGTAGAATAGGTCTATTATGCATGTTGTAGATCAAGCTTTCTTGGCTAGTCAGAAGGGCAAAGGTAAATGGAGCAACAAAGAAAAAGGAGGTTGGAATGGTTGTTGCAGAGGCCTCTATACTGAAAACAGAGTCTCCTAATCTTGTGTAGAATGAAGAATGGACATTTACTAATGTTTGTAGTTTTGACCCATCTTCTTATGAGCAGTGTATGTCTGTACTAGACTCAGACAGTATTTATATAGTGAAGCAACCAAACATATTACCTCGCAGCGTAGTTTCTTCACTTCACTTGAGCCTTCCCCTACAGGGAATATTATCACATGCACGAAAAACTTCTCTTATCCTATCATGAGAGTTGGTAAGAGCATTCTCACTACTAGTGATGGAAGTTCTTTTACATTTTCAAATGCTTTGTTTGTGCTAGGGATCAAGAAAGATCTATTATCAGTTTCTACATTAGCCAAGATTGGCTTGGTTGTGAAATTTTTTGATGACATATGTACAGTTCATGATCTATTAAATGGCGATGTGATTATTCCTTTTGGCATTTTATATCGTGGGCTATATAAGCTCATAGACTATGAAAAATATATGAATGATTCAGCATGTGTAGTACATGATTCTCAAGCTATGTCAAATGCAAAGCTTTGGCATGCATGCTTTATTCATTTGAATTTTGCTAGTTTGTTACATCTATAGAAATCTGAAATGGTGTCCTCTCTGCCCAAACTCGAGGCACCCGGTACACATGTTTGTGAAGGTTGTATTTTGGGCAAAATCCAACGTTCTTTGTTCCCAAAAGATGGTTCAATTTGAGCTAGTCAGAAATTGCGGCTTGTTCACAGTGATATCTGTGGTCCTATGCAGACATCCTCTTTTGGAAACTATCTTTACTTCATGACTTTCATCAATGCTTTTTCTAGGCATGCATGGGTATATCCATTGAAAGCAAACTCTGAAGAATTTATGTGCTTCAAACAATTTTCGGTTTTGTCTAAAAATCTGTCAGCATGTAAAATGGGCACCCTCCATTTTGATCGAGGGGGGATATATGTCTTCTGACTTTAATGCATTTCTGGTAGAACGTGGGATAAAACATTAGTGAACAGTGTCGTATACACCTCTAGAATGGAGTTGTTGAATGGAAGAACAAGTCACTCATGGAGATGGCCAGGTGTATGGTCAAGAGTCAAGCCTTGCCACATAGTTTCTGACTCAAGGTTCTCATCTGTGCAGCATATGTACTTAACAGGTGTCCCACTAAAGCACTGCAATCTATCACTCCATATGAAGCTTGGCATGGTCACAAGCCATCTGTTGCTCATCTACGTGTTTTTAGTTATCTAGCATATGCATTAGTGCCTGAACTACATCACAGGAAATTGGATGATAAAGCAGTAAAATGTATTTTTGTTGGGTACAAGTCTGAAAGCAAAGGTTATCATCTGTACCATCCAAAGACTAAATGCATTTTGGTTAGCCGTGATAATTTTTGTGGAAGATGCTATTGAGCCTTTACTTTCATGTACGAAGGAGACATTTGTTAGCTCCAAAGAGATGTATGATACTTTGCTGCCTCTTTTTATAGGTGGATAGTCTAGTACTGGTCCTAATGAGGCAACTTCTCAACCTTTGCAGGTTTCATGTGATGATGCAGATCATTCCATTTCTGATGCAGATTTACATGATGCACTTGTTGATGAGTAATTTGATATTGAGTAGGCAAAAACTATGCCAAAATGGTTGATGCAGACTTTGCGTGATAGCAAATTAGATGCACCTCTGTCATGCCATACTCGTTCAGGCTCTCATAGTGCCTCTTTTGCATCAGATTGCTATGCTATGGCTATGTCTAGTCTCTATGATGAGAATGAACCTGTTTTGTTTGATGAAGCACAAAATTCTGAAAATTGGATGGCTGCTATGCAATCAGAATATGATGCTATCATGAAAAATGATATGTTATCTTTATGTGTTTTTCCTCCTGGCAAGAAGGCCATTAGCACTAAGTGGGTATACAAGCCGAAGCGTAAGTGTTGGGTTGGAGGGTATGCACACATCCCCAATTGTGCATGGGAATCCTCTCTAGACCATTAAAATAACCCTTGTTGTATATACATGAGTGTCACATGTGAACACTCTCCTAGAACACTTTTTAATATTTCTTTATGCCTTAGTATAAGAAGACTCTTCACATTTCACCTTTTTTGCCCTTCTAAGGAATTCCCACGTAGAAAATCCCATGCATGCATCTTCTTGGGATTTGTTGGTTGCAAGGCTTGATTTTGGAATATCCTAGAAGATATGTTAGTTAGAGAGAGATCCCATTTTTGACTTTTCAAAAGAGCACATGGGGAATAGAGCTTAGCCTATATATAGAAGCTCATTTTTGTAAAGAAGGAGCTTTTGGTCGACGTGCTCTCATGTAGTATCTCTTATCAATGGAAGAAGGCTCTCATTTACTCCAAGACTTGTTACATGTACATGTATTTGTGTCATTGTGAGTGCGTGAGAGTGGAGTGTGTGTGGCTATGCATGTCTCCCCTTTGTGTGAGTAGAGTAGTTGCATTTGCTTGTATTTTCCTCATGGACAAGGATCCTTGACTCCTTATTCTCCTTGTTTTCAAGCATGTGGCATAGCATGGGGCTGATGCCAACGGCTTGAACATGTGGAGGTAGAGGTGGATGAGAGGAGAGACACTCTTGAGCTTTCCTTCTTGCTTCCATGCAAGGTGGTGAGGGTTCTTGGTCATTCCTTGCTACAACCTCAACACTTTTTGGCATCGTTGTCAGGGATGTCGGCCTTTCATCACTTGGAATGGTTGGCATTTGAGCCCTTTAATGCCCATCTCGCTCTTAATGAGGGATTTCTTTCCATTCTTAGGGTAGTTGGGGGAGTTAATCCACCCACTCTTTCCATTAGAGGGGACTGTCCACTCTCGAAAGCAGGGGGGAAGTCTTCCCTTCGCTCCCAATACCTCTGTCTATTTCCTTCCCTACTTTCGCACCTGCAGGCTCTCTCTCCTCGACGATACGCCTTGGAGCATAGCGCTCTTGGGAGGGGTTTGAACTCCACCGAGCTCCCCTAATTCCCTTGCTATCAAGGTCTTGTTACATCAATCTCCCCTTCCTAAGGGTTGCGCTTTGCTATCGGAGGAGATTTCCGGCTCCATTACTGTTCGGTTGAGCTCTTCTTTCCTAATCGGTTCATGCATTTTGCTTGTCATGGAAGGCTCATGCTCATAGCAGACTGTTGAATTCGAGGCTTGTCTTTACTGGGTTTCCCCTAGCATTGATGCTGATGAAGAAGCTATATGTTGATCCAACGCACCATTGTAGGTGCATTCATGCTCAGGTCTTGTTGTTTTCTCCCTATTTTTGTACTGCAGGACATCAGGCTCTATGAGTACTTTCTCACCTGCCCATCTCTTGATTAGTGAAGCTGAGTATTATGACAAGTGTAGGGCATCTTCTCACATCTCTCCTCTTCCCTTGAAAGTTTCTTGATCTCCTCTATGTTTCTGAATGGAAGCTATGGTTCTTTGCATACGTTCGTAGGGAAAAGATTATCGAGCATTTTTCTATTGCAGGAGATCTGGAGTTCTAAACATGGCAGACCCTTGCCCAGAAAGACAAATGATCATTTGTGCCTTCGAACGATCCATGTCCGCTGACCATTGTGCTACCTAAGCTCAAGGAGGGGATGTTGTCGATGTTGTTTCTTTCAGATATGGATGCATACACGCGTTTTTCTTTTCCGGGGTGAAAGGTTCTATTTGTTATGGTTTTTCGGGAAAAGGGGCCACCCCTTGGAAATTGTTGTAATTCTTCTTCTACTTAAAACTCACATGCCTTGGAAGACATTGGTGATACTCTTCAATGTGAGATCTGTTTGTTGTCTGGTCATTGGGATAGGATGGTTCATTGTTTTGACCTAGGTATGCCGTGCATGACTGCCCACATATCCAATATAAAAGTTCAACATTGAAGGATTCCTCTGCTCATTGTTCCCATGAACAACAGAGAATATCTACTTCGGATTGTTCGGCTCAGAGCTATGGGCGAGGTGTTTCTCTTTGTAATTTTCATTTCTATGACATAACCGAAGCTATCAGTTTCTTTATCTTTATGTTTTTCAAGATGGGAAGATATGTATGATGTGTGATCACCTCTAAAAGTGTTTGTGTCCATGCTTCTTGGGGCATTCTTAGAACTGATATGAACCTTACACAATAACCATGATTTGTTGTTGCTTATATGCTACAACCCTGTCAGATAGGTGCAATGAGCCGACTTGCTTACTGTAGGTGATGGTAAGCTCACTGATCTTTTTCAGTTGATTCTCGATAATCAGATGAGAAGATGAGCTACACATCATGAATCGCTTCCCAGACTTCTCTACGTAGAGGTAAAGGACCGCATATACATTATATATGAACAGATGCTTGAACTTACTTGGCCAGCATAGCTTAAAGGTTTTCAAATTTGATGCTAGTGTTATACATGTAAAGGAGAATATGAATCATCATGCTTATGCTCACGTTCTTCCCATTTAAAACTTGTTCCATAAGCAACTGAAGAAACTCCAATATGCTATTTAAAACTTGTTTTACAGTCTCAGGTTCCTTGTGATCGTCACATAATTGGGGGGGGGAGGGGGTGGGGGGTAACTTACCTGTCACTTCTGTGTCCATATGAGTTGTTGCCAATAACTTTTGTGTCCAGGTCTCTGAGCCATGACGATTTCACACTCTTGAAGGAGTGGAACACATGTGCATCACAATGTGACTCTTCTCTTGAATTTTTGTTGATTGCTAACTCCTAGGAAACTCAGCTATGTGTATTTATGTTTTATCAATGGATGTAAAACCTTGTTATACTGTTTTCATGTGCTATACATGTGAAAGAATGGTGGTGCCTAATCTGTTCATATCTTATTTACACTAAGTTCATCCCCTTGATCATCGCCAGAGAGGGGGATGGTTGTAGCTTCTGGTCTTCAGGGCTAACTACTGATCCATATACAGCTAGCTACTACCATCATTTAGGAGATGATTGTGCGACTTTTCCAATGGATAGCATGATCCTTGAAATACATTATTGAGATCCTTGATCTTTGAGGAAAATCTCCATGCTTGTCAATGTCCAATTGCAGGTATGACCTGGGTCTGACGCATGAAACCTAATGTATATCCTTTGCAACTCTCACAGATGCACAGGGTGCTCCCTTATGATGGGTGTACTCACAGGTTTGACAGGTGGAGGTAGAATGATAATAGTTTTGAAATTTTGTTCTGTTGATAATTTGCCTCCATGTTTTCATTAAGTCACAGGTAGGCTTCATTTTATAAATGAACTCACTAATTGAACTAGGTGCCTTCTTAAGGAATCAAGTATGCAATTTGGCATCTTACTCCAAGACAGATGTGAAGGGAAATTGTTAATACTAATAGAATACCTAGAGTTGTGATAGAGTTTTGTGTGACTCTCCACTTTGATGGATCATATTCAAAATGTTTGTGGTATTCTTGGATGTCTATATGTTTAAATCCTTCACACATAGGTTGGAAGAATTATTCTGTCTAGGTCCCAATGCACTTAAGAAAATCTCCCCAAGTAATATGCATATAATGTTCTTTGAGCCTTGTGACGCACATGATTTAGTGAATATGTTTGAGGAAGGTAATTAACTACCCCATTGGGGAGGATATCCGAGTGGCAAAAGTTTGTTTTTATAACTGTTACAAAACGACAGAACCACCTAGGGGAACATCCCTGTGGTTGGCTGATAATAAAAGTATCCACGAATAGCCCTATTGTTTGGTTATCGGATTCCATGTATTTTGGGCCATCTTAGTCTCATTCTAATTGCTTCTCATGACTGTCTTATCTTGTTTTGACACACTTGTGCAAGGTTTTCATACCACTACACAATGGAGATAAAGCAAAACCTTGCACACTCTTAATATACCAAAAATAAAATAGCTATCTTTTCCTTTCCAAACATTGAGTCGCACTCACCCCTACTTGGTTACACATTGGTATTATTTGTCGCTTAATGAATGATAGGTTCTTGCTTTGAAGCGGTTCCTTGATCTCTAAGCTCTACATTGTGGAGAAGAATGTCTTGAGGATGTCCTGTGCTAACGCTGTTTATTAGAGGGAGACACTGTGGATTCAGACTGTTCTGTACTATTTAAGTGTGAAAGTCACCAAGGTTTGAGTGATTGATTTTTGCTAGGGAAGTAACTCTCTAGTTTCACAATTCTCATTTAAGGCTTGTTTTTCATATTGCATGGCAGGCCTACTCACACAGAACTTCAGCATTGATCCTTCTTAACTTCTATAGATGATGTGATACTGTGCTTTACAGGAATAAGCTTTGGATAAAACTGTTTGAATTTCATGAATGTTTGAAGAATGATAGTTCCTTTATAGTCTTTATGCTTGAATGGCGATGTGCTTACTCACTTGTTAAGTGGTGACACCATTAGGAAGCTCTATTTGAAAACAAATTATTTGGAAACCCTCTTGAGGTAGGGAATTCAGGCCTAGTTTGCACCCATTTTAGATCCTAAGGACTTTAAGAATAGAACAACTTGGGTGACTGTCCCATTTGGGCATGATGTTCAAAATTTATACCTCCACTTTGAGTAATTTTAACTATGGTATACATCAGCTTTGGTAAATGCCAAACCCATGTGTTGATGAAAATGAAGTTTATGCAATAACCTCTTTTCCATATTGAACGCTTGCACTATTGCCTAATCATTTTTTGAACGCATGTTAATTAGCAAGCTTGCTGATATGAGCATAGTATAAATGATGAAAGGACCATAAGTTACTCATGAAAACAGATTCATCTCATGCTTTACATTGTGTCACACACTCACTTGGAAATAATAGATTATGGCATCACAGAGATATACGAGATAGGAACTACTAATCCTTACTGGGCTCCTTGCTTTTTTTGGGCTATCGTTTTCTGAGTCACAGGGATAAGAAGATTTTCACGTAGACTTCTCTCTAGAAGAGCAAGTCTTGTAGGAATGGATGCTCCTTGAAGTGGAAACTAAATTTGGAAGTAAATATTTATAGTATATTTCAGAAGCAGTCTACTTGCTCTATGTATGTTTTAATTTCAGTTTTAGAAGCTCCCTGCAAAGGCTTCGCCAGTCCTACATGGCACTACACAAGGGGATGCATGTAGGGCAGACTATGTCGCCCAGCTCTGTAGACCGAAGATTTGCAGATTGAAGGAAGGACTGTTGGCTTGCAGATTGGAAGATTGAAGTACTGTAGATTTGAAGATCATTGAAGACCTAAAGACTTGAAGCTTGAAGCTTTGCTGACTGAAAAAATTGCAGATCTGAAGACCTGAAGATTTCAACTTGGATAAAGTTCAGTTGTGTATGATCCTCATATCTTAGCTTTGTCGAGGATGAAAAAGTCCAGGGGGGGAGAGTGTTGGGTTGGAGGGTATGCACACATCCTCAATTGTGCATGGGAACCCTCTCTAGACCATTAAAATAACCCTTGTTGTATATATATGAGTGTCACATGTGAACACTCTCCTAGAACACTTTTAAATATTTCTTTATGCCTTAGTATAAGAAGACTCTTCACATTTCACCTTTTTTGCCCTTCTAAGGAATTCCCACGTAGAAAATCCCATCCATGCATCTTCTTGGGATTTGTTGGTTGCAAGGCTTGATTTTGGAATATCCTAGAAGATATGTTAGTTAGAGAGAGATCCACTTTTTGACTTTTCAAAGTAGCACATGGGGAATAGAGCTTAGCCTATATATAGAAACTCATTTTTGAAAAGGAGCTTTTGATTGACGAGCTCTCATGTAATATCTCTTATCAATGGAAGAAGGCTCTCATTTACTCCAAGACTTGTTACATTTACATGTAATTGTGTCTTTGTGAATGTGTGAGAGTGAAGTGTGTGTCTCTATGCATGTCTCCCCTTTGTGTGAGTAGAGTAGTTGCATTTGCTTGTATTTTCCTCATGGACAAGGATCCTTGACTCCTTATTCTCCTTGTTTTCAAGCATGTGGCATAGGATGTGGCTGATGCCAATGGCTTGAACATGTGGGAGGTAGGGGTGGATGAGAGAAGAGCCACTCTTGAGCTTTCCTTCTTGCTTCCATGCAAGGTGGTGAGGGTTCTTGGTCGTTCCTTGCTACAACCTCAACAGTCAGCTTCATGGAACAGTTGACAGGTATACGGCTGGGCTTGTAACAAAGGGTTATGCATAGAAAAGAGGCATTTATTTTGATAAGCCCTTTGCACCTACATGTCGAATGACTACTGTTCATAGCATCTGTGCACTTGCAACTCAGCACGATGGGAATGTACATCAGTTATACACTAAAAGTGCATTTCTGAATGGTGACTTGTATGAAGTGTATGTTTTTCAGCCCTGTGGCTTTGTCCAAAAAGGGCACGAAAACCAAGTGTGCAGACTGAAAAAAGCTTTGTATGGTTTGAAACAAGCACCATGTGCTTGGTACGAAAAGATACATCCCTATCCAATTGCACATGGTTTTGAGAACAGCCCAACTGAGAGAAACTTGTACGTTAAGTGTGCAAATGATGTGCTTCTAATCATTGTGATCTATGTTGATGACATGTTGCATACTGGTCTGATTTAGAAGCATATTGCTAATTTTAAGGCTGATTTGCATGCCTCGTTTGAGATGTCAGATTTGGGGCACTTGCATCATTATTTGAGCATTCAGTTTATGCCAGTTGATGGCGGAATAGCTTTGTGTCAAAGAAAATATATTGACAAATTATTGCAACATTTTGGCCTTCAGGACTATAAACATATTGCCACTCCTATGGAGACAAGTTTACAGTTGAGTCCTCATGATGTTGGAGATGCATTTCATGTTGTTCTCTATCAAGTTGTTGGATGCTTGATTTACTTATGCATTACTCGGCCAGATATTCAGTTTGTTGTCTCACAAATGAGCAGGTTTATGCATTGCCTAGGTGTCAAGCATTGGCAGGCGGTTAAGCATATCTTTCACTACTTGAGTGGTACCCGACTACTTGGATTGTTTTTATCCCAAGGGGGGATCACTACTACCAGATTTGCATGCTTTTTCTGACAATGATTGGGCTAGTTTCTATGACACTCGTGCGTCCACTAGTGGCTTTTGCTTCATGCTTGGTAGCTCATGTATATCTTGGTTGAACAAGAAGAAGCCTACTATGGCCACTTCCAGTTGTGAAGCTAAGTATAGGGAATCTTTCACAGCAATTCTTGAGTGTGTGTGGCTCAGATGCCTTATGGTTGATTTGGGTGTTGGTCAGTCTTCTGCCACCACCTTCACTGACAGTCAGAGCGCATTGGCAGTTGCGAGGAACCCTGTGTTCCATGCTCCCACTAAGCACATCGAGGTGCATTATCATTATGTCATGTAGAGGTTCTCTGTTGGAGAGATCAGCTTGGCATACGTGCCCACGCAGGAGAACATTGCAGACCTTTTCATGCAAGCTTTGGCTAGGGAGAAGTTTGAAGCTTTCCCACATAGGAAAACATTGCAGACCTTTTCACAAAAGCTTTGCCTAGGGAGAACATTGCAGACCACTTCATGAAGGCTTTGACTAGGGAGAAGGTTGAAGCTTTGGGCTTACTTCCTTTTGTTGATTGATTCCACATAGCTTGGCACTTCCTTATACATGAGTGCCAGCTCCTTGTTCACCACATCACTCCCAGGGGGGATTTGTTGATATATTTAGGTAGTCGGGTCACTTATCGTTGTACATTCTAGTGGTAATACATTCAGTATTGTGTGTTTTGCTCCAAGCTTCTCCTTCTTCCTTGTGTTGTTCGCGTGCTTTCGCAGATGTCTAACTCCAACACACTTTGGTTCCCTGCCCTTTGAGATCTTGCATGCTTGCCTTTGGGACTTTAGGTGAATGTTCTCTTGGCTTTTTGTGCTTGCAATCGAGCTCTAAAACCAGCACCTTAGCCCACTATTTACCCCTTGCATCAGCCTTCATTGCCCTTTGCAAGTTGCCTTCACTATTTGCCCATTGCCACTTGCCTTATGAATGATTATTAATGTTGAAAATTGAAACTTAAAAGTAGAGGGGTTAAAATTCAGGCTTCAAGTTTTAGCTTTTAGAATGTTTAATTGATGTTAGAAACTTAGAAACTAAAATGTATATGTATTATGCATTATGAACGTGAGGACTCGAGAGACAAAATAACTCACAAGGAATAGTTTTCATAGTACACAATACTAAATTCAAGTGTTTTTATATGTTATGTGTCAAATATATGAAAGGGGTGCTAAATATGCATTGGTACATAGTATATGTTTGTGAAAATAAAATCTCTCATAGTGAATAAAAACTCCGATTCTTTTTTGGATTTTTTTAAATGTCTACGATTTAAATGTTTCAAATCTCAATTTAGATCTCGTTTATAAATCTCTTGTTGTACTATGCTTGGCAGTATGGAAAAACCAAACACTCTATCACAAGGCACTAGCTTTCAAGATCACCTTGGAACAAATTTTCATTAAAATATCCTCGTATTCACGTCCTCTATGATGTACACACAGCTACATCCCGGATCTGAACCTTGACACGAATAATCACATTATTATGACGTCCTCTATGATGTACACACAGCTACATCCCGGATCTGAACCTTGACACGAATAATCACATTATTATGTGAGAACAATTACAATATCGATTTGAAGATAATTGTTATCTAATCTGTAAGGATTCTCTATTCAAGAAAATTTGATGGCAAATACTTACCACGTACTAAATACCAAATAGTCATTATATTCACTCGCACAATAATGATGCATCTTATCCTTTAATGAGAAGAGTCTATAAGAAGCCTAACTATACATCGATAAATATCAATATTATGTGACAGCTGTCTATCATAAAACATTACCCAAAATATCTATGTCTAGCATAGTAATATGATAATAACGAGTTGCCAGGAAACTCTGGCGTATATATATAACATGATCTAAGCATCTGATGGATTCTCACACTATCAATAGTAGTCGTAATCAATTATCCTCCCTCGCTGGATACAAACCCACTTCCATAAATAGGGTGAAGACCCATAAATCTCAAATGTGTCATCTGCTGTTTCAGATTATTAAATTTCCGAATGGCACACTTCTTGTTTTTGCATAATTCTAGACCCACAATCAAGGAACGAACCCAATGTATTGATTTACTCAGAGATACATGTGATTATTGATCTTGATTTCTCTTCTAGGACTTCTTTTAAGAGTCTTTTTCCCAAGCATTGTATCTATGTTGGTTACAATAATACTTGTTATATTGGCATATAAAGAAAAACATTGGTCAATCTGATGCAGGTCCCTCTTGCTCCAATTTTCCTGTCTCGCTTTGGCAGATAAGCGTTATTGAAGGTCCACATAGGTTTTCCCACACTTTACATGAAATTCAGATCGTCTCATCCTGAAGATTCTCAGAGATTTTTTACAGAGCGTAAGTGGTCTTTGTACTTTTGAACGAGAAGGAATGAGACGGCTATGTAAGTGGAGGAATATCCATCTATCATCTACATTTCTAATATGACAAAAGCATTTTGTCGGATTCCCCACCTATCAATTCTAACCATTGTTGATAATAACGAGTTGCAAGGAAACTCTGGCGTATATATATAACATGACGTATGCATCTGATGGATTCTCACACTATCAATAGTAGTCGTAATCAATTATCCTCCCTAGATGGATAGATGCCTAGTTCCATAAATAGTGTGAGGACCCATAAATCTCAAATGTGTCATCCGCTGTTTCAGATTTTTGAATTTCCAAATGGCTCGCCTCATTATACTCTGAATATTAGCTCACTTTGAAGTTGGTACATAAAGTGCTCCAGTTCTTTACGCTTAGTAATAAACAAACTTCATGCCTTCGACCCTACAACATTCATTGACTAATAGAAAAGGGAAAACACAAATGTGCAAGAAACAAACCGGATAAGTGTTAGACTATTTCTGTCGAACAGATTTCATAGTGATATCTACACCAAATCAAATCCACCTTCTCAAGGAATGATATAAGAAAGAAACAGACCACAAAATTTACACTGATAATCTATCATTGGGAAAGATTTCAAAATCTATGGAATCAGTTGCTATCTGACATTCCTAACCACTTCCTGCAAATATTAAACTTCTTTCACAATCTGCTTCCCAAACACATCTTCTAACTAAGCATCCCGACAATGCCTAAGAGAGCAGGCAGTTCATGGGTGTGCAATGTCACTGTCAGTTAAATTCATATATTTTCTGAAAAGAGAATACTTGCATAAAAGTGAACTTATGGGCTTCGCAACTAGTGTCAAAGGGATAGTTTAACCTGAGATCTAACATAGCCAAGATAAATGCTACCTCAATTATTTTTTTGCATATACTTTATTGAAGCTTGAAGGTATTTCATCTTCCAAATGCAGAGCAACCAAAAGGCTCCAATTTATAAAAAATTTATTTTTCCATGCAGAATGCGCAAAAAAGAATGATTAAAGAGCTACGATACTTTTTTTATGCCAAGCATTACCAAAGAGTAACATCCTTGAATTGAACGTTGCTTGCACTATACTACTTATCATCCCTACACTTGCTAACTTAGGTTAGATATGCTTATGAAATGGAGAATAAGTTACATACATTACAATACAGGTCTGCAGTAGGACTGCAAATGAATTAAAATCAGGAGTGTTGTCCTAATAGATAAAGGTCCATGCCATATGCTCTGTAAACATTCAGTAACAGCATCCCAGAAAAAGAGACCTTTGATAGATCACGACAGATAAAGGTTTGTACAACTTTGCAAACTGTATTATACAATTCAATAATGTTAACAGATGAAAATCGAAGTTTCACGAGAACCTGAAAGATCAATTATGGTAAAAGGTGAGAACCTGAAAGACCAATGAGACCAACCTCCTAGGCATAGCAAATGATTCATGGCCTGAGGTCGAAGTATGACTCCAAGACATCCTGAACTTCCTGAAGAGATTTAACCTTATAGTCAGGCTGTTCTTCAGGCAATAACTTATCAAGATCATATTTTCCACTTGGATCCAATAAACACGTGATTGCTCCAGCACGGTTACCACAAACCATCTGTCACAATCGCAAGAATGAAAACCAAACACCATCTGAGTAAAGCTGGATGCTTTTCACCAAACCAGTCATGATTTGTGAAGATTATGTATAAGCATGCACAAAACAAGATACACAAAAGACAAACGTACATTGAACGAGAAAAAAGAGTGTGTTTGATGTATCAGCATGGAAATGTGTAAAATGTAGAAAGGAAGCTTTGGTCCTGTTAATTCTCTCTCAAAATCCACATGTTCTTCTGCACTGCTGTACTCATTATCTCTTCTATCCTTTTCTACCTATATTCATTATAGGAATTGTATGCAGTATCTCTGTATACAGAACTTGGATTTCATGTTTATATTGCAAAGCTGCTTAATAGGCAGGTGGAGCACTTGCTAACCATTTATTGGATGAAGTAAAATGTGCAGCAAAGAATATAAATGAAAATCACCACCCACCTCTCTCTCTCTCTCTCTCTCTCTCTCTCTCTCTCTCTCTCTCTCTCTCTCTCTCTCTCTCTCTCTCTCTCTCTCTCTCTCTCTCTCTCTCTCTCTCTCTAAAATAATCATAATAATGATAAAAATAAATAAATTCCAAAACAAAGGGGGTCGCACAGAGCTACTTGGTAGTGTGATCGGTTGCTCCAAAGACCAAGAGAGTTGGGATGCTGCATCAAGAGAGAGAAAGTAGAGAGAGAAACCTGCACAAAATTTGGAGAAGAAGATGGAGATGTTGAAGTTGACAACGTTCCATAAGTTATGAGAGTTTTAAGTTTATGCCCAACAACCTCCCACTTAAAGGACCAAGGAGGCTCCTTTAAGCTAAGTAACTCCCACCATCTCTATACATAGCTGATGTTATGCCTTGGGTAGACACTTAGTGAGAGCATCTGCAGGATTCTGTGAAGTATTAACATTGATCAAAGTGATCAAGCCATCCTCTAACACCTCTCTCATGAAGTGGTATGTCACATCAATATGATTTGTGTGAGCATGGAACAAGGCATTCTTTGTCAAACATATGGCACTCTGGCTATCGCATCCAAGAACAGTTTCCTTTTCAAGCATCCCAAACTCACTCCGCAAGCGGCCTAACCAAATGGCTTCTTTGGAATCCTTTATGGCTGAAATATATTCAGCCTCTGTAGTAGATAGTGCAGCCATAGTAGATAGTGCAACTATCCTCTGAAGTCTAGAGCACCACGAAATAGCTCCACCTGCAGCTATAGTAGTATATTCAGCCTCTGTAGCAGATAGTGCAACTATCCTCTGAAGTCTAGAGCACCACGAAATAGCTTCACTTGCAAGGGTGTATACATAGCCACTTGTGGACTCGCAAGTGTCCATATCACCTTCCATGTCTGAATCACAAAATCCTTTCAACTCCAATGAACCCTTTCCATAACATAGGCATTTACCTTTGGTCCCTTTGAAATATCTCGAGATAGATTTGATTGCCTCCCAATGAGCTTTGTCAAGATTAACCATGAACCTGCTAACAACTCCCACTGCATTAGCAATGTCTAGCCAAGTGGCAACCATAGCATACATAAGTGAACCACAAGTTGATGCATATGGAACACTCTTCAAGTAGTTGGCTACATCATATCTTTGGGATAGTCGTCCTTGGAGAGCTTAACATGTGGCTGCAATGGCACTCCAAGAGGCTTAGCATCAGCCACATTAAATCTATCCAGCACTTTTTCAATGTACTTTCCTTGAGATAAATTCAAAGTATGCTGCCGTATATCCCTTTTTACTCGCATACCAAATATATACTCAGCTTCCCCAAGGTTTTTCATTGAAATTGCAGAGTTTAGCTGCTGTTTTAAAGCATTTAGAGTGCTCTTTTTCTTCCCAACCAACAACATATCATCTACATACAGCACAAGAATGATTGGGCTGTCATCTTTATCTTTTTTAGTGCACAAACAGTTGTCTGCATGGCTTCTTTTGAACCCATGTACATCAAACGTCTTATATCATTGTCTGGGGGCTTGTTTCAGCCCATATAAACTCCTTTTCAGCTTGCATACCACATGCTCTTTTCCAGGAATGGCATATCCTTCTCGCTATTTCATGTCCAGCTCTTCGTCTAAATCACCATGCAAAAACGCTGTTTTAACATCCATTTGGAATGACTCCAAATCCAGAGCCACTGTGAGAGCAAATAACACGTGTAATGTGGTCATTTTAACCACCGGAGAAAACACTTCTTGGAAATCAATGCCCTCTTTTTGAGCCTATCCCTTAGCAGCCAGCCTTGCCTTATACTTGGGTTTGCCATCAACAATCTTGATTTTGTATACCCACTTGTTGGGAATGGCCTTCCTACGTTTGGGCAACTCAACCAAGTCCCAAGTATCATTTACATGCAAGGCCTTTATCTCTTCTTGCACGGCTAACTCCCACTTCTTCTTGTGCTCACATAGCTTTACCTCTTTATGAGTGAGAAGCTCACCCTCATCTGATAACATAATGTAATGTATAGGGGGTTCACATCTCTTCACAGGCCTCCTAGGACGTGTAGATCTTCTTACCCAATGACCCACATTCTCTCGCAATGGATCTACATCAAGAGGTACATCAACTTCCTCATTGTTAATGGGCTGCTGTACATCATTTCAGATCTGTTTTCAGCATGAATAGGTGGCTGCATATGCCGTTCAGGAGCCTCATTTTGCTATTCAACATCACCCGGCTTAACAACCACTAGTTCATTGTCATTTCCAGCCATATGTGGTCCATCCCAAGGGTTCATATCAGATTTAATAGGTGGCTGTACATGCCGAAATTTGACTCTTTTATGGTCATCTTTAGAGGCGCAATTGTTTTTTAGCAACATTGCTCAAGCCGGCCTACCTTCTTGTTCGTCTGAACATACTCCACTATGTATTCATAAGCGTGCACACTACTATTGTTGCATGAATTTAGTTCTGCCTCCACTCGGGCAGCTTTGGAGTGAACCAGACACTCTCTATGCTCTCTTTTCAACGGCGCTCTCTCTTCAACAAGAGAGAAAGTGAATGACAGAGAAAAGCACACATTTTCTCTGAAGCTGACCTTGGACAATAGATAGAAATGCGCCAGTTTTTGGGCTGCACTAACTTTCTAGAAAAGCACACGACATAGTAACATCGACTCTAACAGTTGGTCAGAGAGAATGGGGAAGGCATAGTGTCTATATATCGTGGCCTAGCTAACTGCTACTATCATTGTAGTTTCGAGATCCTATGCAGAATTCTCGACACCTGAAAACACCATCGTCAGTTATTGCTCATCACCAAGTTCGCACTTCCACGTGGACTAATCTCACGATTGGAAATAATATGTAACTTATCTATTGAAGAGATAACTCTCGGGCACTTCTGGCAACACTGCTGATAACGCAGCCCCACTACATTTGAGGTAGATTCATCGGGGAATTCTACTTTTGGAATCCACGTTAGCTATTCATTAATATCTGGCATATGTGGCATACTGGTCTCTATAACATGGTATAATCTGCAGACGAATACCTCGCATTTCCGCGCCAAGCTTGCCATCCTAAAATAGGATTCACGATGCCTTAATTTGCAATGTTCATCTCATGATAATTGCACCTAATGTATCAAGTACATCAGAATCTCTGATTACATATGTATCCGGACTTTACACACGCACATCTTCTTTTGCCAATCATTTTGCTACTTGATGGCTTAATCCCAAAATATATATATATATATATATATATATATATATATATATATATATATATATATATATATATATATATATATATATATATATATATATATATCATAGTCATTTTCTTTCGACAATGTCATTAAAAAATTTTTATGACATTCTCTTACCCCACGTACCCATCAATGCATAAACTTCGTATTCACTAAAAGGTTCCAACTCTGTCATTTTAAATACACCTAATAGCACCATTTGCCCAACTTTATAACCCTCACTAAAAATCATGTTTTGACATTCCAAGGGTACCAACCCTTGTTTTGGGCATCTACTTTGACTCTACAAATTGCAAGGGGTCCATTTGTATTTCTTGAGAGGGTCTCAAGAGTCACTTGATACCCTTTAGCACTAAGTGCCCACTCTTGTACCATCAAGCATATACAAAGAACAGAGTGTGTGTGTATGTGCATTTGTGGATTAGAGGCTAATCTAAGCCCACCCACAAGTTCTCTCAAGGTTTCTAAGCCTACTCTAAGGCTCATTTGTGTGCAACGGGCTAATTTAAGCCCTCCTCTCGTGTCGACTCATCTTGGTGTTTCTGCAAGTGTAGGGCTATTCTAAGCCCCCCCCTCTCCAAAGTCTCTACTTCATTGCTGGTGCAAAGATTAGGGTGATTCAAAGCCTTCCCATTCCCAAGATTTCCAATGTGGTGCCAAGCCTTTCAATTTCTTCCAAAAGTTTGTGATTATTTTCAAGTCATACCACACCAGTGTCTTTGAAAGTGTTTTTAAACACTTGACACTCACTCTTGCAAAGAACTCAAGTTCACTTCAAACTTTGTAATGTCAAAAAGTGAAGTTAGCACCTCATCTATGGCCAATTCTTTACCTTCTTTCACACCCATATTCATGCCCAAGGATGGAAGATTAAATGGGCAAAACTATAATCTATGGAAGGATGTAATGAGAGCATATCTGTACACCAATCTCCATGATATAGTAGACGGGTCCGAACCTGAGCCCAATAAGGCTAGCAACCTAGACTCATGACATATCTGGAATGTTAAGGGCAAAAGGGCATTAGATCAACTTTTACTTGAATGGATGAATTGACCAAAGGGCACATCATGGCATGTAAAATATCTAAGGAACCTTGGGATACTTTAGCGGCCCTATTCAAAGATAAAACACCCTCGAACATCTATGCTTTAGAAGCTGAATTCCATAACCTAAATATTTGGCCGCAAGATACAATCACTAAAGTTATAGATCAGTTTGAGGACTACCAACGCAAGCTAGCACTTTATGGCCGGAAAATTTCTAATGAGGATATGGCCATCAAGCTACTTAACAAACTACCTCGTCATATGAAACCTTTGTAACGACCTTGTACAATCGAGGGCAAGCACTCACTTGGGAAGAACTTAGGAGACTTTTGCTTCTTCATGACTCTCGACAACATACCCAAGCTACCCAAGAAACAACCATTAAGGCTAAAGCCACCTTCCACAAACATAAAGGGAAAAAAGGCGATCAAGAATCAAAAGAGAAAGAAGACGATCAAGAATCGAAAGAGAAACGCAAGAAAAAGTTCACTTGCAATTTTTGTGGCAAGCCTGGCTACATCGAGAAATATTGCTTCAAGAAAAAAAACAAGGACAAGTCTAAGTCTAATTCCAAGAGCGAACATCATTCTCACTGCACAAGTGAAGATCTGTTCATAACTAAACACAAAGCACTTGTGGAAACCACTCCCAAGAAAGAATGGATTTTTGATAGTGGTGTTTCATCCCACATGTGCCATGACAAAGATGATTTTCATGAGTTTGAAGAGCATAAAGATCAAGTATATCTTAGAGACAACAAGTGCATTGAAATCCAAGGAAGAGGAAAAGTTCAAGTCATGAACTCTGAAGGTGAGACCAAGTAACTCAAAGACGTTCTTTATGTACCAAGTCTTTGTAAAAACCTTCTCTCAGTAAAGGCCATTACGAAGTGCAACATGATAGTGCAATTCGATCACAACAAGGTACAAGTCATTGATCGTGAATCCAATGAAGTGATAGCTTAAGGATATGAAGTCAAGGGTCTCTACAAGCTTTCAAGTTTCATGGCCAAAGATTCAAATTCACTTGTGGCATTGTAGACTTGGACATACCTCTTGCTTATCCAAGATCTCTTCCAATCATCTTGTCAAAGGACTACCCAAGATCGCACTGGTGGAATCAAATAGCCAAGCATGTGCTAAGCAAACAATTATCCCTTTGCCTAAAAAAGCATCCATTTCTGCAAATAAACCCTTAGCATTAGTCCACGTTGACATTTGTGCACCTATGCGTACACCTTCTCTAAGTGCGTCAATTTACTTCTTCCTAATTGTAGATGACTTCACTAGATACATATGGGTTTATTCACTCAAGCATATAGAGGATGCCCTTTCCAAGTTTAAGGAATGGACACAAAGTGTTCAAGAAGACTATCCAAGTTCTTTGAAGATCATCCGATCTGATGGAGATAATAGCATTGTCAACCACAACTTCTCCGAGCACTTGAAGCACCATGGAATCAAGTATCAAGCAATGCAAGATACTCAACAAGGTATTGTCATAAAGAAGAGTCGAAGTGTGATCCAAATGGCCAAAGTTATGCTTAGTCAAAAGCAACTCCCACTAAAATTTTGGGGTGAAGCGGTAGAGACAGCAGTACACATCCAGAACAGAGGGTTCTCATATGTCTTGAAGAACCAAACACCATTTGAAGCTTACTTTAAGAAGAAGCCAAGTGTGAACTATTTCCGCTTCTTTGGTAGTGATGCCTACGTCCAGGGCCATGGTGATGATCAGCCTAAGCAATACATTTTCATCGGGTACAGTGAGCGACAAAAGGCATACAAACTCTACGACCCAAAGAGTCACTTAGTTACCGTAACCAACCAAAACCAAAGTATGGCCAATTTTTGATAGAACTCAATAAGAAACAACTTATGCAATCGATTTGATCACCTAGAATTCAATCAATTCGAACACCTACAAGATATGGAGCATCTTTCCAAAACATGTTTACTATGGATCATAGAAGCTTATCTCGGTTAAGAAAACATGATTGACATAATGTTTTGAAGCACATTCTACCTCTGATTATCGATGGATGTACAAAAAAATGAGTACGCGACGGATCTATCGTCTTGGATCGCTTATAAGGTAATCATCATAATTTTATATATAATATATAAGATTATTTATTATGTTTTATTTATGAAATAATTTCTTTATTATTTGGTTTATGATAATAACAGGTGGATTACATCAAAAGAGATTCACAAAGACTTGATATCACAAAAGAAATGTGAATGCACGGAGCTATTATGTTTAATGGAGAAAGAGCTTCCAACATCATTTTTTGATATTCAGGTTCATTTATTAGTCCATCTTGTGGATGAAATAGAGATTGTAGATGTTGTAAACACTCGATGGATGTTTTGGATTGAAGGATTTATGAGAATATTAAAAGGTTATGTGCGACAAAGAGCAAAACCAAAAAGATATATGGCAATGGGATAGATGTTTGAAGAGTGCATGTATTATGTTAGTGAATACCTTGAAAGAGTCCATGAAGATACTCCACGTGCATGGACCAACGAGTCTGCTTCAAAAATAATAGATGAGGTATTATCAGGTAAGGGAGTTCCATTTCAATTTACATTACAATAAAAATGTGATGTTTTTACTTTTTTAGCATATAATAGTGAATGCATGCAAGCATTCATTAGAAAATATGAATAAGAACTTAAAATCTCCGAACTAAAAGATAGAGAAACAAAAGATATAGACATAATCTTGATGGTAACGAGAATACAAATATATCTTCTTCCACGGATTGGCTATATACTCGTATGCAATGCACAAATGCAAATAATGAACAAATCTCAGATGAGCAGAGGGAGCTAATGATAGGTTGTCAAAGAAAGGTAATTTAATTTTAATAATATAATTCTATTTGTTCTTATATATGTATATTAGTTTCTCTTTAACAAATTGATTTTTATTGCAGGCTTGAATGCTCACAAATATATAGGCTTTTGGACAACATATTAGAATCAAAATGATTCATTCTTTACGTAAAACAGAGGATTCTAGCATTGTTGCTTCTTTCAGAAAACTATCACATGCTAGCTCAACAAACCTTATAGATAGCGAACTTGGCTACGTAGGGATAGTTGTTGGTATCTACGAAATATTGTATCGTATATTCCAACAGGTAAAATAAGTTTTTTATTGTTTATATAGTTTATTATTTATTTGAGCACATGATAATGAATTTTTGTTTCTTTATATTTTGGTAGGTTATTTTGAAGATTGATTGGTTTTGAGCTGAGTATAAAGCTAGTAATTCCACATTAAGAAGGAAATTCTCTAGGTTTTGGGCAATTGATTCATCGAAAATAATGCGATTAACTAGAGAACCGTATATTCTTCCTAAGCATATTGAACAAGCAATTTTTTATAAAAACCCTGATGCTAATCCTTGGTGGCAAGTCATTCATGTCCAACCTAGATGTTTGTCATTGTTTGGCCACTTTATTGTTATAAGAGTCGGAGAAATTCATGTTGATGATTCATCATCAGATATTTATAGATCGACATCTCAAAGAGAAATTAGAATCGTTATACATGACAACGATAATGATGTACTTGATGAAGACAATAATACTCTGCATGCCGATTCTATTGATCATGAAGAAGAATTACCAAAAATCAATATTAGTCCGTCAATAGATTATGTCATTTATGAGAACACAGATTTAATAATAGAAGAAATAATAGAAATCAATAAGGATAATGAAGATGAGACTATATTGTTGTCTTATGAAAATGATGGTAATAATGAAAACACATGAGTAGATTAGATAGTAAATCCTACTCTAGTTATTGATCATTATCTTGAATCATTTGAATAGGTAACAAACAATAGGTTCTCCTTTATTCAAATAGAATATAGGTGCATCCCACCACAGAGATCAAAACATGTTGTTTTAAGTTAAAACATAAAGCTCAGGGGTATGCCTAAAATTTTGTATATTGTTTTATTTTTGAGGATGAAATATCTCTCATGTATATATGCATATGTGTTTGTGTATATGTATGTATATTCATGTGTGTTATATGTATATATATTTTAGTATGCACATATGTGTGTTTCATGTGTATATGTGTATGCATGTGTGTGATATATATATATGCAAGTGTGTTTATAATTGTGTATGCATGTATATGTATGTGTGTATGTAGGCATGTATGTGTGATGTATGTAGGCATGTATGTGTGATGTATGTAGGCATTTGTGTGATATATGCAAGTGTGTCTATAAGTGTGTATGCATGTATGTATGTATGTGTGTATGTAGGCATGTATGTGTGATGTGTATGTATCTCCATGTGTGTTTTATATATATGTATGTGTATAGATATGATGTGTATATATCTTTATATATATTATGGTATTTATTGATTCGAATAGCTATATATGTACAACAGTTGCACAAGTGCATGAGTATGGCATAACTACTTTGAGGCAGTAGCTACATAAATTACTGAATTTCCAAGAACGTCAAAAATGGCCATTGGCTACCTTAGGTCAAGTAGTTGTTGAGCTTCACTCCACACGTCCATGTACTACGATTGCACATGTCCATGTATGTCACGTGCGCAACAAGATTGATGTTAGTAATGAACAATGATTGAACATACAAAATGAATGATTGAGACATACCTTGATTTAACTTCCTCCTTTCTATAGGTTGGACTAGTGAACATGCAGAGAGAGAGAGAGAGATAAATGAATACAAGGGACCTGGCTGGTCATGATTGGCTTGACAAAGGTAGATGAGGGGAGAGAGAGAGAGAGAGAGAGAATGAGAGTGTTTTCTTTCTTGCTTGCTTCGTCCATCTTCTTTGATTCTCAAGATATATTCATTTATATTGCTTCTAGGTGTTTTTCTCAAGAGTTTGAGTTCATTCTTCAATTGGATTGTTGTGGTTCTAGTTGAAGTGGATTAAAGACTCTGTAGGGTTACCCATGCCTTCATGGAGTATTTAAATCTTGTAGATTCCCTACCATGGCATTGCTAATGTGTTGAGATAATATGAAGATGACTCTTTTATCTCTCTCATTCCACTTTTTGAAGTTCCTTAGCTGATTAGGGGTATGATTTTCATCCAATCTAGGTTTAACATGTGTGACATTAATGAGAACCCATAATGCTTTCCCCATGATGTGGCTAGATATCCTAAATATCCATGGCTAATCGTTGTTTTGTCTATTTTTTTTATTTGAGTTATATACTCTTACATGGTGTACTGTAATGTTTTTGATAGATCTCTCTCATGCAAGAGAAGTGAGAAATAACAATAGCATTTACCTTTGTACTTCACAAGTTCCAACGAGATGTAGTAGATGCTCCCTATTTCCACTACTAGACTCCCCTTGTCTTGGTTGTGTGATCTTGAACTTGATCCAATATTTATCCTTCCTTCAAATTCCTTCAATGGCTTTTCGTGGTCCTCTGTGAATGTCTTTGTATGTAGAAATGCTTTGATACCACTAATGGGAGAATGAGTAACTTCCTTATGTAGCCTTGAAGCATAGATGGCTTCAGAGGCACACTCACAAAACCTTTGTTCACTCAAATGAATGTTCCTCTCAACTCTTGAAGACTTACCTTAGCGCATTTGCGTAGAAAAAATGAATGATAAGATCTTGCTTATACAAGTTATCTCACTCAGAATACTCACTCTATTGTACGAACCACTGCCTCCAAGATAGGCTAATTGATGCCTTCATTAGACGTATGCACAAAGAGCACTCTTCACTTCTGAGTTATTTCTTTCCAAATATGTAGAGTTTGAACATGAGCTTCAAGAGAACTTTAGGAGACAAGATCAACTTTATAACAAACCAAAGAATACAAGAAATGAATACAGTTGGATTAGGAAGATTTGATCAGCACTTAGAGTTATCTAGCTCATAGAGATATAAATCTTTGAGCTAGATATAGCTACACAAATTTGATTAAAAATACGAAAGCAAGTAGGGGTCTTTCCAAGCGAGGGTTCTACTAGCTTATTTAAATTACACACACACACACACACGGGATCTACCATTCGAAGTACAATGTGTGTAGATATAACCCTAGATGTCAGGAATCCCTTTTCCTAAATTATGGGCTTTATTGCACCTAAGTATGGAAGGTAGGTTTTTACTATTATCAAGGGGCTTTTCACATTCAAAATATAACTTGAGTCTTCATCTTGATCTCTTCCTTCTCAAGGATCTAGGTGACATCCATCCAAAGGTACAAGAGGTACTAAGATTGAAGCTTGAATTTCAACTACAATATGAGCTTATTTTTGAAGCACGTGCTCTTCATGTCTCCTCATGGACTCTTCAATCTTTGCCTTCTTCCAAAGTTCTCTATCGATATACTAGCTATAAAACCATGTCAAGAGGATGGAGATAAGGAAGAGATCTCTCAGACACTCTCACACAAAAAGAGGAGCACACAAAACTTGAGGCAACAAAGAATATTGATATTCTTTTATTCTTTGTTTATCATATAAACAAAATGTACAAGAATGACCTAATACAAAAAATATATCTAGCATATTATCTAAAGTGAAATACATTAAAAAAATCCTAATGTCTACCAATGAGAGATTTGGCAAGATATAAATGTTCCATCACTCTCCGTGTACTTCTCTATCATATATGAACTTAACTAATATACATGTTAGAGAAAAGAAAAGTGGTACGTGGCATCCTCAATCATCACATGTTGAGCTTGATATCTCAAGAAATTCCTACTTTGGCAATGTAGAGATGATTTTATCCAAAACAATTTAAGCAATATTAAGTGTAACTATGTTAATATGTAATATTCAAAGCCTTACAACAACCTTAATCTTGCTAGTTTAAGATACCAACCATCAAATTCCTACTACAAGTAGTCAATACCACATAAGCAAGGCTAAGGACAACTAGTTATAGGACATGGGTTTATTTTGTTATCCTAGAATAGTTTATCATTCACTTTATTTTAAGAGGAACTAAATTATGAGTGTAATAAATGACTTAGGGAAAAAAGGGTGAAGATGGGAAGTCCTGAAACCCATTGAAAGTTAATTCTTTCAATGGATACGGCTAACTTTTAAGGTCTTTGTGAAAGTTCAGCACCATGGAAACACCAATTGTCATGGTTAGGGAGAAGCAAAATCCAATAGTAGGTAATCTTTTGACGGTGGAGGATGTATGAGGTTAGAGAAAGCATGTATCAAGAAAATAGTCTATATATCATTTATATCATGTTTGGTATGAGAAACCATGTATCAAGAAAATGGTATAGTGAAAGAACAGTAGGGGGACTACCATAGGGCTCACCAAATGGATATTAGAGAGTGGCCAAATGATTACGGACAATGTCCTGATGAAAACTATAAAAAATTAAAAATTAAAAAAAATCCAGAATCAATATAGGAATAACACAAAGTGAGTATATGAGAATGTTTACTTTTTCTTCTAATGCAAGTACCCATAGTTGAAACCAACTTTCGGAGAAATTTTAATCAAGTTGCACAATACCTGTAGCTATGACATAGCCATATCTACGGCAGCAACAGATCGCTTCACTATTTTTGAGGACATGCTTGTTATTATGATAGCAAGTGATAACATATCTTGAGTTCAGTGATGTTATTATGTACAGAATCCAAACGAGAAAGCAAGCTTACCATGGCACATAATTCAGATATCAAGAAAAGTTTTCATTGAACTCCATTGAAGAGCTCTCTGTGTTGGTGTCCATGGTGGTCGGATCAAGAAATCCACTGCCTATGGAGCTGAAGGCGGACTGCATCATTTGCATGAGACCCTGTATGCTACTAGGATGATCTCCACCTAGAAATGAATTTAGATCCTGTTTCACCATATTGAAGCCAGCATTTGCGAAGTCTCGAAGCATTTTCAGTGTCTGCTTCGTAAACATGTTCGGCTTCTTTGAGTTTGAGAATGGATGCATATAATCAGAAGACGGCGAACGCGGATATGGAGCTCCGTTCTGTCGATGACCGTACTTTGCAGAAGAATGTTGTACTTCCGTACGGAGGCGGCGGAGCATACGTTTTAAACTGTGGTGGACTCGGCGCATATGTTGGACAATTTTGCCGTACGTCGACCTACTCAATCCGTACTCCCGTTGAGTAGAGCATGACATACCTTGAGAGAACTCGCTCGCGAGCGAACCATCTTTGGCTTTGTTGACGCAAGTCGAACATTCTCTAAAGATGTCGGAGCTTGCTAGCTTCTGCAAACAGACCTTCGGACATGAGTTTAGTTCACATAGCTTCGAAAGTACATTGCAACTAAGATTTTGCATAGTCTTGATGATGACATTAGGAATCTGAGAAACGTTTTAATTACTCGAGCTATTTACTGAAGAAGATGATGATCGCCATAGCTTAATGAATCAAAGCAGACATCTGAAGTAGGATAAACATACTCTGAAGAACTCCTTCGAGTAAGCGGTCTTCGGTGGTGCATTACTCCGCATCGGTCTGAAGAGTTGGCAACTTTTGCAGATTTGGGAACCCTTCATCGCCCAGCCTCCAGAAGTTGCTGCCCTCGGTTCTCCTTGAAAGCAGGTGCCGCAAACTGCGCAAGAAGACACGATACACCACTCACAGATCGACACATTGTCCTCGAAAGCATATATGTGATGTTCGAGCAGAGCGCCCTTTACGTTGCCCCGATGGTAGCTCATGCAGACGCTGCACTTGATCTGCAGTTGAAAATTATCCTCTTACAGATGAGCTACGTCGTTGGATGACATTCAGCAGATGATCGCTCAAACAGACTCACCTGATCTATGATTTCGTCCATGGCGGCGATTAACTTGCCCTCTCGCTCGACAAAATTTGGATGCGGATGAAACACTTTCGGTCTAGGGTATTGAGAGGGCCGAATGGTGTTACCAGGTCCATAGCAAGTGCTACAGAGGTAGAAATTGTCAGCACACAACCGTTTTTCCTTCATCCGATTGCACTCAACGCATTCATACACTGATTCTAGAAGAAGTTTTCCGCACCCGTCGCACCATTCGGAGGGCATGATGAAGATGAAGAACAGGCTCTTGCAATCTTCGAAAGCGAGTTCGCCGCTATCGTCAGCGTCTAAGAAGGCAAACAGGGATGAGATGCACGAAGAAACGGGAAAACCTTCGGACGCCGACTGCTGCAGCGGACCCCAGTGAACGAGGTCAGCCTGAGCGAGGCGGCCATCTCCGTTTTTGTCCATCATCTTGAAAGCATTGCAGAGCTCCTGTTGTAGAGCGTACGGCAGTCGCTCGTAGTATAGCGTGGAAGCTCTCTGGAGTCGGGATCGTAAATCTGGTTGGTCTGCCATGGATGATCTCGTGAAGGCGACGACAGGGATGCGGAAACAAATCCGACTGCTGATAAATGCAAACTTGCAAGTCGCGATGACATAAGAGAATTCTTCACGCGTTCGATCTTATCCCAAAACACGTACACATACGCTGTGGCTTTGACCACCATTAAAGCTACAACATGCCAACATCCTTCTCTTTTGTTTAAACATCCTTCTCTTTTGTTTAAACAGGAAGTTGGGCCTAGGCTTAGTCTCCCTTACTAAAATTAATTAATAGAACAATTGAACACTGAAAGGCATAGTGCCCTAGGCATTCCCGTATCCCACAAAGAAGGGATACGACGTGCAAACTAGCATAGTCTAGTGGCTGACGTCTTGAAGCTATGGGAGGAAGTCTTGAGTTTAAGTTTTGGGTAGACATCTCCATGAATTTTGTATGATGGGTGCCTCTACCTTACGAGACTCTATGTGTGAGTGTGTATTTCCAATTCATTTTACTCTCAAAAAAAAAAAAAGAAGAGGCAGGACGATCCAAAAGCGCTACAGTGGTAATGATTTGGAGGTAGCATGAAATCAATGTTTTAGCGAGAGTCACAAAAAAGGTTAATGATCTATTCATCACCATCATCATGGGTGGTCTATTTGCCTTTAATCTTGTTATTGTCCAGAGTGAAGACCCCATGGTATCTAGAGGGAGGGAACTTCTTACAATTACAAATTCTTTTGCCTAATTGGCCAAGGGATTTCTACATTGCTTCCGGTTCTATAATAAATCGCTCCAACATCCGTCTCTGATCTCTAAATTCTCTCTATAATTTCTGGTGTTATATAACTTGAGGTACCCACATGTTTCTCATTGTTTTGACTTGTTGCACAATCACCATTTTAGTTGTGTTCAGACTACTAGGCAGCACAAAAGACAACGTTACACAAAAAGAAAAAAGAAAATAGGTGAAGTTGATGTGGACTCTTTTTTTAAGCAAAAAGAGCATCTTTAGTTGACCATCTTTTGTTGCTTGCAGGACGGTTTGTCTCTTCCTCTCTCTTTGTTACTATCTCTCCACCCAAGGTCTTGTTTATGGCATCCCTCATTGAAAAAAAATCTTGGTGTTGTCTCCCTTAGAAAAGGAAATGGGAAATCACTCTCACTTTTTGGTGTTCATGCTCTGATGGTGATCCTTCTCAAATCTAAAGAGAAACATGTCTAATAGGGTTGGTCTTTGGTCCCCATATTCCCATCGAAACTTTTCGTGTCTTGGTTGCGGAAAAAATGGTTGCCAGCAAAGAAATTCTATGTCAAGAAATTCTAATTCCTTCTAGCCAACCAATTGTTGCTCATCTTTGAGATTAAAGAAATGGAATTCTAGGCACTTCATACTAGCATGTAGAAAGTGAATAGATCAACCATGTGTCTGTTCAAGTGGTTCCTAGATTTTGAGTGAACAAGGTGAAATCAACCAAGCTCCCACTTTCGATTGACCTTCAAAGGCCTTGTTAATAGTATCATCAATGAGCTTTTATCTTCAATTTGGCACCCATTAGAGACCAAAGAAGATGTTGGGGGACCTATCTATGAGGGGCCTCCCCATCACTCATTTAATGCTAATTGCCATCGTCAAATCTGCATTGAGGAAGGATTCAACATCTTCGATTCACATCATCCTAGATGAAGGGGGCTCTCATGAAATAAGAGGTTATTTATAAAAACTTTCCAATTGCCTACTATGTTTGCAGTACCTAGTGGCATAGAATCATAGAGTTCTTGTCGAGAAAAAGGGTAGAGAGAGACAAGTTGAGGATGATAGAAGGCACTTATGAACCTTTGGGGGTAGGGGTGGCCTGAGATCTCGAGGAGGTGGAACCTCACTCTCTTAAAAAACCTTGTTTAAAGCAGAATAAGTCAAGTCAACTCAATTCATAAAGCCTAACTTTGACATCTTTAAGGAGGTTGAAAGGACGAAGAAGATAAACTCAAGATGGATCTTTGGCCAAGGATCTATGTATGATATAGATCTTCATTTCAAGGAAAGATAATCTATCTCATTGGAGAAAGAGATCAACCTGATGGATAAATCTCATGAATCCTTTATGATAAGAAAACATGAAAACCCTAAAGGCTATATAAGTAAGGCTATGTCACTAGAAAATAGGAAAACCCAAATTTTGAAAGATCTATTATTGGATCCACTATTCCGAACACTCATGCAAAGAAAGCTAGAGGAAGATCTGTATAAAAGGTGGATTCCCTTCACACAACACATCCTTGTCTCTAAGAAGAAGGAAGAATGTAT
The DNA here is from genome assembly GCA_020310875.1 of Ceratopteris richardii. Lineage (NCBI taxonomy): Eukaryota > Viridiplantae > Streptophyta > Polypodiopsida > Polypodiales > Pteridaceae > Ceratopteris > Ceratopteris richardii. The sequence goes on along the minus strand of CM035412.1, from coordinate 135,855,313 downwards.
ATCTAAGAAAAATACATAAATGGGTTGTGTGAGGTTTGGGAGACAACTTCCTTTTTTGGTGGTCTCAATCTATACCCCGAACTCGAAGCAAGAGATTCCATGCAACTCGAACTATACCCCCAACTCGAACTCGAAGCAAGAGAGAAACTTGGATGTCCCTTGACTTCATGCCCTCTAATGTAATCCTCTCTAGCGATTTCAACGTGATAAATTTTCTTGCTACTCATTAGAATAAAGAGTGGCATGCTATTGATGGTTTCGCAAAGAATCATAAGGATAAGGCGAGGCTCGCTCAAGAATTTACCAATGTGAAAGACACTAACGTCTCCTAGTCCAACCTCCACGCTAGAGCTGATAAGCATAAAGTGAAACTAATAACATACACATATTCATACACACACATATATATGCACATGCACACACAAACACACACACATACACATACACACACATATCACATACATACAGAACCTAATATACATACATGCATACACATACACATACACACACATACACATATACTTATACACATACACATACACATGCACATATACACACATACACATATACATACACATGCACATGCACAAACATATCTACATGCACATGCATGCACGTGCACATGCATGAAAGGCTTTGGTGGGCTCAACAAGAGGAGCAAGGAGGAGATGGGGGAAGAGAGAGGAGAGGAGGTACATGCAAATGAAACTCACATAATGATCTTCTTGAAGCAATGCTCTATAAATGATATATGTATATCAGGGTAAGGTCACACTATCCTGACACCGACAACAATCTCCCACTCAAGGGTCAATGTGATTATAAGTGGAAAAGTATACAAATATGAAGGATAGACATGACGAGTCTCATATCACACATAAGGTTGAAATCCCACTGGGATGAGATTGTCTGTCACATGGAGTACCTGTAGTTGATACATGTGCCCTATCCTAGAACCTTTGATAAGCATAAGCTATCCTAACTACAACTGGAAATGGTGCTCACCAAGGAATGCATAACATCTGCTCTCCAATAATTGAATAATTGAAATCAAGCTCATAAGGAATGAAGGCACATAAATGTCATATGTTCTACCATCATACATATGCACACATCCATGAATCTCATATGAGAATCTACAAAACCACTCATGATGTGGTGTAACTTGAAAAGTGGGTAATGCATCAAGCAACCAAGCCATACATGTGTCATCCAATGAACAAGAGGAATCCTGAGATGAATCATAGGAGAAGGTGAAAACCATCACTAGCATAATCAACCTGTTGATATATTTAGGTAGTGATGTGTGTGAACACAGTAGGACCGCTAGGGCACTTTTTTCCCTCTTTAGGAGGTTTTTTTCCCCCGACTTGTATATACGCCTATTGCCCTAATGGGCTACTTATCTTTGTACATTCTCTAGTAATACATTCAGTATTGTGTGTTGTGCTCCAAGCTTCTTCTTCTTCCTTGTGTTGTTTGCGTGCTTCTGCAGATGTCTAACTCCAACAATTGGTATCAGAGCAGATCGTCACTTCATCTAGGGCGCCGTCGACACTCCTTCGGTTGCAGTCTCAAAATCACACGAATTTTGGTGAGCATACTCAGCATGTTTTCGAGATCAAAACAACTTTGATATGTGGTGTCGAAATCGCGATCTGAGCTCGGTTTGGCCTCCGAACACACTATCATAGCGCTTGTGTAGGCTATTTTATCTTTTTGTGCCAAAGATATATACCAGTTTCTGTTTGCCAGTATAAGCGTCTCAAAGTCTGCTACAGATCTAGCAGAATTCGTCTGGGCAGTTCTGTTCAACTTTTTGACATACAGTCAATTCTATGTTGACGACATGCTGCTCACTGGTCCTATTGAGAAGCATATTGCTGATTTTAAGGCTGATTTGCATGCCTCATTTGAGATGTCTGATTTGGGGCATTTGCATCACTATTTGGGCATTCAATTTATGCAAGTTGATGGCGGAATGGCTTTGTGTCAAACAAAATATATTGACACATTATTGCAGCATTTTGGCCTTAAAGACTGTAAGCCTATTGCCACTCCTATGGAGACAGGTTTACAATTGAGTCTTCATGATGCTGGAGATGCATTTGATGCTGTTCTCTATCAGCAAGCTGTTGGATGCTTGATTTACTTATGCATTACTCGGCCAGATATTCAATTTGTTGTCTCACAGATGAGCAGGTTTATGCATTGCCTAGGAGTCAAGCATTGGAAGGCTGTTAAGCGCATCTTTTGCTATTTGAGTGGTACTTGGCTACTTGGGTTATCCCAAGAGCAGGCAGTTAAGTGCATCTTTTGCTATTTGAGTGGTACTCGGCTACTTTTTTTATTCCAAGGGGGGATCACTACCACCAGATTTACATGCTTTTTCTGACTCTGATTGGCTGGTCGCTATGACACTCATGTGTCCACTAGCGGCTTTTGCTTCATGCTTGGTAGCTCATGTATATCTTGGTTGAGCAAGAAGCAGCCTACTGTGGCCACTTCTAGTTGTGAGGTTGAGTATAGGGCAGCTTTCACAGCGACTATTGAGAGTGTGTGGCTCAGACGCCTTATGGCTGATTTGGGTGTTGGTCAGACTTCTACAACCACCATCTTCACTGACGGTCAAAGCGCATTGGGAGTTGCGAGGAACCCTGTGTTCCATGCTCGCACTAAGCACATTGAGGTGCATTATCACTGTGTTAGGGAGAGGTTCTCTACGGGGGAGATCAGCTTGGCATATGTGCCCACGTAGGAGAACATTGCAGACCTTTTCACGAAGGCTCTGCCTAGGGAAAAGTTTGAAGCTTTCCGCAAAGCTTTGGGCTTACTTCCTTTTGTGGAGTGATTTCCACATAGCTTGGTACTTCCTTATACATGAGCGCCTGCTCCTTGTTCACTACATCACTCCCAGGGGGGATTTGTTGATATATTTAGGTAGTGATGTGTGTGAACACACTAGGACCGTTGGGGCATTTTTTTCCCTCTTTAGGAGGTTTTTTTCCCTCGGCTTGTATATATGCCTATTGCCCTAATGGGCTAATTATCTTTGTACATTCTCTAGTAATACATTCAATATTGTGTGTTGTGCTCCAAGCTTCTTCTTCTTCCTTGTGTTGTTCGCGTGCTTCCGCAGACGTCTAACTCCAACACAACCACCATAGGCTCTCTTCAAATCACTACCTGACCTTCACCACATGCATATCTTTGACGTCATTGTCGCATCCACCTAAAGCACTATTGTCGAGTATGGCTCTCATGACCATGGTGCCAACATCAAAGCTGTCGATATGATGTATGGCTCACATGAGTCAATGGAGTCACATACATATCGTGTATTCTTTGCCATAATGCACTACTCATCTCCTCATACATCACATACTCATATATAGAATCCACAAGCTATGATTGGATAGTGGAATTTTCCAATGCATCCTTATCCATCCACACATGGTCGGTCATGTCAAAAGGCCTTTGTCCATCTCTATGTACATACATATATAACCCTACACAAATCAATGTATGCCACATCTTATCTTTCCATCTAGGAAAGTCAATGTCATCAACCCGAGAAGATATCATGTTAGTGATTCAAGAGACTAGAAAAACTACTCTATCACCAATAGGATCATACTTGCATATCCATATGCATAACCCACATCACACACGTCTCACTGGACAAGAAAACCATGTGAATCACTTGTCACATAACTATGCATCTAGCATGCACATAAACCATGCATGAGCAAAAGCCTACTCACCAAGTCTCCATGACGACCAAATAGATATGAAAGAATCATGGGAAAACTTTGACAAAGTATCCCCTATAAACCAAGCAATCAAAACAAGATAACTAGTAACAAAAGAAGAATGAATAAATTGTTACCGCCTATCATTGATTCAACCAAAGATAATGGTAAATACAATAACAAAGAAATTAATGGAAATGCATGTCAATACAATGTCGATACACCTCCCACTCAATCAAAATGGTCCAAGCTATTACAAATCACCTATGAACTAGACCGTGAATGGAGATAAACAACAATCCAAAGTTATGACACAATCATAAAGGATATACTAGACCATCTATCTAGCATAAGATTTGAATAAATGTTAGTAGTATATCCTCTATAAAATGGACTCTAGAACCAAATAAACATGTAGTAATCACCATCCACTTATGCCAAGAATCATAGTAGAAAATAATATATCAAATTAATGACCATATGCTAATAGAACATCCAATCAAGGTGACAAACGAGTGTGCAATTGAGGATCCAATCTGGATCATGTACCTACAAAGAAAATAGGAATACAAGTACTAATCAAGATACAAAATCAAATCTCATACATTATGTGCAACTAGCAAGTGAATTTTTAACCAAGTGGCATAAACAATATATAGACCAGAAGGCCAATATACATCCAATGACAATACTATGATCAAAATCATGATGGCATAAACCCAAATGTTATACCACAATGTCATCTTACATGCAAAACACTTGATAATATCATGCTCATACATAGGAGTTACCACAATGATCATACATGCTCAATGCCTTCAAACTCTAAAACTAAGAGCTAGCACACCAAAAATCTCTCTCAAAGAAGTTCTAAAGAAACATGAACCTCCAAAAGCAATTACAGTTTCTATGATGAAAAATTTGTTGCTCCATGTTTTGTTACTTCAGGGCTGATAACCTCTGAATTTGAATTTTCTTTCCTCATTAAACATCAACAAATATTTCTTAACTAGGAAATGACACTTAGAACACCTCAATCAGAGGTATCTAGCTCAAAACAAGCATCTAATGTCATTTTCATCTTCACCTATAGCACCGGTTCCCTCTATTTTGTGTTTTTGATAACTTAAACTTCGGAATCTGGCCCTAACCTCTTCTACAAAGTTGTAGAAGCTTTTTCAAGATACACATAGTTATAATTCAAATCACTTCATTCTGACCTCTAGAACTTAAGTTACAACCAAACATTTGATCTATTATCTAAGTGATTGGAGATTCGACTTCTACATCACCATGTGTTTTTCAAATTTTTTATTGAGTAATACTTTGAATCAGATTTTGATCTTTGTGTGAAGTTGTAGCTCTTTTTGTCATCAATCGAGTCTTTCTAGCTCATGTTATGGCTAAACTATTGAGTGTTGTCATGAAGATGTTGACCTGCACATTCATCTCTTCTACCCTAAACTTCAGTTGAAGCTCTTTGCACACTAGCCTTCAACAAGCTCTCATACCAATGGAGGGTCTTGATGGGCTGAACAAGAGGATCAAGGAGGAGATGGAGGGAGAGAGAGGACATGAGAGACATGCACACATGCATGGGAGCCTAGAAACCCACATAATGATCTTCATGAGGCAATGCTATATAAATGATATACATATATGAATATAGGGTTAATGTCACATTATCCTTACATCCCAACAATGCATGAACATGCACATGCATCCACATACACATACACACATACTTACACTACAAGAAATACATGTGCATATCGATAGTTGAGACGACACACTTTTGTCGCTACGAGATTGTGTATTTCATCACAATGGGCATCGAGTGTGCACGATGGTTTAAACAATGCTGAATTTGATGCTATTTTGGAGGCTATTAGTGATGTTGACTGAATCATCACTAATGTGAACATCACATTTGTGACACATAAGTAGCATCACATATGCTATGCAAACTAACGTCGCATATGTGACGCTTATTTGCATCGCATATGTGATGCTAAAAACGAGGTTTGCATAATCACCTTTATGATGTTTGTTCATCGCTTATGCAACAATTGCATTTGACCAAAATAAAATAAAGATTCGATTGCTCTTTGATCATCATTTTGTGTGCATCTAATCCAAGAATGATCCAACATTCATATCTACACTGTGCATATGAGCTTGAGGTCTCTCTTTCTCAATCTCTCTATTTTCTACTCTCTCCGTCTCTCATTGTCTCTCTCTCTCTCTCTATCACTCTCTCTCTCTCTCTCTCTATCTATCTATCTATCTATTGCAGGTTATTCAAGAAGTTCAGGGAGCATAATATATGGATAATTATTGTAAGCACAATTTTCATTGTTTATATATCATTTAAATTGTTTTGTTTTCATTAATTAACATACTCACACTTACACATTCACATGCACATATACACATATGCATGCACATGCATGCTCATGCATGCACACACATACATATACTTATATAGATACACATACGCATGCACATACACATATACACACACATACACATACACATGCACATACTTCACATACACACATACACATACACACACATACACATACACATGCATATGCACAAACATATCTACATGCACATGCATGGACATGCATGCACATACACACATAAACACATACTTATACACATGCACATGCACATGCATTCACATACACGCATGCAAATGCAGATGCATGCACATGCACATGCATGCTCATACATATACACATGCATATACACACATACATATACACATACATATACACATACACACACATACACATACACCTACATATACACATACATATACATATACACATACACATACACACACATAAACATAGAAATACACACACATGCATGCATATATACACAATTACACAAATATAGATATATAGCTACATGTGCATACATACATATACACACACAAATACACAAACACACACATTCATAAATATATACACCAAAAAACACATATGATATGAATGAATTATACAATTAAAGTAATAAATCACATGTTAAATATAAACTTTAACAAAAATCATCAATACATTTTTTACAATTATTAGTACCATAGACACAATTAAAAGCATAACTGAAATGAGAAAATATATAAATATAAAAAAACTTATGTGCATATCAATGTAAATAATAAATTGCATGTAAAATTTCAATCATCTGAATCCCCTCCCTGATCATGATCATCCACATCATCATGATCATCCTCATCATCATGATCATTCGCATCATCATGATCATCTACAAAGGCATCATGGCTAGAGGGGTATGCACTCTATGACGATCGATATAAACTTTGCAAACTTACAGTAGACTATAAGAGCTACCCAAAAATCTATAAATAATCCAAAATAGATATTGAAGCTGGGAGAACCACCCTCTACAAAATAGGATACCTGTTTGCAACACTCTCTGCCTATGTGCAGAGATATACCTTCACAAAGTTGGCAATTTCTCACAATTCACTAAGTCAAAGAACTTGAAACTTTGGAAAACTTTAGGGCACTATATGAGAGAGCAAATGAAACTTGAAATTAATGAAAATGAGTACAAGAAGAGAGAAAACAATTCGCTGCAATTTGGTACAATCAGATTTGGAAAAGCCTAACTACACCTCTACATAAAGAGGAGCAAAATCATGAGAAAATGAGGTAAGCAAGCAAGAGGGCTGCTTGTTGGAGTTTATGAATTCACTAAACTAAGTGGAAAACTCATGGAACTCATAAAAAACAACAAAAAAGGTGGGATGGTGCTTATATAGAGTTTTACTTTTCCTACAATCTAGCTAACCACCCACCAATCAGTGTACGTGCACTTTCTGGTGGATGATTGATGAGATTTGAATTTGATTGAGTTTGGTGGAGCTTCTAACTTGCTTCCATGACTTTGGGTCCTCCTTTTTTATTGATCCACTTTCAAAACTCATGGTTGAGTCCTTTTGCATGATTGAGACTTGATTTTCAATACTCCCCTCAAATCTCAATGCCTAGCTCCTTCATTCCAATGCATGCCTTGAAGTGTTGTAGCTTTACTCCATCCAAAGCTTTGGTAAACATATCTGCATATTGGTCCTTTGTATTGACATGCTCCACCTTGACATCCTTTTACATGATATTCTCTCTAATAAAGTGGTAATGCACTTCTATATGCTTCATCCTTGCATGACATTGGATTTTGAGCCAAGCATATGCTACTTATGCTGTCACAAAAAATAGGTGCTTGCTTAACCTGCAAATCAAGATCAACAAACAACTTATTGAGCCACATAAGCTCACATGAGACTGGTGCTATGCCTCTATACTCATCTTCGATCAATGAGAGGGCCACTGTTGGTTGTTTCTTTGACATCCATGAGATGGTCTTCTTCCCTAGCATGGTAACATATCCACTAGTGCTCCTCCTACCATCTTTGGAACCTACCCAATCAACATCACAATAATCTTGTACATTTAATCCATCATCAAATGGATAATATAGACCTTCATTCAGTGATCCTTTGAGGTACCTAAGTACCCTTTTGGCTGCAACAAGATGAGGTACTCTTGGTGCCTGCAAAAATTGAGATAACACTCCAACTACATGTGCAATATCTAGTCTTGTCATAGTAGCATACAAGAGAGAGCCAATTATTGACCTATACATGGTGACATCCTTCACTTCTTCACCTTCATGTGTACCTAGTTTAACATTTACTTCTAATGTATTTGAAATGGGCTTGCAATCACACTAGCCAAACTTCTTCAAAAGATCTAGAATATATTTCCTTTGCATCATGTATATACCGTAGTCTTTATATTCTACTTCAATCCTAAGGAAGTACCTTAAAATCCCTAAATCAGAGATGTTAAACTCACATCCAAGCTTCCAAGTTATGTCCTTGATGTTGGCTTTATCATACCCTTAAATGATCAAATCATCAACATATATACAAATGAAAAACATTTTGCTTCCTATCTTCTTCACAAAGAGTGATGGGTTTGCATGACTCTGATTGTATCCACATTTTACCAAGTAGTCCACAACTCTTTGATTCAAGCCCTTGGTGCTTGTTTGAGTTCATAAAGATCCTTGTTAAGCCTGCATACATGATGTGGAAACCTTTCATCTTCAAATTCTTGGGGTTGCTCCATGAAGACTACCTCTTAAAGCTTTCCATTTAGGAAAGCATTCTTCACATCCAACCGGTACATCTTCCAACCTTTTGAAGCTGAAATTGCAATCAAACTTCTAATGGTGGACATCCTGGCTACTTGACTGAATGTTTCCTCAAAGTCTCTAACATAGGTTTGAGAAAAACCTTTGGCAACCAACCTTGCTTTATACCTAGAGATTCTCCCATCTGCATGCCTCTTTACCTTGTACACCCATTTGTTGCCAATGACTTTCATGTCCAATGTTCTTGGCACCAATGACCAAGTATTATTTTCTTTGAGTGCCTTGAATTCCTCCTCATGGCTTCAATCCATTCCCTATGCTTATTTGCTTCTTCCAAAAAGTTAGATTCTTCACAAACTATAACTTGACTCATGTAGGCATAGTGTCTTGCAATGAATGAATCATAAGTTAACCTTTGATCAGGGTATTTAACCCTATTGGATGACCTCACATCACCATTAGGTGTTAGGAATCTCCTCCTTTAGATGCTTTAAATCTTGGAGTTTCTAATTTTTCCATATCTTTGTCACTTGTAGATTCCATGTCTACCCATCGATGGTCTTCATCATTTGCCTTTTCCTTTCCTTTGCTACTTCCTTCACTTGAATGAGCTTCATTCCTTGTCCTTCCATGCCAAACTAGTGTAGTACTCCCCTCTGATTATGTGCTTGAGGTGGTTGGACCATGTATCTCCATGCTTTGTTGTTGCTCTTTAAACTTCTTCTCAGCTTCATATGCATCGTCAACTTGTAACACATCTTTGCTACCATATCAAGGTAGCAACTCATCAAATATTACACCCCTAGATACCTTAAGCTCTTTGATGCAAGGATTATAGCATCTAAATTCCTTTTTCTCTAAAGAATATCCAAGAAATATACACCTATCTACCTTATTGTCTAAATTTTGTCTCAATTCTTGAGGTATGTGAACATAACACACACACAAACAAATACTTTGAGGTGTGAACGGTTGGGTTTCTTACCACACCAAGCTTTATAAACGAGTAGTGATATATGCTCACTATTCTGAACTTTTCTCTGCACTTGTACACAGAATTAAAATGATGAAACTTTGCAGAGTTATTTGAGACTATAAGAGCTACACAACAAGCTCTAAAGCATCCCAAATAGATATTCTAACTATGAGAACCACCCTCTGCAAAATAGGCTACCTGTTTGCAAAACTCTCTGCCTATGTGCAAAGATATACCTTCACAAAGTTGGCAATTTCTCACAATTCACTTAGCCAAAGAACTTGAAACTTTGGAAAAATTCACGGCACTATATGAGAGACCAAATGAAGCTTGAAATAAATGAAAATGAGTACAATGAGAGAGCAAATAATTCTATGCATTCTAGTACAATCAGATTTGGAAAAGCCTAACTACACCTTTGGAAAGAGAGGAGTGAAATCATGAGAAAATGAGGTAAGCAAGCAAGGGGGCTGCTTGTTGGATTTTATGACTTCACTAAACTAAGTGGGAAAATTTTGGAATGCATACAAATCAAGAAAAAAATGTGGGGTGGTGCCTATATAAGGTTTTACTTTTCCTACAATATAGCTAACCACCCACCAATCAGTGTCAGTGCACTTTTCGTTTTTGGCTGATTGATGAGATTTGAATTTGATTGAGTTTGGTGGATCTTCTAACTTGATTCCACGACTTTGGGTCCTCCTTTCTTATTGTTCCACTTGCAAAACTCATTCTTGAGTCCTTTCGCATGATTGAGACTTGATTTTCAACAATACATATACACACATGTACATACACTTACACACACATACATATACTTACACATACATACATAGACATGCACATACACATACACATACATACACATACTTAATAAATACATGCACACATACATACACATACACATACATACATAATAAAAACATGCACACATACACATATACACATACATACACATGTACATACATAAACATACACATACACACATATATAATAAATGCATACACACATACACATCCACACAAATACACATATACACAGATACACATGCATACACACACATAGATAACACACAAACGTACACATACACATATATACACACATACACAGAGATGCATACACATACACACACATACACACAAAGATACATACATACATACACACATCATACATTCATGATTTTCTATGTCTATTTATGTGTTAAAATATTCATCTATATATATGTGAATTGGTGTGTACGTGTAAATGTGTACATGTGAATGTGTATGTATGTAAATAATAAAATTATTAATATCTAGTACCTTCTTTTGCTACACAATCAGATTCTGATCAACCAAAGGGACCATTGTCTGCTCATCGTGCAAGGACTACTTAATGTAAGTATATAAAACATTTAATTCTAATATTTGATAGATACATACATGACTTATATATGTTTTTTTATTGTTATATTATAATTAGATTCTCATCAATTAGAGGGCACTCCACCACCTCCTACCCATGCAACGACTTCATATGTGTAGTCCAATAGGAATTATGATGTTTTTTTACTATCAATAGTATATTACATGTTGGTGTAAATTTTGTTATGGCATGTATCAAAGATCATGATTTGAATGTATTGACCATGAGGCAGATTATGGTATTTTTGAGCATGTGCCACCACCTGATCAATGTGATAATGCTTGGGTATGTATTGATTCCATAAATTAATGTCATTATTTTATTTGAAAATCATATATAAAATTAAATTATATATATGAATGTTGCTCAATGATGATGATGATGATGATGATTCTCCTACTAATAATGTTAATATCATCATGGACATGCCATTTATCAATTACAAGTCAAGGTTTCTCAAAATCCTCTACCTCCTAGTTTATAGATTGAAATGGTTGGAGATTATCCATTACCAACTCGTGATCGTCCTCTAGTACAAACATATGATAGAAGAAGATATGGAGGATGGTATAGAGGACTACTTCCTTTAGATGGAGAGGTTTTTAACTTTTGGGGTAATCGCTATATTATTGCTCCCTCCACTATCACTGGTGTTGGCCATGGTCTGTTTATTGTAGAGGATTTATAAGTGCCTTCGAATGCTAAAGTCACTCTTATGACATTTTGTGGTCTCATATATGCATGGGGGGACTAGCATTGACTTACACATTATGTTCAAAGCATGAGTACTTATGGATTATGCATGAATGTAGCTTCTATTGCTAGTAGAGGGATTCCACATGCAAAAAATGAAAGATTATATCTTGATGGAAGACCTTACATGCATGGAAATATAGTAGGTTGAATAAATAGTAGCCAAGGATTAATAGTTCAATGACTAATTGCACATTTGAGGAGTATGAAAATATTCATGAATCACCATACATGGGTAGAGATGTAACAAGATGCATAGTTGTTAATGCTATTACTTCACTAAGTGTTGGTGATGAATTGTTAGTGAATTATGGATGGTGTAGACCTCTAAGAGGACCTTTTAGATTTTTATTCTTTTATATTTTGATAGTTCATTTTGAAGGTTTATTGGTTTTGAGAAAAGTATAAAGGTAATAATTCCACATTGAAAAGGGAATTTTCTGAGTTTTGGGCAAATAATTCTTCAAAAATATTGTGATTAACTAGAGAACCATATATCTAGGCATATTGAACAAAATTTTTTTTATAAAAACCCTGATACTCATCCTTGGTGGCAAGTCATTCATATTCAACCTAGAGGGGTGTTTGAGAGAGAAATTAGGATAGTTCTACATGACAACGATAATAATCTACTTGATAAGAACAATAATACTCCACATGTTGATTCTAGTGATGATGAAGAAGAATTATAAAAATTTGATATTAGTCCATCAACAAGTGATGTTCTTTATGAAAACACAGATAACAATAGAAGAAATAACAAAAATCAATAAAGATAATGAAGATGGGACTATATTGATGTCTTACCAAAATGATGTTAATAATGAAAACACGTGACTAGATTAGAAAGTAGATCCCACTCTATTTGTTTGGAATATGAAATATGAATCCAATCATACATATGAATATATATTCTTGTAGGTTAGAACATTATGCTTGAGGAAAGAGCTTAAGTTTCTCCCAAAGAGATCTATAGTTTACTCGCATTGAGTCATTTGAATGGGTATCCGATAGTAGATTCTCCTTAATTCAAATGGAATATAGGTGAATCCCGCCACAAGGATGAAAACATGCTCTTTCAGGTTAGAACATGAAGCTCGGGGGTATGCCTATAATTTTGTATATAGCTTTATTTTCTAGAAAAAAAATATCTCCCATGTATGTATGCATGTGTATGATATGTGTCTATCAATATGTATATTACTATGCCCACATGTGTGTTTCATGTGTATGTATGTGTGTGATATATGCATATATATACATACATACATACATACATACATACATACATACACACACACACACACATACATATATATATATATATATATATATGCATATGTGTGTGTTTCATGTGTGTGTATGCATGTGCATTTGTGTGATATATGCAAGTTTGTTTACAACTCTGTATGCATGTATATGTATACATGTGTGTGTATGCATGTATGTGTGATCTGTATGTATTTACACACACACACACACATATACATATACATACACACACACACACACACACACACACACACACACATATATATATATATATATATATATATATATATATATATATATATATATATATATATATATATATATATATATATATATATATATATATATATATATATATATATATATATATATATATATATATATATATATATATATTCCCTTTGCCTCGTGATCCATACTTTCCATTCACATTATCCATCTTTCCCTATACCTCCATCACCACCATTGCCCCATCCCATTATGTATCACTCATGGAAAGCTTCACTCATGTTCCCACAGCACAGACATTAGGTTCATGAATATGCATATCCACTTCACTGCACATAGATACCCTGATCACCGCATCTACCATCCCCATCTTCATGGTAGCTCCCACATACATAGCATTGTCCGACCCCATGGAAATTTCTCCACCCATCACACCTCCCCCTTTTCACAATGAAGGAGATAAGGAAGAGAGCTCACACACACACACTCGCAATCAAAGAGGAGCACACACACAGATTGAGGCAAGGAAGAATGATCTTCTTCTTGTTCTATTACATAAAAGGAATGTACAAGAATGACCTAAAACAATAATACAACAAGTGCAATGTATAAATAATAGTACATAAGGAAAATTATAATGTCCATGAATGAGTAAGCTAGCAAGAAACAAATGTGCCATCACTCTTGGTAGATAAATCTCGTAAAGCTCAATGAAGTATCCTTGATATATACCAGCATGACTACTATACATGTTAGAGAAATGAAAAAGTGATATGTGTCATCCTAGATCATCACATGTTGAGCTTGATATCTCAACACTCCCCCTCAAGCTGTACGTCATGGCCTCTAGTCGAAGCATCTTCTCGAATTTCTTCACCTTCTCTACTCTAAGTGGTGTAGTAAAAATATCAACAACCTACTCATTTGTTCTCACATAAACAAGCTCAATATCACCTCCAAATACCTTCTCACTGATGAAGTGATAATGTACCTCACAATGCTTTGTTATAGAACAGGGTTCTATGCTTACTATATGCTACTACGATTATCACAATAGATGGTGATAGGCTTTTGCACTTCCACACCTAAATCTACAAGTAACATCTCTAACCAGGATGCATCACATGCTACCATTGTAGCACCTCTATACTTAGCCTCTATACTTGACAAAGCAATAGTGGGTTGTTTCTTGCTACTCCATGTAGTAGCTTCACTTCCAAGTGAGAATAAAAAGACACTAGTAGATTTGTAACCCAATCTGCATCAGTGTATCCATGAACCTGCAAATCTAGACTAGCTTCATAAAATAATGCATAATCCAAAGTAGCACTCACATAATGTAGAGTGCACCTCCGAGCATCTAGATGTAGCTTCTTGGGAACCTACATAAATTGACTTTGAAGTCCAACAATGTACCTTAGATCAAGCCTTGTAATTGTGAGATATATCAAGTTGCCCACAATTTTCTTGTACATAGTAGCATTTTCCAATGCTTCACTTGTTGTAGTATCAAACTTCAAATTCTGATCTAATGCAACAGAAATTGGCTTACAATCATCCATGCCATACTTTTGCAGCATATTCAAGGCATATTGCCTTTGTGAAATCCATGTACATGTTTCTCTATGTATAAACTCAATGTCGAAGAAGTAGTACAGCACACAAAGATCTTTCATATCGAATTCTTGCATAAGGTTGAGATTCTGCACTTGATTTTTCAGCATTTTCATTTTCATTTGAGCCAATATTAAGTCCTTCTTTGGCATCTACATAGAAGCTTGACATTTCATCAAACACCACATCTCTACTTACCTTCACCTATCATGTGAGTGGGTTATAATATTTGTATCCCTTTTGCTCAAGGGAGTATCCAATGAAGATACATTTTTCTGCTTTTGGATCAAGCTTCATCGTCAACTCATCTGGAACATCTACATGGGCAATACAGCCAACAATTGGAGTTCAGCTCACGATGTATACAGTAGTGTGCACAACTTCTACCCAATAACAATGAGGCATAATCTTCTCAGCCATCAAAGCTCTTGCTATTTCTAAACTATGTCTATTTTTGCATTAAGCAATGTCATTCTGTTGTGGTGTGTACCCACATGAAAAATTGACATCAAATTCCATGTATTCACCTCCTCCATTAGACCTTAATGTTTGAATATACTTTCCTATCTGCTTTTCCACCATGGCCTTCAAATTTTGGAACTAAATGAACACCTAACCATTCTCTTTCATTAAATATACCCATACTTCCTATGTATGATCATCAATGAAAGTAAGATAAAACCTACAACCACCCATAGATGTGGTCTTTACAGGAGCCCAAACATCCGGATGTACTATTTCTAGCACATTCTCACTAACATGCTTGTCATGCAAAAATGATGAACATGTGCAATTTTGCACTGACGTTAGTGTAAGGGCCGACATAGGCATCGGAACCAAAATGGTGGTATAGTCACCGGTATAGGTGTCACTATGAGCACCGATATGAGCTTTGGTATAAGCATCGAAAATACCAATGCTCATACCGGCGACTGCTGGGTGTACCGTTGCACATATCGATGACCATCCTGGGTGTACTATCGCACATACTAACAACCATATCTGCAAAATTTTTTTGGGGCAGAGTGTGTTGTCTCTTGCGACCGCAACATTACCATGATGATATTTAGCAAAAGACAATACACTCTCCCCAAAAAAAAACCAAGTACATGTGATGTGTACTCTAATGGAAACCGAAACATGATTTCATAAAGCAAAATACTATCGGACACAAAAGAGATGATCAGAATGAACCATGAACCATGTACAAAAGAAGTTATATATTTCATAAATGAAGCATGTACAAGAGTGTGGCAAACCATTGTCATATATGAAGCAAATACAAAATGTGGCAAAGCGCTGCCATATAAGAATCAAATACAAAATTCTGGTGCACCACTACCATATATGAGCTAAATACAAAATTGTGGCACACCACTGCCATACAAATGCATGGAAGGATCGAAACATCTATATCAGCAGTCCTACAACAAAGAACATTCATGAAATGAGATAAATTGACATGATATTTACAAAAAACAAGTAAAAACCAAGATTCTAAATTCATCACCTCATTGTAGATGCTCCCATGAAAGGGTCGCACCACGTCCCTCCAAGTCCTCCAATAGTGTACTCACTCCATGATGATATCCATAAGCCTCCTCCGTTCATGTTGGAGAACGACCCATTGCCAGCTCCTGCAATAAATATATAGAATGTTAGATGAACATACATGACATGCTTAACAAAAACAAATTCAATAAACCAAATGATGCTTACAAATTCGTGATGCATAGTGTCATATCCGCTGCTCCCCAAATGTGACGGTCCAATTGTATCTAGACGTGTGGCTCTGGCATCTCGTTGCTGCGGATATCGGCCAGGAGTCTGTTGCTGCTCATCACGAATCATATCCCACTCCTCAGCATCTAACCATACAGGCTTTGGTAAGCCTGCTTTGAAAGCATCACAAGCCTCAGATCATTGATGGGATATAACTTCATGTGTGCTATGTTGATGCACTCTGAACTGACAAGAGACGTGTTGGGTGGCACTCCTGATAGATCTTCTCTATGATATAATTTTTATGATCTTTATCTTTTTCAGTCCATTTCAACATGACAGAGTGTCCAAACTGTATGGAGCAAAGCTCTCATATACACTGACACATGGTCTTTCCAGTCGCATCCATCACCGGAGCTCCATCATGGATACTATACACCTTGGAGTCATCATGGTCATGAGCACCCCAAGGTGTACGTGGTGTTCCATGTGGTGTACCACGTGGCATACCTACATTTGAGGTACTCACTCTAAGAGTAGAAGTGGATGACACAACGCTCGTCACACTGCCTCCACAATAGCCCCCTCCTCCAAAGCTACCTGTAAATCCACTCCTAGAACCTCCTGCTCCAGAGCATCATCTCGACCTACGAGATGGGCCAGCACCTGTATTGCACTAAGGTGTTGAACGCACACGTCTACTACTAGAGCCACTAGGCGATGGTTGAGAAGATGTCGTGGTGTAGTCATAAAGCTAGGAGACATAACTTTAATGGGAGTAGCATCGCCCATAGGAGTGATGCGAGTGGGAGTGATGCCAGTAGGAGTGATGCCGACAAGAGTGACACCAGCGCGAGTGAGGCCGGGGGGAGTGCTACCACGAGCGATCCAGTACTATGACATAGCAGCCATATACGCGGGAGGCACCTGAGATATAAACTTCAAGAAATGCTCCTCTATCATGGAATGTGGAGTGATTGGAGGGCTCTCTCCCATCGTGCTCTGTAACAAATAAAAGAACTCAAATAATTAGCATAGGATAATAAAGGTAATATAGAGAAATAGTAGTGTACAAAAGAACATAGCAAAAAAAATAAACACAAATTAGTACGTACAAGTGTTTGATTCAGAAATCCTCTATTCTAGCATCTTCTTGGAGATCTAATGCACAGAGAATATCTATCTCTATATTGGCGAATTTTAGAATACTCCCAATCACATCCCTTTTTTATGTCTTCTTCTTCTTCAGAGATATCTTCACCCATTGCCTTTGGTTGTGAAACTGCTGTATCTAGCCATCTGCTCGTTGGAATGGGTGGAAGAGGTCAAAGACTTTCTGGAAGGGGAAAAAATCGAGTGGAACGATTCTTTCAAAATTAGGCTCTTTCCTTTGTGCTTTTCTCCTTGGCAAGCTCATACCTTTCTAACCACTTTTGCATAGGCTCTCCTTCATAGAGAGTTTTACGCAATGCTTTGGAATAGGGTGCTTCGAGTCATGGTCTGCATAAGGGACAAGCGTGGAACCCAAAATCGATAAACCTGAACATTCACCATAATACAGCCACTCATGCATCATCCACATAAGTATGCCTTGCACTCGCACATCTCGTCTTCTTATAGGTTGAGACACGTCATGCACAGTAATTCCATCCCATAAAATGCACAACTCTTCCACAAGTGGTGCAAGGTATACCTCCATGTTTTTTACCTTATACTTACCTGGCACAATAAGAGCTAATAATAAATGACCCTTCTTTGTGGCCAGCCATGTTAGACTCAAGATATAATCGGCAGGAGATGGTCGAACCACACCCTAAGAGGGAGGATTAGGAAGTAATCCTCAACCATGGCTTTTGGGGCAAGTGGTTAGCCCATCATACTCCTAGCTGGTGGGTCATGAGTTCAAATCCCACAATTGGTATGAGAGCTAAGGAAGTAGACTTGGACAAGGCGGATGGAAGGCGCGCGCGTCGATTTCAAAGGTAAGTTGAACAAAGATTTGAGTGTATCTCCCAATCCGTAGGTCGGATTTTGACGTGTAATATACCGTTGGAAAGCTCTCGGAATGAGCATTCTAATGGACACACTAGATTGGGGATCCAAGATACGTAGCATGGGTGAGAACCAGGTTCAAGAGACTAAGGTTGAGGGCAAGGCAAGTCCGTGGGATAGTTGCCAAAAAACAGAAAGTCAAGGTTCAAGATACCAAGGTTGAGAGTAAGGCAAGTCCGTAGGCAAGTGACCAAGAAGCGGAAAGGTAAGGCTCAAGACACCAAGGTTGAGAGCAAAGGCAAGCCTGTAGGCAAAGTGGCCAAGAAGCGAAAAGGCAAGGCTCAAGAGACCAAGGTTGATGACAAGATGGTTCAAGAGACTGTGCGAGGGTGAGGACATCAATCCAAGGGGAGAGCAAGGATTGATCATTGAGGACAATGATCTCTAGAAGGGGAAGAGAGTGTTAGACTCAAGATGTAATCGGCAGGAGATGGTTGAACCACACCCTAAGAGGAAGGATTAGGAAGTAATCCTCAACCATGGCTTTTGGGGCAAGTGGTTAGCCCATCATACTCCTAGCTGGTAGGTCATGAGTTCAAATCCCACAAGCCATGGTGGTTTATAATTGACCAAACATACACGCCATGTGCTCCATGAAGAGCTGTGTAATCCAAATGGATTTACTCCATCCATAGATAGGCCTAGACGTATGTTTCAAGGCTCACTAGCAAGCTCGGGCCACGTACTATCTATGTGTTTCCAAGAATCAGAGTCAGCCAACACTCGCATTACATCATCTGTAGACCTACTCTTTGCATGCCATGACATTAACTCAGCTATGGATTTCCATCTAAACATGTTCTTAATTCGTGGAATGATTGAAAAGTGGCAAAGAACCTTTGTAGGGATTGCTTCTCCCACAAGGTCTTCTCTAAACCTATTTGTTCCACACTTTGGACATATGTGGAGATGCTCATACTTGTTCTCAAAGAGGATGCAATATTCAGACAAGCATGAATCTTAGTGTAGTCCATTCCAGTGGATTATACAAGTTTTTTTTCATCTCCACGTGTTGGAGGCATGTCATTGCCCTCTTGCAAGGATTGATCTTTAAGAGGCCTGCAATAAGCAATTAGAACGATATTAGTAAATAAAGTTATTTTGATACAACAATGAAAGTTTATTTCAAATCCACTTACTTGAACAATTCAGAGACAATACTATCTGATAATCCATAAATGGATTGCAGATTGAGCATCAAGAGTGACGCATGTAGTACAGATATCTTTGCTCCATTGTACAGTGGTAAACGAGCTAGTCTTCACATGTTTTCATATTATTCATCAGCTTTTGATCGTGGAAATTTTGTTGTGTCCATGAAACTCACGACATCTTCTCCACCATCATGATCTTCGTCCATCTCATAAAATGCTTCAAGCATTTCTTCAATGTGTTCATTTTGTGTAATGCTATTAGTACCTTGTACTTCTAACTCCCTTTTCGTTCTCTTCTGTACATGAGAGGTTACCAATGCAATGTCGTTTGGGTCCACCTCCTCACCAAGGGGACCATGCAAATGGTAGCGTAGGTTTTGTAGTCGACTTTTATCAAAGGATCCATATTCTCTAACATGTGTAGTACAAATCCGTCGTTTTCGATAAATTTGATACTTGCATTGAGTGCAATGACATGCAATTCTCTCTGCCATATCCAAACTAGCCATCTAATACAATATGGACATTTTAGAACCTTTGATTTTTCTTATTAAACCTGAAAACCATAATCCTAAGACTTAAACATGATATATGTATAGATTTAATTATATATTTCATATTTACTTATCTATACTAAAATCCTATTTTTTATATAGATTTAATTATATATTCTAACTTTTTATTTTCTTTTTCTTATGTATATATTTAATTTAATAAAAAAACATAAATCCCTATTTTTATATATTTGATTGTATATATTCAATTATAATATTATATATATATATATATATATATATATATATATATATATATATATATATATATATATATATATATATATATATATATATATATATATATATATATATATATATATATTAAAGACCTAAAAAAATCTAAAACCCTAATCCTAAAGGCCTAGACCTAAAACATGTATATGTGTATATGCATGTGTATATGTATGTGTATGTGTACATATATTATGTGGGTATATATATATATATATATATATATATATATATATATATATATATATATATATATATATATATATATATATATATATATATATATATATATATATATATATATATATATATATATATATATATATATGTGTGTGTGTGTGTGTGTGTGTGTGTGTGTGTGTGTGTGTGTGCGTATGTGTATGTGTCTGTGTCTGTGTCTGTGTCTGTGTGTGTGTGTATGTGTACATATATTATGTATGTATATGTGTATGCATGTGTGTATTTATCTATACTAAAGACCTATTTATATATATATATTATTTATATATATACTAAAGACCTATTTTTTATATATTTAATTATGTATATATGTGAGTGTGTGTGTATATGTATGTGAGTGTGTATGTGTATGTGTGTGTATGTATATGCACGTATGTTTGTAATATGATAAATTCCTAAAGTCCTATTTCATATATATATTAAAAATCCTAAAGACCTATTTTCTATATATCATAAAAAACCGAAAAACTCTAAAATCCTAATCCTATGTGTGTATGTATATGCATGTGTGTTTGTAATATGTTAAAATCCTAAAATCCTATTTATTATATATAAAAATCCTAAAGACCTATTTTCTATATATCATAAAAAGCCTAAAACCCTAATGCTATATATATATATATATATATATATATATATATATATATATATATATATATATATATATATATATATATATATATATATATATATATATGTGTGTGTGTGTGTGTGTGTGTATGTGTGTGTGTACATCATATATATATATGTATTATATATGTGTATATGTGTATATGCGTGTATGTATGTGTAAACAGCTTAAAAGCCCTAATCCTATTTTTTATATATATTTGATTATATATTGTAATTTTTTCTTAATTTTTATAAATATATTATTATATATGTCAATATTAATCTAAAACTCTATGTTTTATATAATAAGTTATATATATTTAATTTGATAAAAATCCCTAAAATCCTAATTCTATATATTGAATTATATATATTTAATTTGATAAAAAAACCTTAAAATCCTATTTTTATATATTTATTTATATATATTTAATCATATATATTCAATTTAATTAATAAAAACAATAGCTCGTTTAATATTTATTTATCTATAAAATTATCCTATTTTTTATATATATTTATTTATATATTCTAATTTTTTTCTTAATTTTTTCTTTATTTTTTCCTTATATAAATTTAATTAAATTATATGCATGTAAAAACCCTAAAATCCTAAGCCTAAAGACCTAGACTTAAAATATGTATATGTGTGTATGCATGTGTATATACATGTATATATGTATATGTATTATATGTGTATATGTGTATATATGTTATGCATGTGTAAGAACCCTAAAACCCTAATCCGAAAGACATAGACCTAAAACATGTATATGTGTGTATGCATGTGTATATATATGTGTATGTGTATATGTATGTATGTATATATATATATATATATATATATATATATATATATATATATATATATATATATATATATATATATATATATATATATATATATATATATATATATATATATATATATATATATATATATATATATATATATATATATATATATGTGTGTGTGTGTGTGTGTGTATATGTATGTGTATATGTGTATGCATGTGTAAATAGCCTAAAAACCCTAATCCTATTTTTATATATTTGATTTGATAAAAAACCTTAAAATCCTATTTTTATATATTTAATTATATATATTTAATTAAAACACTAGCTATTTTCATATTTATTTATCTATACTGAAATCCTATTTTTTATATATATTTAATTATAGATTCTAATTTTTTATTTTTTTGTTATATCTGTTTAATCTAATTAAAAAACTGTAAATCCTTATTTTTATATATTTGATTATATGTGTGTGTGTGTATGTATGCATATGTATCTATATGCATGTGTGTATGTGTGTGTGTGTATGGTGTGTGTGTATATGTGTTTGTGTATGTATGCATGTGTGTATATTTGTGTGTGTATATTTGTGTGTGTATATGTGTGTGTGTATGTGTGTGTGTGTATTTATGCATGTATGTATATGTGTGTGTATGTATGTGTGTGTGTGTATGTATGCATGTGTATATGTGTACTGTGTGTATGTATGCATATCTGTATATGTGTGTGTACGTATGTATGTGTGTATATGTGTATGTGTGTGTATGTATTCATGTGTGTATATGTGTGTGTATGTGTGTGTGTGTGTATGTGTGTGTATATGTGTGTGTATATGTGTGTGTATATGTGTGTGTATATGTGTGTGTATATGTGTATGTGTATATGTGTGTGTATGTATGCATGTGTGTATATGTGTGTGTATGTATGCATGTGTGTACATGTGTGTGTATGTATGTGTGTGTGTATATGTATGCATGTGTGTATGTATGCATGCATGTGTGTATATGCATGTACGTATGTATGCATATGTATGTGTATGAATGTGTGTATATATGTGTGTGTATGTATGTATGTGTGTACATGTGTATGTGTATGTATGCATGCATGTGTGTATATGTGTGTATGTATGTATGCATATGTATGTGTATGCATGTGTGCATATGTGTGTGTATGTATGCATGTGTGTACATGTGTGTGTATCTATGCATGCATGTCTGTATGTATGTATGCATATGTATGTGTGTGCATGTGTGTGTGTGTATATGCATGTGTGTACATGTGTGTGTATGTATGCATGCATGTGTGTATATGTTTGTATGTATGTATGCATGTCTGTATATGTGTGCGTGTATGTATGCATGTGTGTGCATGTGTGTGTGTATGTATGTATGCATGTGTGTTTATGTGTGTATGTATGTATGCATATGTATGTGTATGCATGTGTGGGTTGGTAAGAATCTGTACATTGCCTCAAGGGGCTACTTACTCTACAACTCACATGATGAATCCATGAGCACTCTTTTGCATGATTTTATTCCTAAAATTAGTCAATCTTTTCTTGATGACATTCCCATAAAAGCATGCCTTGAGAGTGAAAAGAATGTTACATTGTGTGATACTCAATGTACAAAAATTGTGCTTGATCATATTAATTATTGTGAAAACATTTTGAAAAGGTTTGAGGAAGTTGGACTAACATTTTTAGGAGAGAAATCAGTGTTTTATGTGAATGAAGTACTTAATGTAGGTCACTTATGTGGCTACTATGGACAAAGGCCCTACCCTCCAAAGGTAGAAGCCATTAGTAGAATCCTAGAAGTATGCACATCAATTAATGAGGTGAGGAATTTTCTTGGTGCTTGTGTCTTCTACTCTATTTCAATTCCTCATTATGCTCATGTTGCTAATGATTTGTATCAATTATTGCGAAAGCACTGAAAATTCTTTTGGTCAGATCATCATTCAAGTGTTATAAGGAAGCTCAAAGCACTATGACTTGAAGCTCCCGTCTTGAGGAAAGCAAATTACAAGAATGGTCTCCACAACATATGAGCCCCATATTGGCTCTTATATCGATGAAAATACACATGTGAAAAATGCTTGTGGCATTAAAATAGTCATCAGTATATGCATGGGCTCCATAATGTTGGTATAAGCATTAGTATATACATCAAACTAAGTGTAGGTATATACGGTGGTATAAGCACCAGTATAAACCTCGATAAATATGCTAGTATATGCATCTATATGATTGATTGTATACACGTCAATACAAGAATCTATATAGGAGCCCGTTGTAGTAGAGTTCAAAACACTGAGGGAGGAAAAAGGAAAGATCCTCAAACTGATAGACAATATGAAATTGTAGCTTGATTAGGGACTAGTATGATGTGAGGCTTAGAGGAAGAGGAAGGTAAAAGCAAACATCCTTATCTCCCTTCTTTTGAATGCAGTGGCATTGGAGTTGATAGAATCGATCCACACACTATATATTTAGAAGCATGAGGCATTTTTGTCACAATTAGAGTTATCGTCTCAAACCCTAAGTTTGAAATTCCATACATACAAAAATGAATCCGTATCCTTGAAATTGATTGTTAGATCATCATAATTTAAAACAAAAACCACAATGGTCTCCTAACTATGATACTAGCGCTCATAAGTTTGCAGCATGCACACAATTAAGTGGTTGCTCAGCTTTTAAAAATTATCATCTAACCATAAGATGTGCTTGCCTCCAAAACAAAAATAAGGGAAAATTTAGTAGAGTTATGTGTGCTAAGATCAAGAGAGCCACTTGTGAAATTGGCAAGGCACGAGAGATTTCCATTGAAGTCAAGTAGAATACGCAAATAAAACCTAAAGTTTCCATGTACATATCTAAAGTCTGCTGCTGCTCGTCACGAATCATATCCCACTCCTCAACATCTAACCATATAGGCTTTGGTAAGCTTGCTCTGAAAGCATCACGAGCCTCAAATCCTCGATGGAACATAACTTCACATGCAGTGTGTTGAATCCACTTTGAACTGACAAGAGGATGCCCATGTGCTTGTCGAAACTCCTGATAGATCATCTCTGTGATATAACTTTTACGATCTTTCTCTTGTTCAATCCATTTCAACATGACAGAGTGTCCAAACTGTATAAAGCAAAGTTGTCATATACACTGATGCATGGCCTTTTTGGTTGCATTCATCACCGGAGCTCCATCATGGATACTATACACCTTAGATTCATCATGGTCATGAGAACCCCAAGCTATATGTGGTGTTCCACATGGTGTACCATGTGACATATCTACATCTGAGGTACTCAGTCTAAGAGTAGAAGTGGGTGACACAATGTTCGTCACACTACCTCCACAACAGCCGCCTCATCCAGAGCTACTTGTAGTTCCACTCCTAGAACCTCCTACTCCAGAGCGTGACCTTGACCAACGAGATGGGCCAACACCTGTATCACGCTGAGGTGTCGAATGCACACATCTACTATTATAGCCACTAGGGGATGGTTGAGAAGATGGTCGTGGTGGAGTCATAAAGCTAAGAGACATACCTTCGGTAGGAGTAGCACCACCTGTAAGAGTGACGTCGGCAAGAGTGACACCGGCGGGAGTGAGGCCAACAGGAGTGAGGTCAAGGGGAGTGCTACCATGAGCGACCCAGTACTGTGACATAGCGGCCATATACATGGGAGGCACCTGAGATATAAACTCCAAGAACTACTCCTCTCTCATGGAATGTGGAGTGACTAGAGGACTGTCTTCCATTATGCTCTATAATAAAAGAAATCAAATAATTAGCATATGATAATAAAGGTAATATAGAGAAATAGAAGTGTACAAAAGAAAATGGCAAAAAAAATAAACACAAATTATTATGTACAAGTGTTTGATTCAAAAATCCTCTATTCTATCATCCTCTTGGAGATCTAATGCACAGAGAATATCTATCTCTATATTGGCGACTTCTAAATCTCTTGGTATGCTATCTTCTTCTTGATCATCATTTGTTGCTTCATCGTGTATCTTGTCTTCTTCAAAGGTAGACATCATATTCATCATACGATTTTGAACCATGAATAGCTTCTCAAAATCATCTGCACTTGTGGATGCATAATTGTTTTGCGGCCTTCAGTTATTTATTCTTCAACCTGCAATCATGTTGAAAGTGTCCAAGTTTACCACAATTCTAGCATCCTTTACTGTCATTACTTGAATCATTTCTTTGGAGATTTCTACGGCCTCTTTGGCTCCCCCTGCCTCAAAAATGTCCTCTACCTCCTGCATGATTCTGATGTTGACCTTGGTCTTGGTTACTATTTTCTCTTCCACTTCCAAAACCTCTACCTCTTCCTCTGCCAAAGTAGAATACCTACTCAGAACAAGGTTTTCCTTGGGAGTTTGAGTCCTCACCAAGATTCTTTTCCTCAATAATCAATATGGACACTAGATCAGCAATTTTAGAATGTTTTCACTGGTCTCAATAGATGTTTTGAACTGCTTACATGAAGCCCTAGACCACTAAGGCACACTTTCACCTTATCATCATTATCATCATCTACATTTATGGCAATAGATGCAAGTGACTGACATATGCTTTTGATTTTCAGGGTGTAGTCACTTATCGACATGCCCTTTTCCTCCAATGTATGCAGCTCATTCTTTAGTTGCAATTTTTGTGCCTTTGTATTGGTCTCATACAATGTGAATAAACTATTCCAAGCCTCTTTCGGAGTCTTGGCATCCTATATGTGCCCAATCATGCTATCCTATATGCTAACAGTTAGCCAATACATTACCTTTTGTGCTCCTTGATTCCATTCCTCATATGCTCTCAACTAGTCCACAATTTGATTCCTATCTGGTAATTGTGGAGTGTTTTCATTCTCTCCTTTGATGTACTTCCAATAGCATTTTCCCATCAAGAAATTATTCGTTCTAAATCTCCAAACATGGAAGTTGTTTTTGTCCAGCTTATCACTCATAAGCTAACTCATTCCATCTACATTTGCCATTTCTGCAGCAGTTCACAACATTGCAACATTTTTGCACTATGACATGATGGTTTGATCTCAGAAAAACATGGTTTTTATGTATGAATAGTACACGAAATCACTTGAAATTTTGGATCTTGAATATATGAGTGTTGCTTGTAGTTTTGCAAACTGACCTAGTTTTTCTATGGGCCCCACCTTGTGGGCTCAAAACGGAGTTTGAGATGAGTCCACAATAGAAATTTGACCCTAAAGGGATAACTCTTGAAAATATTTTGACGGTTTCTATCTTCATGCCAATTTTCATAGCAATCTAAGGTTGTTTGTGAATCACGCTTTCTCCATGCCTTCTTCACTGTCAACCTTCTCCACGAGCTCTCTACATCCACACTGGCTCTGATACCATGTCCCAAGGAAGGACATAAAGAAGAGAGATCACACACACACACTCTCATAATCAAAGAGGAGCACACACATAGATTGAGGCAAGGAAGAATGATCTTCTTCTTTTTCTATTGCATAAAAGGAATGTACAAGAATGACCTAAAACAATAATACAACAAGTGCAATATATAAATAATAGTACATAAGGAAAATCCTAATGTCTGCAAATGAGTGAGCTATCTAGAAACAAATGTGCCATCAATCTCAATAGATAAATCTAGTAAAGATAAATGAAGTATCCCAGACATATAGAAGCATGACCACTATACATGTTAGAGAAATGAAAAAGTGATATATGTCATTCTGGATCATCACATGTTGAGCTCGATATCCCAACACCCCTCCCCCCATGCTTCCACCATCCCCGATCCCCTCTCCACCAACATCACTGGCACCATCATGCATTGCATCCATCATTCTCATTCCACCTTTATTAAACCCTACTTCCTTTGCACCTACAACTTCTGTATACATTCAATATGATGACTCACAGGTTCAACAAGATTATCAATAATTGGAAGACCTAAAAGCTGTTTTACAGGCATAATCTCAAAGATTACAATCACAAGTTACAACATTGGAAGCTGACAATGAAACACTCCAGGCTAAATACCTCACTATAGAGGATAAGCCTAAAATTGGGCATACATTTTTCATAATTCTTGGAATAAAGTTTGTAAAAGATCATTTTTTGTTACCATGTGAGATTGCGAAATTTAAAAGAATGATATCTAACCATGGGAAAGCATTTTCAATGAAGGTAAGTGAGATAGGATGTGTTGACCCTAAAGTTGTTCCACCCTTGATTATCTTTACTATCCCACACGTGCCTTAGAACATTCATCCCATTCCCATCCCCAATACATTATGTGAGTGATACTTTGGATTACACATTTTTATGACATTGGAGTAGAATTATATGTCCATGGATATACTGATGCAGCTCATATTGGTGAATTGCTAAATTTTTTGAAAGAGAAAGTAGGCATGAATATCCTTGAGTCCTCATCTTCACCATATTCTAATAGGTGGTTCACTACACCAAAGAAGAATAGTAAGTTAAGGTTCATTCAAGATTTGCAACTCGTGAATAAGGTTACTATTAGAAATGGTTGTATGGGTCCTATTGTTGATGATTTTGTTGAGGCTTTTGTAGGACATTCCATATATTCTATGGGTGATATTTATTCAGGGTATGATTAATTTCAACTTGCCTTGGAAAGTAGAGACATCACCACCATGAAGACTCCAGTTGGGTTGGTAAGAATGTGTACATCGCCTCAAGGGGTTACTTACTCTGTAGCTCATATGATGAATGACATGAGCACCCAGATGTAGTGGGGTGTTTATACCTTTCTCGCATTTCAGAATGCTAAACTATGAAGCTTTCACACTTAGACATTACCCGATCATTGTATTATTACAATACGATTTGGCAGTTGGCTCTTTATTCAGAAAATATTGGATCAACATGGTTAATAAGCACACCTTCAATGTACGAGTCGAGATGATCCATCATCATACAAGAGGACAACGTAAATGTGAAAATAGGTTGATTTCTTGCAGATGTTTTGACAAAAAAACATTGTATAAAAGATACATAAACCATACGTTATCACCGAGTATAGATCATGGATCAAAACGGAGATGCATTCTATTCGGAGTATATAACTAGGCGGCTTAAGAGGTTAGCAGATACTTCTTACTTCTATTAGAAGATTGATGCACTTGCTAAAGATGTGGGTCATAGTAAGAGATAGACCAAGGGTGCTTGTATCCTGGAATGGGTGCTTGTTTGGAGAACAACTAATCCCTCATCACATTGCCATTGTGACCGATATAAGCCACGTGAGTTACATGTTCAACCATAGTAGTTCAATGTATCAATCCGTGGAGCTCAAGACTCTTACCTTACAGTAAGTGAAACGATGAGTTTTCATATTAAATAATAACAACAAGGATTCATAATTGTGACATGAGTAATAGGACAAGAAAGAGACGTGTGGAATGAAGAAAAAGGTACGTGGAATGAGACAAACATTTAGAATGAACAAATAGATACGTAGTTGCATATACTTCTATATACCTATATATAAAAAATTAATAACATGTGAAAATTGTTATACCGAGTCAAAACATAAAAATATGGAATTGCACCAAATACATTTCATATAAATATGGCCGTATGAAACATAAGGGATTTAGCAACTTTAGCAATGTTTATAACATCTGTTAGTTTTTCATTACTAACTCATTATGCCAAAGCAAAATTAGTTAAAGCGAATATATGTAGAAAAATTAACAAGGTCAACTGAACAAGACCATATAGAGAGGGCGTCTAGAGGGTTAAAGAGTGCATGTTTCTGCGTATTTTTCCTCGATAAGTATATATGTATGTATGTATGTATGTAATGTATCTAATGTATGTATGTATGTATGTAGGTAGGTATGTGTGTGTGTATATGCATGTATGTATGTGTGTACGTGTGTGTGTAAGTCTCTAAAGATTCCTACCTAAATTTAAACCTAAAACTACATATACCCACAAAAAATTTACATAAAAAAATCAAAATGATTGTGTGTGTATGTGTATGTGCATGTGTAGGCATATGTGTGTGCATGTAAGTGTGAAAGTTCTTTTATATTGTGTGTGTATGTGTGTGTGTGTCTATGTGCATGTGTATGTGTGTAAGTGTGTGTCTATGTATGTGTGTTTTTGTGTAAGTGTGTAAGTGTGCATGTGTAAGTGTGTGTGTGTGTGTATGTGTATGTGTATGTGTGTAAGTGTGTGTATATATGTGTGTATATGTATGTGTGTGCATGTGTGTATGTGTGTCTAAGTGCATGTATGTGTGTGTATCTCTGTAAGCATGTCTATATAAGTGTGTGTGTGTGTGTGTATGTGTGTAAATGTGTGTATGTGTGCACACGTGTGTTTATGTGTCCATCTGTGTAAGTGTGTGATGTGTGCATGTGTGTTTATGTGTGCATGCGTGTTTATATGTGTTTATGTGTGTATAAGTGTGTATGTGTGTGAAAATACATGTAAGTGTGTTTGTGTCGTCTGTGTGTGTGTATGTGTGTGTGTGTGTGTGTGTTTAATTTTTTGTGTATATTTGCATGTGCATGTGTGTAAACATGTGTGTATATGCAAGTGCATGTGTGTGTATATGTGTGTACATGTGTATATGTGTATATGTGTATGTGTGTGTAATTATGTGTGTGTGCATACATGTGTAAGTGTGTGTATTGTTGGTATAATTAGGCATTGATGTGTGTGACCACACTTAGGACCATGGGGCACTTTCTTCCCTCTTTAGGAGTTTTTTTCCCCCAATTCGTATATATGCCTACAGCCCTAATGGGTTACTTATCTTTGTACATTCACTTGGTAATTCGTTCAATGTTGTGTTATGCTCAAAGCTTCTTCTTCTACCTTGTGTTCTTTGTGTGCTTCCACAGACCTCAAACTCCAACAATTGGAATAAGAGCAGGTCACCTCTTCATCTAGGACATCGTCATTACTGCTTTGGTCATAGTTTCAGAATTGCAAGAAAATTGGTGAGCATACTCAAGGTGATTACAAGTTCAAAACAACTTTGCTATTTGGCATCGAAATTTTGATATGAGCTGATTTCAGCCTCTAAACACACTATCACAGTGCATGTGTAGGAAATTTCGTCCTTTTGTGCCAAGCATATATACACGTTTGGGCTCACTAGTGTAGAAGCTTTGATGTCTGCTATTTAGCAGATCTGAACATGGTAGATTTGTTCAAGTTTTTGAGATACAATCATTTTCTGTATCAAGGTACTTTAGTCAGTGGCCATGGCTGAACGCAATAATGTATTTTGTGTGTTGGTTGTTGAGGATAGATAAGATGGCACTAATCAACCATTATGGGCATATACGATGAGTCATGTTTTGGTAGCAAAAGGACTAGAATATTATGCAAGGTGTTGAAAACATCCTACCATACCTACAAATACACTCATTGAAGGTGATGCAAATGGCATTGAAGATGATGAACTTCATATTCATGTTTGTGTTGCATATCTTGTTGCACCTACTACATAGCAACTTCATTGGGATGGCAGAGATGCTCAACTATATGCATTGATAGCCTTGTCTATCAAATATGTCATTATCCCTCACATTCTCTCTTGCAAGTTGGCAAAGGATGCTTGGGATACACATACAACCTTATACCAGGTAAGAAATGAGGCTTGTGTTGTTTGCCTCCGAAAATAGTTGGAGAGTGAGCACATGAATCTAGGAGATCCCATGGATAGTTTTTTTTTTAAGATCAAAGATTTGAAGGAGCATTTAATTTCTATTGATGAAGTCTTGCCAGATAGTTCACTTGTGTAGACTGTTCTTGTTGGGAATTGAACTCAGAACCTCCCGGTTCGGAGTGCGATGGGCTAACCACTTGCCCCAAAAGCCATGGTTGAGGATTACTTCCTAATCCTCTCTCTTAAGGCATGGTTCAACCATCTCCTACTAGTATTATGTGACATCCCTCCCCCCTTAGACTAAGCATTGCCCTCAATGCTCATTTGTGGACCCTCCTATCTAACTTGGGCCCTTTTCCACGTTTGAGTGCCTCCACTAGCCTCAAATTCTAGTGCATGGACCTATTTTGGACCTATCCAGCCCACCTCTCTCTGGTGCCCAAATGCCCACGCACTTTCCTTCTCGGCTAGTTTTAGACTCACCCACGGCCCAAGTGCCTACGGAATGAGGCGCCACCCTCCATCTTGCCCAATTTTGCAACTAGGCTCTGATACCAATGTTGAAATTGAGCTTCCCCTTTTGCCATGGCTACTCAAAAATTGTCGTCGCCCATGCACACACAAAAATCACGTGCTGACTCCTCCCAACCACGTCCGAACCTTGTTTATTACTAATATGACAATATACATATATTCTCCCTCAATCTTCTACCTTTTAAACTTTCCCATATGGTAATACACCATGATCTGCCATAGACAAAAAGGGGAGGCACTCAAACGTGGAAAAGGGCCCAAGTTAGATAGGAGGATCCACAAGTGAGCATTGAGGGCAATGCTCAGTCTAAGGGGGGAGGAATGTCACATAATCCTAGTAGGAGATGAACCACGCCTTAAGAGAGAGGATTAGGAAGTAATCAACCATGGATTTTGGGGCAAGTGTTTAGCCCATTGCATGCCTAACCGAGAGGTTGTGAGTTCAATTCTTGCGACTGTCACATGTTGATGTCTCACGATTATGTCTTGAAAACCTACTCCGATACCAATCTAATGTTTTGCTTATGTTAATGGATCCTTGAATAAGCTCGCGCAACTCTCAACACACACACAGAAGGATTTATGTTCTTCCGCCCAGCCACGTCCATAGCACGTGAGACTCTTTCATAAGTCTCTCTGTCATCTCTACTACTTCTTGCCTTATGATGCTATATTCCTTGGACTTTCCAAGTGGCAAGATATATACTAGCCTCCATTGAAGGGTTAATTCATACCCACTCCTATATGATGTGACAGTTTTGAACGGTCTTCCACATTCATATCAAAGTTTTGATTCTACTCTTTGATTAGTGATGAAAGGAAATCCAAATTCCTTGGCATTTGAGGAGTTATTTTTTGTTTTGTTTCACGAAGATCAATCTAGGCATAATAGGTCCATTATGCGTGTTGTAGATCAAGCTTTCCTAGCTAGTCATAAGGGCAAACATAAATGAAGCTCATCTATTAATTAACAAAAATCTTTTGATGCTACACATTTGAAGAAAGAAGACCAAGATGAGAAGAACATAGAAAAGCAAAAATAGTTTTGCAAATATTTTCAAGGAAATGATCATGTCATAAAGAGTTGTCCAAAATTGGATGCAAAAGAGGCAACAAAGAAAGAGTTTGAAATCATTATTGCAAAGGCCTCTACACCTAAAATGGAGTCTACTAATCTTCTTCAAAACAAAGAATGGGCATTTACCATTGTATGCAGTTATGACCCATCTTCTCATGAGTAGTGTATGTCTGTAGTAGAATCAGATGTTTGGTACTTTGATAGTGGGGCAACCAAACATATTACCTCGCAGTACAGTTTCTTTAGTTCACTTGAGCTTGACCCTATAGGGAATACTGTCACATGTGCTAACAAATCCTCTTATCCTGTAATGGAAGTTGTTAAGATCATTTTTACTACTGCTTATGGTAGTTCTTTCACATTGTGAGATGCTTTGTATGTTCTAGGGATCAAGAAAAAATTTTTGTCAGATTCAACATTAGCCAAGATTGGTTGTGTTATCAAATTTATTGATGACAATTGTAGATTTCATGATCTATCAAATGGAGATCTTATTATTGCTTCTGGTATTCCATTTTGTGGGTTGTATAAGCTAATTGACAATGCGAAATCTATGAATGATTCAGCATGTGTAGTTCAAGATTCTCAAGCTACCTGAGATAAAGCTTTGGCATGTCTGCTTTGGTCATCTGAATTATGCTAGTTTTCTACACTTGCAAAAATCTAAAATGGTGTCCTCTCTGTCTAAAACCTGAGGGACCTTGTAAACATGTCTATGAAGGTTGTATTTTGGGCAAAATGCAGCGCTCATCCTTCCCAAAAGATGGTTCAATTAAAGATGCTCATAAATTGCAACTTGTTCATAGTGATGCATGTGGTCCTATGCAGACACCTTCTTTTGGGAACTATCTTTACTTCTTGACTTTTATGATTTTTCTAGACATGTATGGGTCCATCCATTGAGAGCAAAGTCTGGAGTGTTTATGTGCTCCAAATAGCTTTTAGTTATGGTTGAAAATATGTCAGGATGTAAATTGTGAACCCTCCCTTCTTATGGAGGGAATGCATGCCTTCTAATTTTAATGCATTTCTAGCTAAGTGTGGGATAAAACAACTGTGTAGAGCTCCATATACACCTCAACAAAATAGAGCTGCAGAAAGAAAGAATAGTTCTCTCATGGTAGTGGCAAGGTGTATGGTCAAAAGCAAGGCTTAACCACATAGCTTCTGGCTTAAGGTTGTTACGTATGCAACATATGTACTTAACATGTGTCCCACCAAAGCATTGTAATGTATCACTCAATATGAAGCTTGGCATGGTCACAATCCATCTCTTGACCTCCTACGTGTCTTTGGTTGTCTACAAATATGCATTAGTTCAAGAACAACAATGCAAGAAATCAGATGATAAAGTGGTGAAATGCATTTTTATTGGCTATAGCTCTCAAAGTATATGCTATCATCTATATCATCATATACTAAACACATATTGGTTAGCCACGATGTTGCTTTTGTGGAAGATGCAATTCAATCATTACTTTCATGTACTAAGGGGACTTTCGTTAGCTCCAAGATATGTATGACACTTTGTTGTCTCTTTCTACAGGTCGACAATCAAGTGCTGGTCCAAATGAGGGAATTTATCAACCTTATTCCACATGATGATGCAGATGATGAGGGATGATTCTAACACCCCAATGCAAAAATGGAAGATGGTTGCCCTCCACTAGGTCCACAAGTAGTGATATATGCTCACTATTCTGAACTTTTCTCTGCACCTATATAGAAACTTAAAATGAAACTTTGCAAACTTATAGTAGACTATAATATCTACCCAAAAAGCTTTAAACCATCCCAAATGGATATTCTATCTGGAAGAACCATCCTCTATAAAACACGCTACCTGTTTGCAACACTCTCCGCCTATGTGCAGAGATACACCTTCACAAAGTTGGCGATTTCTCACAACTCACTCAGTCAAATAACTTGAAACTTTGGCAAAGTTCAGTGCACTATATGAAAGACCAAATGAACCTTGAAATCAATGAAAATGATAGAATGAGAAAGAAAACAATGCTCTACAATCCGGTACAATCAGATTTGGAAAAGCCTAACTACATCTCTAGATAGAGAGGAGCAAAATCATGAGAAAATGAGGTAAGCAAGCAAGGGGGCTACTTGCTGGAGTTTATGACTTAACTAAACTAAGTGGTAAATTTTTGGAATGCATACAACTCAAGAAACAAAGGCAAGATTATGCTTATATACAATTTTCTATTTCCTACAATCTAGCTAACCATCCATCAATCAGTGTAGGTGCACTTTTTGGTGGCTGATTGATGAGATTTGAATTTGATTGAGTTTGGTGGATCTTCTAACTCTATTCCATGACTTTGGATCCTCCTTTTTTATTGGTCCACTTGAGAAACTCGTGGTTGAGCCCTTTTGCATGTTTGAGACTTGATTTTCAACACTCCCCCTCAAGTATCAATCCCTAAGTCCTTCATTCCAATGCATGCCTTCAAGTGTTGTAGCTTTAATCCATCCAAAGCTTTGGTAAACATATCTGCATATTGGTGGTTATTTCTTTGACATCCATGAGATGGCCTTCTTCCCTAGCATGATAACATAACCACTAGTGCTCCTCTTGTCATCTTTGGAACCTACCCAATCAGCATCACAATAAGCTTGTACATTTAATCCATCATCAAATGGATAATATAGACCTTCATTCACAGATCCTTTGAGGTATCTAAGTCTTTTTGCTGCAACAAGATGAAGTAATCTTGGTGCTTGTAGAAATTGAGATAACACTCCAACTACATGTGCAAATTTGGTCTCGTCATAGTAGCATACAAGAGAGAATCAATTATCGACCTATACATGGTCACATCCTTCAACTCTTCACCTTCATGAGCACTTAGTTTAACATTTACTTCTAATGGATTTGAAATGGTCTTGCAATCACACAAGCCAAACTTCTTCAAGAGATCTAGAATGTATTTCATTTGCATCAAGTATATACCTTCCTCTTTATATAGTACTTCAATCCCAAGGAAGTACCTTAAAATCCCTAAATCAGAGATTTTAAACTCACATCCAAGCTTCCTCTTTATGTCCTTGATGTTGGCTTCATCATCCCCTATAATGATCAAATCATCAACATATATACAAATGAAAACAATTTTGCTACCTTCCCTCTTCACAAAGAATGATGGGTCTGCATGACTCTGATTGTATCCACATTTTACCAAGTAGCCCACAAGTCTTTGTTTCCATGCCCTTGGGGCTTGCTTGAGTCCAAATAGCACCTTCTTAAGCCTACATACATGATGTGGAAACCTCTCATCTTCAAAGCCTTGGGGCTGTACCATGAAGACTACCTCTTCAAGCTCTCCATTTAGGAAAGCATTCTTCACATCCAACTGGTACATCTTCCAACCTTTTGAGGCTGAAATTGCAATAAAAACTTCTTATGGTGGACATCTTAGCTACTAGATTGAATGTTTCCTCAAATTCTATGCAATAGATTTGAGAAAAACCTTCGGCAACTATCCTTTCTTTATACCTAGAGATGCTCTCATCTACATATCTCTTTACCTTGTGCACCCATTTGTTGCCAATGACTTTCATGTCCTTTGTTCTTGGCACCAATGACCAAGTATCATTTTCTTCAAGTGCCTTGATTTCCTCCTCCATGGCTTCAATTCATTCCCTATGCTTATTTGCTTCTTCAAAAAAGTTAGGTTCTTCACAAGCTATAACTTGACTCATGTAGCCATAGTGTCTTACAATGAATGAATCATAAATTAACCTTTGAATAGGGTATTTAACCCTATTAGATGACCTTACCTCACCATTAGGTGGTAGGAATATCCTCCTCCTTGGTTTAGATTCCTTAAATCTTGGAGTTTCTAATTTTTCCATATCTTCGTCACTTGTAGATTCCATGTCTACCCATCGATGGTCTTCATCATTTGCCTTTTCCTTTCCTTTGCTACTTCCTTCACTTGAATGAGCTTCATCCCTTGTCCTTACATTCCAATTTTATGTAGTACTCTCCTCTAATGTTGTGCTTGAAGTGGTTGGACCACTCATCTCCATGCTTTGTTGTTGCTCTTTGAACTTCTTATCGCCTTCATATGCATCATCAACCTATAACACACCTTTGCTACCATACCAAGGTAGCAACTCATCAAATATTACATTCGTAGACACCTTAACCTCTTTGGTGCAAGGATTATAGCATCTAAAACCCTTTTGCTCTAAAGAATATCCAAGAAATATACACCTATCTGCCTTCGGG
This sequence comes from Ceratopteris richardii, assembly GCA_020310875.1. Classification (NCBI taxonomy): domain Eukaryota; kingdom Viridiplantae; phylum Streptophyta; class Polypodiopsida; order Polypodiales; family Pteridaceae; genus Ceratopteris; species Ceratopteris richardii. The sequence continues at coordinate 135,817,223 of CM035412.1, read as the reverse complement.
TCTAACTTGTGTCTAAATTATTGAGGTATGTGAACATAACACACACAACCAAATACTTTGAGATGTGAAAGGTTGGGTTTCTTACCACAAAAATCTTCAAAAGGTGTAACTCCATGTACTCCTAAGGATGGAAACCTATTCATAATGTATATAGTTGTATTTGTTGCATCAACCCAATAAGAGTTAGCAACATTCATTTCATTTAACAAAGCTCTAGCCACTTCTGCTATGTATCTATTCTTCCTCTCTGCCACTCCATTTTGTTGAGGTCTATACCTGCAAGTGAATTGCCTTTTGATGCCATGGTCATGTAGAAAATCTAAAAATTCATTTGAAAAATACTCTCCCCCTCCATCGGATTTGAGAGTCTTTATATACTTCCCTGTTTCCTTCTCCACTAGGTTTTTGAACCTCTTGAAGTGGTAAAACACCTCTGACTTTCACTTCATCCAATACATCCAAACCAACCTTGAATGATCATCTATAAATGTGACAAAATATCTATTACCTCCAATGGATGTCTCCCTTGTAGGTCCCCATACATCTGCGTGTATGAGATTCAACACTTCATTGCTCACATGTGCTCCATTCTTGAATGGCAATCTGCTTTGTTTCCCTAAATGACAAGCATGGCACAAATGTTGCATATTCTAAGATGTAAGATCAAGTAGAAAACTCACCAAGCCCTTCTTTTTCATGTCCATCCTTTGTAAGTTTATGTGTCCAATTTTTTTATGCCATAAGTCGATTTCTATAATCTGTTTATTTCCAATTGACAAGTAGATAGTATGAGGGGTTGATGGATTTACCTCCATGGTGAAGAGTTTTCCTTGCTTCTTTCCTTTTGCTATGAGCTTGTAGTCCTGCATGGGGTCTTCAACAAAACATCCTTGATCATTGAACCTCACCTCATAACCTCTTTCAACCATTTGACCTACTGAAACCAGGTTCTTTGTGATGGTTGGCAAATGCAACACATCCTTCAACACCTTAGAGCTTTGAGAGCCATTCAATGCAACATCTCCCACATGTGTAATCTTGTGCTCATATCATCCCTTGTCTCTACATGCCCTTGAGTGATGGGTGAATTTAAATTAAAGAAAACGTTTTTATTGCAACTCATATGGTTGCTACAACCACTATCAATGTACCATGTAAAATCTGAATTGACTCTTTCACTTGACCCATACATCATAAGCAAGTTCTCATTTTCTGAATTTGTTGAAGTACTAGCATAATTACCTTTTGTATCCTTGATTGCCTCCTCCTTTGGACCAACAATATCCTTGTATCCTTGATTGCCTCCTCCTTTTGTATCCTTGATTGCCTCCTCCTTTGGACCAACAATATCTTGCATAATGGCCCGATTTTCCACAATTGTAGCATTCTCCATTGGACGCTTCTCTTCCATGTGATCTTCCTCCTCTTCCTATACTCCTTCTGTTAGTATATGATCAATGTCTACCCCTCATGATTGTATGCACATTTTGTAAGGCCCCCTTTATGAGGAGAAGCCAAGCATGCATTACCCAATTGATGGGAATCCCAACTTGAATGTTGGATGAAGGTCATATTGGACCATGTAAGATATTATAAGGAAAGGGAGTTATCAAGGTCCCCAATTGTGGGGTCCGGGGCAGTGGTGAGCAGCCCCGGCTGGGGGGTCCAAGGGGGCCAGCAGGCCCCCTGGCTGGGGGGTCCCAGGGGGCCAGCGGGCCCCCTGGTGGGGGTCCGGGGGCAGCGCCCCCGGCGCGACGGTAAAGGGAATATTCCATGGAATATTCCCTGTCGGAGTCAGAAATCATTTATATTTGTTAGGTCGGTTCAACCACTCTAAGCCGTGTATGGCAATTACGCGGGCGGTGGCCGCCCATGCTCTACCACCCATGTATAGCCGTCCATGGCAGGCCACCCATGATCCTACATATACATGACTTCTGCACTACCTAAGACATTGAGTTGAGCCAGCATACCTCTACCTTGTATCTCCCTATCTAGAGTTGTCTAGATCACCATTTAAGCTCTACCTTGAGAGCGCACGGGTGGACAACGCCATCATCTTTGTACTTGCTGCTAGTAGAAAATTGTTGAGATTCTCCTATATCTGTTATCTTCTCTGTTATTGCTCCTGTGTTATATTGCGTAACTATTGTCTTACACCTTCCTCTTCCTCTTTATCGGTAGCTTTGGTTGGAGCCTTCTTGGTTGCTTGAGCTTAAGTTTGACCTTCCTCTCCCTCTCCCTTAGGAGTTTTTTCCACCTCTTTTGCCTTTGCCTCTACCTGCATAGAAAACTTGGGCTTGGCTGCCCTTTGATTGTGAGCCTCCTTGGTTCATCTCCTCGATCACCATCAATGTGACTAATTGATCAAATTCTGTTAGGGAATCCCTCACATAAACTGATGTGGTGAATTCTTTACACCTTTCTTCCTCTCTCAAGCCATTGAGAGTGTGCCCAACAAGACCAACATTTTTTATTCGGCTCTCAATTGAGCCTAGGGCATCTGCAAGCTCAACCTTCAAAATGTACTCATTTATGTTAGTATATGGTGCTTTCCTAAGATGATTTAGCTCATTCTTGAGCTGAATCTTTCTTTCCTTGGTTGATGAAGAGTAAAATCTCTCCAAGGTCTCCCAAACCTTCTTGGATGTGTCCAAGTCTTGTATATGCCCTATCATGCTATTGCTTATGTGTTGAGATAGAATGAATATGACTCTCCTATCCCTTTCTATCCATTCATTAAGTGTCTTGACCTGCCCTTGAAGTGTTGGATCATGTATATGAGGCATTGGCTCCATGCCGCTCGCTAATCCCCACAATCCTTTGCCCACAAGGTAGTTGCTAACTAATTTCCATGGTTGATAATTGCCTTTCTCTAACTTCTCTATTTGTGCATTATACTCAGCCATATTGAGTTCTAAGATGCTCCTCTAGCTTCTCCTCAAGTTTTCATATGCTCTATAAGGTGTGGATACTACTTTTTGATAGCTTCTCCCTTGCAAATCTTCGAGTAGTTGAGATCTCAATCGACGTAGCCCCCTTTCGATGTCTTCTTGCTTTGATAAGTCCTCCTTGTGCTTCCACGAGTTGTCTTGAATATGATGCCCACTGATGTTCCCAAGCCTCCAAAGTGGCTCTAATACCACTGATGGGGGATGATTCTAACACCCCAATGCAAAAATGGAAGATGGCTGCCCTCCACTAGGTCCACAAGCAGTGATATATGCTCATTATTCTGGACTTTTCTATGCACCTCTTTAGAGACTTAAAATGAAACTTTGCAAACTTATAGTAGACTAAAGAGCTACCCAACATTATTTAAATCATCCCAAATGGATATTCCAGATGGGAGAACCATCCTTTGCAAAACAGGCTACATGTTTGCAACACTCTCTATCTATGCGTAGAGATATACCTTCACAAAGTTGGCAATTTCTCACAATTCACTTAGTCAAATAACTTGAAACTTTGGCAAACTTTAGCGAACTATATGAGAGACCAAATTAAACTTGAAATCAATGAAAATGAGTAGAATTAGAGAGAAAACAATGCTTTGCAATCTAGTACAATCAGATTTGGGAAAGCCTAACTACATCTCTAGATAGAGATGAGGAAAATCATGAAAAAATGAGGTAAGCAAGCAAGGGGGCTGCTTGCTGGAGTTTATGACATGACTAAACTAAGTGGTAAACTCGTGGAATGCATACAACACAAGAAAGAAAGGTGGTATGGTGCTTATATAGAGTTTTCCTTTTCTTATAATCTAGCTAACCACCCACCAATGAGTCTACGTGTTGGCGGCTAATTGATGAGATTTGAATTTGATTGAGTTTCTTGGAGCTTCTAACTTGATTCCACGACTTTGGGTCCTCCTTTTTATTGGTCCACTTGCAAAAATTGTGGTTGAGCCCTTTTGCATGATTGAGACTTGATTTTCAACAGCAGATCATTCCATTTCTAATGCAGATTTCATGATGCACTTGTTGATAAGAGGGCTGATATAGAGGAGGTAAAAACTATGCTTGCATGACTCACGCAAACTTTGCGAGATAGAAATTTAGATGCATCTCTATCATACCGTACTCATTCAGCATCTCATAGTGCTTCTTTTGCATTAAATTGTTATGCAATAGCTGCCTCTATTCTCTATTATGAGAATGCATCTATTTCTTTTGATAAAACATAAAATTCAAGAAATTGGATGGCTGCTATGCAATCAAAATATGATGTTATTATGAAGAAGGTTACTTGGTTTTTTATGTGATTTTCCTCCAAGCAAAAAGACCATCAACACTAAATGGGTATACAAGTTGAAGTGTAGACCTAGTCTTCCCCAATCCAACAACAGGACCAAAGTGTTTCCACCACTGATACTAAAGAAAGCTCTTCTCGGGGAAATTCTCAGCAACAGTCCCAAGAAGATGTGCAAGTTATTGTTGCGGAAATTCTCGATGAATTGATCGCTTTGGTGGATTTTGTCATTGCCAGAACTGAAGCGACTACGCAGCAGACTACCGGAATAGTGTAAGTACCCAACACTCTTATACCCACTCCTCCACCAATGCCTCCGGTCAAGCCCATTATCCCTATTCAACCGATTGTTCCTGAAGCACCCGCTCCCTCATCTTCTTCACCCAATTATTCTCCACCACGTTCCCCTCACCTATTAGCAGCTTCGTCATCCCAGCCACTTCCTCCTCTTTCTCTTCCTTCGATCCCTATATTCACTGAGTTAGAATCAATGGGTCATATGTTGATCCAATTTTCGCAGCAACTACCAATGCAAATGAAGAAGGCTCCTGACAATATCAGACACAAATTACAACACAAAGTCGATGTATTAGAAGCGGATATTACTCCATTGCAAGAGGAAGTAGATGCAGTGAAGCTGAAAACCATGCTTTGCACGTACAGATTCAATAGCTCCAAACTAGACTTGCCGAAGAGGATTCGTTGATTACCCAAAGAGATGCTGCGTTGGCTGAGTTAAAAGCCAAAAATGATTTGTTAAATGCTCGTGATGTAGAGCTTATACAGTTAAAACAGTTAGTACAGGATAAAGAAGATGCTTGCGTGGCACTTGGGAATTTATTAGAAGAAACGCGAGTACAGCTTGATGAAGTCGTGCAGAAAGGACAGGAGATGGCTGATTTAGCCAAGCAGAATAATGTAGAACTCCAGCAAGCCAATGCCAATCTGTTTGAGGTAAATTCTGCTCTCAAATCCCATATGATCTTAACCAGTCAACTTCAGAAGGAGGCAGCAGGGATTCGAAAGGAAAGAGATGCCTACTATCAGACCATTCAATATCAAGCTCAGGAACTGGAGTGAAGAGAAAAGCAATTAGGTGTGCAAGCTGACAGACTTTCCAGAGTCAATAAACAGATCGAAGATATGAAATTGAGTCGCGATGCCGCCCTTGCAAATGATTTCTACCTGCAAGAGGCCTTTTTGCAGACGCAGACAGAAATTTTGTTGAGTCAAGTAATTGCAGCAAGCTCTGTTCGTACTGACGCACAGTTAGTCCAACCAGAAACCTTAAAAATAATGTTGGATTCTTTGAAGCAGAAGATTTCCAGAACTTTTAAATTAGCTCGCACCATGTATATACAGGGTATCGTAGATGAGCCCTAAATTTTGTTTCCATTGCGGGTTCAAGTCCACCGTGCGTGCTGGTGTAAGCCACCGGATTGACATATTGTAATTTCACATTTTTCCTATACAACACAAACCGAAAGGTCGTTGCGAAGTGATGTATCTGTTTATCAGTCAATGAAAAGTCATTGCGGTGATGCTCCGGTAACGACGAACAGTATCACCAGATTGTCTGTCTGGGCGATTGCGTCCTGTGGAGTCATTGTAATGCAGTATTCGTGAAGTCTGAGTATTGTCCTTCTTACCTTTGTTTAATTACATTAATTTGTGATTAACACAGTAAGGTTTTGTTGTCGATATACGTCTGTGCGACGGTAATCAGTAATTGCTGCGTTACGCACTGTGAAAGGTATAAACGAGTATGAACAGTGAAACTATATAAAGAAGGCGATACTGAAATATTAATGTACTGCTTAATTGATAACTTAATTGGGAAAATTAAGTTACAGGGCCTCTGATTTATCAGACCCCTACCACTCCCAAGAACTCGAAAGAACTTTAAAATGCCTGTGATGTAAACGCACGTTTAACACTAGCGCATTTTAACAGATCTTGTCGATTTCTTTCTTGTATCTAGTTCATCTTCGAGAAGGGAGTTCTTGTAATCGAGAGATCTTGTTCCATACTTATAATCCTGGGTTCTGGGATCTCCTGTATCATCTCTAGTTGAGTTATCTATACCTATAGTCCCGGGTTGTGGGACTTCTTGTATCAGCTACATATTCCTGTACTATTTTCCCTACGTGGGTATTCTTGTAATCAGAAGTATGTTTCGGAAATCTTGTCTATTGTAGTCAGAGAGCACAATCTAGTGCTCCCCTAACATTTTGGCAAGACTACCTTCATCAAGACTAGTCACCATGGAGATTATTCAAGAAGAATTTTTTCTGCACTTAAAGTCATTCAACAACAAGTCCAAGAGATACGAGAAAACCAAGAAGGGATTCAACAACAAAATATTCAAGATGTAATCACAGAACTTCAAAGGCGAATTCAGGAGTTGCAAATCATTGTAAATCAATCTTCTTCATGTACACCTATGGCAACCAATATAAACAAAAGTCCAAAAGTGAGCATGCCTGAGAAATTTGATAGGACAAGATCTATGTTTTGAGGATTTCTACAACAAGTGAAGCTTTTCATAAGAATGCAACCTGATAGGTATCTAGATGATGCTTCTCAAGTGGGACTCATAGGAACTCTGTTATGTGGTCCTGCTCTTTCATGGTTTGCACCTATCCTAGAAAAGAACATGGATATTTTGTATGATTTCAAGGCCTTTGTTCGAGAATTCACATCTTCTTTTGGAGATACCAATTTTTCACGTGTTGCTAAGACAAAGCTAAGGAAGCTACATCAAGGAAATAGGCATGTGTCTACCTATGTGTCAGAATTCACGCAAATCATTTGTGATCTCACATGGCACGAGGATTATTTTATCAACCAATTTTGATGGGGTTTACATGATGATGTCAAGGACCTAATGCTAACCATGCCCAAGGTAAATACTTTGAATGAATTCATGAATCAAGCAATTAAGTGTGATAATAGGTTGTTTGAGAGAAAGCAAGAGAAGAGAACTTCTATTATAGATCGAGAATATAAGTTTAGCTCTATTCCACAACAACATATGCTCGAGGAAACTCAACCAGAACCCATGCAATTGGATCACATCATGGTCGACGACTTACAACAAAGGAAAGACAATATCGAAAGGATAATGGATTATGCTTTTATTGTGGAGAGTATGATCATATGGTATTCAAATTCCCTAAGAAGAAGAAACAAGTTGGGATTAGAACTTCCACAATCACGATCCCACATCAAAAGGATCATCATCAGAGTCAGAAAAAGAATAGAGTCCATCACGAGAATCATGCCCTTGATTCTGCACCACGATATACTACAAACCCTTTCCAGTTCTAGCATGGATATCCATCATCATCTTGTTCCAGTACCACATATCAAGAACTCTATAAAGACCAAGAACTATGAAAAATCAAGTTCTAGAAGATCTCATAGTCACATAACCACTCCTCGTGGAACTCATCGTTTGAGGGGGAGGTGATGTCATGGACAAAAGAAACCATCTTGAACCTCAAATTCCATGCGAATCAACCATCTTGAACCTCAGATTCCATGTGAATCCTATATCTCATGATCCGTTTAGAATTATGAGAAACCAATGCTTCCATTGTGTCCAGAATGTGCAAAACCCCAAGATCAACTATCTACTTGTGAATTCTGATATCGGGAGGTCTTGTTTCAAGTTGATGACATCATCAAATTGTAACCTCCATATAGCACCGCCTTTAAAGACCTATAAAAGGAGGGGTTGGCCACATTCATTCTCATTCTTGCCAATACCAGTCTTGGGAGCTCAAGGAGTTGTGACCGCCAAGTAAGTACTCTCCAAGATCAAGTTTTAGTTCTTGTCTTGTTCCTTGTTCCAATCTTGTCTAGTCTAGGTCTTGGACATCCTATCTTGTCCTCTTGTAATCTTGTAGTACAAGATCTTGTCGAGTTCTTTCTTGTATCTAATTCATCTTCAAGAAGGGAGTTCTTGTAATCCAGACATCTTGCTCCATACTTACAATCCCGGGTTGTGGGATCTCCTGTATCATCTTTAGCTGAGTTTTCTATACCTATAGTCCCGGATTGTGGGACTTCTTGTATCAGCTACATATTCCTATACTATATTCCCTACGGGGTATTCTTGTAATAAGAAGTATGTTTCCAAAATCTTTTCTATTGTAGTCAGAGAGCACAATCTAGTGCTCCCCTGACAAGGATAGCCAAGGCACTTTTTTTCCTCTTTAGGAGATTTTTTTCCCCCAGCTTGTATATATGCCTATTGCCCTAACAAGTCACTTATCTTTGTACATTCTAGTGGTGTGTTGTGCTCCAAGCTTCTCCTTCTTCCTTGTGCTACTTGTGTGCTTTCGCAGATGTCTAACTCCAACAATTGGTATCAAAGCACGCCGCCGCTTCATCTAGGGCATCATCGACACCCCTCTGATCGCACTCTCAGAATTGAACAAAATTTGGTGAACATACTCAAGGTGATTAGGAGATCAAAACAGCTTTACTTTGTGGCGTCAAAATTGCAATCTGAGCTCGTTTTCGGCATCCGAACACACTATTCAACGCTTGTGTATGCTATTTTGTCTTTTTGTGCCACTGATATATACGGGTTTTGGTTCACCAATATAAGCGTCTCAAAGTCTACTACAAATTTAGCAAAACTTGTAAGGGTAATTCTATTCAACTTTTTCATATACAATCGTTTTTCTACATTAGAGTATCTTAGTTAGTGGCCATAACTGAAAGCAATGATGAATTCCATATGTTGGTTGTTGAGGATAAGTTGGATGGTACAAATTACCCATTATGGGCTTATATGATGCATCAAGTATTGGTCGCAAAAGGACTATGGAATATTATGCAGTGTGTTGAAAAATGTCCCATTACACCTGCAAATACAAGTACTAAAGCTGATGCAGATGGCGTCCAAGATGGTGATATTTTACAGGTTCCTATTCGTGTTGCAGTTCCTATTGCACATACTGTAGAGCAAATTTGTTGGGATGGTAGAGATGCTCAAGCACATGCATTGGTAGCCTTGTCTGTCAAACATGCCATTATTCCTCATATTCACTCTTTGCAGAACAATTAAGGATGCTTGGGATACACTTCCCACATTGTATCAGGCTAGGAATGAGGCTTATGTTGCTTACATCCGAAAACACTTGGAGAGTGAGCATATGAATGAAGGTGATTCTATGGACAGTTTTCTGACAAAGATCAAGGATTTGAAGGAACATTTGATTTCTGCTAATGAAGTCCTTCTAGACAATTCACTTGTGCAGACTGTTCTAAATAGTCTTCTCGACTCATATCAGAGTTTTGCTTCTACTCTTCGTTTGATGATGAAAGGCAATCCAAATGCCTTAACATTTGAAGAGTTAGTTTCTGTTCTGTTGCAGGAAGATCAGTCTAGGCAGAATAGGTCTATTATGCATGTTGTAGATCAAGCTTTCTTGGCTAGTCAGAAGGGCAAAGGTAAATGGAGCAACAAAGAAAAAGGAGGTTGGAATGGTTGTTGCAGAGGCCTCTATACTGAAAACAGAGTCTCCTAATCTTGTGTAGAATGAAGAATGGACATTTACTAATGTTTGCAGTTTTGACCCATCTTCTTATGAGCAGTGTATGTCTGCACTAGACTCAGACAGTATTTTGATAGTGAAGCAACCAAACATATTACCTCGCAGCGTAGTTTCTTCACTTCACTTGAGCCTTCCCCTACAGGGAATATTATCACATGCACCAAAAACTTCTCTTGTCCTATCATGAGAGTTGGTAAGAGCTTTATTCATTTGAATTTTGCTAGTTTGTTACATCTATAGAAATCTGAAATGGTGTCCTCTCTGCCCAAACTCGAGGCACCCGGTACACATGTTTATGAAGGTTGTATTTTGGGCAAAATCCAACGTTCTTTGTTCCCAAAAGATGGTTCAGTTTGAGCTAGTCAGAAATTGCGGCTTGTTCACAGTGATATCTGTGGTCCTATGCAGACATCCTCTTTTGGAAACTATCTTTACTTCATGACTTTCATCAATGCTTTTTCTAGGCATGCATGGGTATATCCATTGAAAGCAAAGTCTGAAGAATTTATGTGCTTCAAAAAATCTGTCAGCATGTAAAATGGGCATCCTCCATTTTGATCGAGGGGGGATATATGTCTTCTGACTTTAATGCATTTCTGGTAGAACGTGGGATAAAACATTAGTGAACAGTGTCGTATACACCTCTAGAATGGAGTTGTTGAATGGAAGAACAAGTCACTCATGGAGATGGCCAGGTGTATGGTCAAGAGTCAAGCCTTGCCACATAGTTTCTGACTCAAGGTTCTCATGTGCACAGCATATGTACTTAACAGGTGTCCCACTAAAGCATTGCAATATATCACTCCATATGAAGCTTCTGCGTGTTTTTAGTTATCTAGCATATGCATTAGTGCCTGAACTACATCACAGGAAATTGGATGATAAAGCAGTAAAATGTATTTTTGTTGGGTACAATTCTGAAAGCAAAGGTTATCATCTATACCATCCAAAGACTAAATGCATTTTGGTTAGCCGTGATAATTTTTGTGGAAGATGCTATTGAGCCTTTACTTTCATGTACGAAGGAGACATTTGTTAGCTCCAAAGAGATGTATGATACTTTGCTGCCTCTTTTTATAGGTGGATAGTCTAGTACTGGTCCTAATGAGGCAACTTCTCAACCTTTGCAGGTTTCATGTGATGATGCAGATCATTCCATTTCTGATGCAGATTTACATGATGCACTTGTTGATGAGTAATTTGATATTGAGTAGGCAAAAACTATGCCAAAATGGTTGATGCAGACTTTGCGTGATAGCAAATTAGATGCACCTCTGTCATACCATACTCGTTCAGGCTCTCATAGTGCCTCTTTTGCATCAGATTGCTATGCTATGGCTATGTCTAGTCTCTATGATGAGAATGAACCTGTTTCGTTTGATGAAGCACAAAATTCTGAAAATTGGATGGCTTCTATGCAATCAGAATATGATGCTATCATAATAAATGATATGTTGTCTTTATGTGTTTTTCCTCCTGGCAAGAAGGCCATTAGCACTAAGTGGGTATACAAGCCAAAGCGTAAGTGTTGGGTTGGAGGGTATGCACACATCCCCAATTGTGCATGGGAATCCTCTCTAGACCATTAAAATAACCCTTGTTGTATATACATGAGTGTCACATGTGAACACTCTCCTAGAACACTTTTTAATATTTCTTTATGCCTTAGTATAAGAAGACTTCACATTTCACCTTTTTTGCCCTTCTAAGGAATTCCCACGTAGAAAATCCCATGCATGCATCTTCTTGGGATTTGTTGGTTGCAAGGCTTCATTTTGGAATATCCTAGAAGATATGTTAGTTAGAGAGAGATCCCATTTTTGACTTTTCAAAAGAGCACATGGGGAATAGAGCTTAGCCTATATATAGAAGCTCATCTTTGTAAAGAAGGAGCTTTTGGTCGACGTGCTCTCATGTAGTATCTCTTATCAATGGAAGAAGGCTCTCATTTACTCCAAGACTTGTTACATGTACATGTATTTGTGTCTTTGTGAGTGCGTGAGAGTGAAGTGTGTGTGGCTATGCATGTCTCCCCTTTGTGTGAGTAGAGTAGTTGCATTTGCTTGTATTTTCCTCATGGACAAGGATCCTTGACTCCTTATTCTCCTTGTTTTCAAGCATGTGGCATAGCATGGGGCTGATGCCAATGGCTTGAACATGTGGAGGTAGGGGTGGATGAGAGGAGAGACACTCTTGAGCTTTCCTTCTTGCTTCCATGCAAGGTGGTGAGGGTTCTTGGTCATTCCTTGCTACAACCTCAACACTTTTTGGCATCGTTGTCAGGGATGTCGGCCTTTCATCACTTGGAATGGTTTGCATTTAAGCCCTTTAATGCCCATCTCGCTCTTAATGAGGGATTTCTTTCCATTCTTAGGGTAGTTGGGGGAGTTAATCCACCCACTCTTTCCATTAGAGGGGATTGTCCACTCTCGAAAGCAGGGGGAAGTCTTCCCTTCCCTCCCAATACCTCTGTCTATTTCCTTCCCTACTTTCGCACTTGCAGGCTCTCTCTCCTCGACGATACGCCTTGGAGCATAGCGCTCTTGGGAGGGGTTTGAACTCCACCGAGCTCCCCTACTTCCCTTGCTATCAAGGTCTTGTTACATCAAGCTCCCCTTCCTCAGGGTTGCGCTTTGCTATCGGACGAGATTTCCGGCTCCATTACTGTTCGGTTGAGCTCTTCTTTCCTAATCGGGTCATGCATTTTGTTTGTCATGGAAGGCTCATGCTCATAGCAGACTATTGAATTCGAGGCTTGTCTTTACCGGGTTTCCCCTAGCATTGATGCTGATGAAGAAGCTATATGTTGATCCAACGCACCATTGTAGGTGCATTCATGCTCAGGTCTTGTTGTTTTCTCCCTATTTTTGTACTGCAGGACATCAGGCTCTATGAGTACTTTCTCACCTGCCCATCTCTTGATTAGTGAAGATGGGGTTGAATGTGTGGTCTCTCTTCTCCCTCAATTGTGCAAGGTCCAACAAACCTTATACTCGGCAGAAGTGTTCCTGGTATGCGAAGATGCTAGTTCATGGTGTATTCTTTGTCACATTCCGTGAGGGGCCCCAAGCAAGAGACGTTTGTTAGTTCTAAAATGGTAGGGTTGCATAAGGATTGGCAGCCGTCGGATTTTTTGGAGTTTTTCTTGCGTTTTCCTAGCTTCTATCGAAAGGATAATGTGAACGAAATTTTGGCATGGCTCCTCTTTGCGGAAATTGTTTTCTTGGCCAATAGTTGTCTTCAAAATCCCTTGCTGTTCTTGTATGTCTATCCGGGTATGATACTCTGCCTGAACACCTAGTTGGAGCTTCCCTGTTGTCTTCTGCATGCTACATAGCAAGATTCGTGATTTCTAATACCTGCATGGGGAAAGTGGTTGGTATGCACTTGGGAACTCAAAGCACGTGTTGCTCTAGTTTTTTTCTAAGAAGTTGCGGGATGAACAAGCTGAGTATTATGACAAGTGTAGGGCATCTTCTCACATCTCTCCTCTTCCCTTGAAAGTTTCTTGATCTCCTCTATGTTTCTGAATGGAAGCTATGGTTCTTTGCATACGTTCGTAGGGAAAAGATTATCGGGCATGTTTCTATTGCAGGAGATCTGGAGTTCTAAACATGGCAGACCCTCGCCCAGAAAGACAAATGATCATTTGTGCCTTCGAACGATCCATGTCCGCTGACCATTGTGCTACCTAAGCTCAAGGAGGGGATGTTGTCGATGTTGTTTCTTTCATATATGGATGCATACACACGTTTTTCTTTTCCGGGGTGAAAGTTTCTATTTGTTATGGTTTTTCGGGAAAAGGGGCCACCCCTTGGAAATTGTTGTAATTCTTCTTCTACTTAAAACTCACATGCCTTGGAAGACATTGGTGATACTCTTCAATGTGAGATTTGTTTGTTGTCTGGTCATTGGGATAGGATGGTTCATTGTTTTGACCTAGGTATGCCGTGCATGACTGCCCACATATCCAATATAAAAGTTCAACATTGAAGGATTCCTCTGCTCATTGTTCCCATGAACAACAGAGAATATCTACTTCGGATTGTTCGGCTCAGAGCTATGGGCGAGGTGTTTCTCTTTGTAATTTTCATTTCTATGACATAACCGAAGCTATCAGTTTCTTTATCTTTATGTTTTTCAAGATGGGAAGATATGTATGATGTGGGATCACCTCTAAAAGTGTTTGTGTCCATGCTTCTTGGGGCATTCTTAGAACTCATATGAACCTTACACAATAACCATGATTTGCTTTTGTTGCTTGTATGCTACAACCCTGTCAGATAGGTGCAATGAGCCGACTTGCTTACTGTAGGTGATGGTAAGCTCACTGATCTTTTTAAGTTGATTCTCGATAATCAGATGAGAAGATGAGCTACACATCATGAATCGCTTCCCAGACTTCTCTACATAGAGGTAAAGGACCGCATATACATTATATATGAACAGATGCCTGAACTTACTTGGCCAGCATAGCTTAAAGGTTTTCAAATTTGATGCTAGTGTTATACATGTAAAGGAGAATATGAATCATCATGCTTATGCTCACGTTCTTCCCATTTAAAACTTGTTCCATAAGCGACTGAAGAAACTCCAATATGCTATTTAAAACTTGTTTTACAGTCTCAGGTTCCTTGTGATCCTCACATAATTGGGGGGGGAGGGGGTGGGGGGTAACTTACATGTCACTTCCGTGTCCATATGAGTTGTTGCCAATAACTTTTGTGTCCAGGTCTCTGAGCCATGAGGATTTCACACTCTTGAAGGAGTGGAACACATGTGCATCACAATGTGACTCTTCTCTTGAATTTCTGTTGATTGCTAACTCCTAGGAAACTCAGCTATGTGTATTTATGTTTTATCAATGGATGTAAAACCTTGTTATACTGTTTTCATGTGCTATACATGTGAAAGAATGGTGGTGCCTAATCTGTTCATATCTTATTTACACTAAGTTCATCCCCTTGATCATCGCCAGAGAGGGGGATGGTTGTAGCTTCTGGTCTTCAGGGCTAACTACTGATCCATATACAGCTAGCTACTACCATCATTTAGGAGATGATTGTGCGACTTTTCCAATGGATAGCATGATACTTGAAATACATTATTGAGATCCTTGATCTTTGAGGAAAATCTCCATGCTTGTCAATGTCCAATTGCAGGTCTGACCTGGGTCTGACGCATGAAACCTAATGTATATCCTTTGCAACTCTCACAGATGCAAAGGGTGCTCCCTTATGATGGGTGTACTCACAGGTTTGACAGGTGGAGGTAGAATGATAATAGTTTTGAAATTTTGTTCTGTTGATAATTTGCCTCCATGTTTTCATTAAGTCACAGGTAGGCTTCATTTTATAAATGAACTCACTAATTGAACTAGGTGCCTTCTTAAGGAATCAAGTATGCAATTTGGCATCTTACTCCAAGACAGATGTGAAGGGAAATTATTAATACTAATAGAATACCTAGATTTGTGATAGAGTTTTGTGTGACTCTCCACTTTGATGGATCATATTCAAAATGTTTGTGGTATTCTTGGATGTCTATATGTTTAAATCCTTCACACATAGGTTGGAAGAATTATTCTGTCTAGGTCCCAATGCACTTAAGAAAATCTCCCCAAGCAGTATGCATATAAAGTTCTTTGAGCCTTGTGGCGCACATGATTTAGTGAATATGTTTGAGGAAGGTAATTAGCTACCCCATTGGGGAGGATATCCGAGTGGCAAAAGTTTGTTTTCATAACTGTTACAAAACGACAGAACCACCCAGGGGAACATCCTTGTGGTTGGCTGATAATAAAAGTATCCACGAATAGCCCTATTGTTTGGTTATCGGATTCCATGTATTTTGGGCCATCTTAGTCTCATTCTAATTGCTTCTCATGACTGTCTTATCTTGTTTTCACACACTTGTGCAAGGTTTTCATACCACTGCACAATGGAGATAAAGCAAAACCTTGCACACTCTTAATATACCAAAAATAAAATAGCTATCTTTTCCTTTCCAAACATTGAGTCGCACTCACCCCTACTTGGTTACACATTGGCAAGTTTAGAAGCTCCCTGCAAAGGCTTTGCCAGTCCTACATGGCACTACACAAGGGGATGCATGTAGGGCAGACTATGTCACCCAGCTCTGTAGACCGAAGATTTGCAGATTGAAGGAAGGACTGTTGGCTTGCAGATTGGAAGATTGAAGTACTGTAGATTTGAAGATCATTGAAGACCTAAAGACTTGAAGCTTGAAGCTTTGCTGACTGAAAAAATTGCAGATCTGAAGACCTGAAGATTTCAACTTGGATAAAGTTCAGCTGTGTATGATCCTCATATCTTAGCTTTGTCGAGGATGAAAAAGTCCAAGGGGGGAGAGTGTTGGGTTGGAGGGTATGCACACATCCTCAATTGTGCATGGGAACCCTCTCTAGACCATTAAAATAACCCTTGTTGTATATATATGAGTGTCACATGTGAACACTCTCCTAGAACACTTTTAAATATTTCTTTATGCCTTAGTATAAGAAGACTCTTCACATTTCACCTTTTTTGCCCTTCTAAGGAATTCCCACGTAGAAAATCCCATCCATGCATCTTCTTGGGATTTGTTGGTTGCAAGGCTTGATTTTGGAATATCCTAGAAGATATGTTAGTTAGAGAGAGATCCACTTTTTGACTTTTCAAAGTAGCACATGGGGAATAGAGCTTAGCCTATATATAGAAACTCATTTTTGAAAAGGAGCTTTTGATTGACGAGCTCTCATGTAATATCTCTTATCAATGGAAGAAGGCTCTCATTTACTCCAAGACTTGTTACATTTACATGTAATTGTGTCTTTGTGAATGTGTGAGAGTGAAGTGTGTGTCTCTATGCATGTCTCCCCTTTGTGTGAGTAGAGTAGTTGCATTTGCTTGTATTTTCCTCATGGACAAGGATCCTTGACTCCTTATTCTCCTTGTTTTCAAGCATGTGGCATAGCATGTGGCTGATGCCAATGGCTTGAACATGTGGGAGGTAGGGGTGGATGAGAGAAGAGCCACTCTTGAGCTTTCCTTCTTGCTTCCATGCAAGGTGGTGAGGGTTCTTGGTCGTTCCTTGCTACAACCTCAACAGTCAGCTTGATGGAACAGTTGACAGGTATACGGCTGGGCTTGTTACAAAGGGTTATGCATAGGAAAGAGGCATTGATTTTGATAAGCCCTTTGCACCTACATGCCGAATGACTACTGCTCATAGCATCTGTGCACTTGCAACTCAGCACGATGGGAATGTACATCAGTTATACACTAAAAGTGCATTTCTGAATGGTGACTTGTATGAAGTGTATGTTTTTCAGCCCCGTGGCTTTGTCCAAAAAGGGCACGAAAACCAGGTGTGCAGACTGAAAAAAGCTTTATATGGTTTGAAACAAGCACCATGTGCTTGGTACGAAAAGATACATCCCTATCTAATTGCACATGGTTTTGAGAACAGCCCAACTGAGAGAAACTTGTACGTTAAGTGTGCAAATGATGTGCTTCTAATCATTGTGATCTATGTTGATGACATGTTGCATACTGGTCTGATTTAGAAGCATATTGCTAATTTTAAGGCTGATTTGCATGCCTCGTTTGAGATGTCAGATTTGGGGCACTTGCATCATTATTTGAGCATTCAGTTTATGCCAGTTGATGGCGGAATAGCTTTGTGTCAAAGAAAATATATTGACAAATTATTGCAACATTTTGGCCTTGAGGACTATAAACATATTGCCACTCCTATGGAGACAAGTTTACAGTTGAGTCCTCATGATGTTGGAGATGCATTTCATGTTGTTCTCTATCAAGTTGTTGGATGCTTGATTTACTTATGCATTACTCGGCCAGATATTCAGTTTGTTGTCTCACAAATGAGCAGGTTTATGCATTGCCTAGGTGTCAAGCATTGGCAGGCGGTTAAGCATATCTTTCACTACTTGAGTGGTACCCGACTACTTGGATTGTTTTTATCCCAAGGGGGGATCACTACTACCAGATTTGCATGCTTTTTCTGACAATGATTGGGCTAGTTTCTATGACACTCGTGCGTCCACTAGTGGCTTTTGCTTCATGCTTGGTAGCTCATGTATATCTTGGTTGAACAAGAAGAAGCCTACTATGGCCACTTCCAGTTGTCAAGCTAAGTATAGGGAATCTTTCACAGCAATTCTTGAGTGTGTGTGGCTCAGATGCCTTATGGTTGATTTGGGTGTTGGTCAGTCTTCTGCCACCACCTTCACTGACAGTCAGAGCGCATTGGCAGTTGCGAGGAACCCTGTGTTCCATGCTCCCACTAAGCACATCGAGGTGCATTATCATTATGTCATGTAGAGGTTCTCTGTTGGAGAGATCAGCTTGGCATACGTGCCCACGCAGGAGAACATTGCAGACCTTTTCATGCAAGCTTTGCCTAGGGAGAAGTTTGAAGCTTTCCCACATAGGAAAACATTGCAGACCTTTTCACGAAAGCTTTGCCTAGGGAGAACATTGCAGACCGCTTCATGAAGGCTTTGACTAGGGAGAAGGTTGAAGCTTTGGGCTTACTTCCTTTTGTTGATTGATTCCACATAGCTTGGCACTTCCTTATACATGAGTGCCAGCTCCTTGTTCACCACATCACTCCCAGGGGGGATTTGTTGATATATTTAGGTAGTCGGGTCACTTATCGTTGTACATTCTAGTGGTAATACATTCAGTATTGTGTGTTTTGCTCCAAGCTTCTCCTTCTTCCTTGTGTTGTTCGCGTGCTTTCGCAGATGTCTAACTCCAACACACTTTGGTTCCCTGCCCTTTGAGATCTTGCATGCTTGCCTTTGGGACTTTAGGTGAATGTTCTCTTGGCTTTTTGTGCTTGCAATCGAGCTCTAAAACCAGCACCTTAGCCCACTATTTACCCCTTGCATCAGCCTTCATTGCCCTTTGCAAGTTGCCTTCACTATTTGCCCATTGCCACTTGCCTTATGAATGATTATTAATGTTGAAAATTGAAACTTAAAAGTAGAGGGGTTAAAATTCAGGCTTCAAGTTTTAGCTTTTAGAATGTTTAATTGATGTTAGAAACTTAGAAACTAAAATGTATATGTATTATGCATTATGAACGTGAGGACTCGAGAGACAAAATAACTCACAAGGAATAGTTTTCATAGTACACAATACTAAATTCAAGTGTTTTTATATGTTATGTGTCAAATATATGAAAGGGGTGCTAAATATGCATTGGTACATAGTATATGTTTGTGAAAATAAAATCTCTCATAGTGAATAAAAACTCCGATTCTTTTTTGGATTTTTTTAAATGTCTACGATTTAAATGTTTCAAATCTCAATTTAGATCTCGTTTATAAATCTCTTGTTGTACTATGCTTGGCAGTATGGAAATACCAAACACTCTATCACAAGGCACTAGCTTTCAAGATCACCTTGGAACAAATTTTCATTCAAATATCCTCGTATTCACGTCCTCTATGATGTACACACAGCTACATCCCGGATCTGAACCTTGACACGAATAATCACATTATTATGACGTCCTCTATGATGTACACACAGCTACATCCCGGATCTGAACCTTGACACGAATAATCACATTATTATGTGAGAACAATTACAATATCGATTTGAAGATAATTGTTATCTAATCGGTAAGGATTCTCTATTCAAGAAAATTTGATGGCAAATACTTACCACGTACTAAATACCAAATAGTCATTATATTCACTCGCACAATAATGATGCATCTTATCCTTTAATGAGAAGAGTCTATAAGAAGCCTAACTATACATCGATAAATATCAATATTATGTGACAGCTGTCTATCATAAAACATTACCCAAAATATCTATGTCTAGCATAGTAATATGATAATAACGAGTTGCCAGGAAACTCTGGCATATATATATAACATGATCTAAGCATCTGATGGATTCTCACACTATCAATAGTAGTCGTAATCAATTATCCTCCCTCGCTGGATACAAACCCACTTCCATAAATAGGGTGAAGACCCATAAATCTCAAATGTGTCATCTGCTGTTTCAGATTATTAAATTTCCGAATGGCACACTTCTTGTTTTTGCATAATTCTAGACCACAATCAAGGAACGAACCCAATGTATTGATTTACTCAGAGATACATGTGATTATTGATCTTGATTTCTCTTCTAGGACTTCTTTTAAGAGTCTTTTTCCCAAGCATTGTATCTATGTTGGTTACAATAATACTTGTTATATTGGCATATAAAGAAAAACATTGGTCAATCTGATGCAGGTCCCTCTTGCTCCAATTTTCCTGTCTCGCTTTGGCAGATAAGCATTATTGAAGGTCCACATAGGTTTTCCCACACTTTACATGAAATTCAGATCGTCTCCTCCTGAAGATTCTCAGAGATCTTTTACAGAGCGTAAGTGGTCTTTGTACTTTGAACGAGAAGGAATGAGACGGCTATGTAAGTGGAGGAATATCCATCTATCATCTACATTTCTAATATGACAAAAGCACTTTGTCGGATTCCCCACCTATCAATTCTAACCATTGTTGATAATAACGAGTTGCAAGGAAACTCTGGCGTATATATATAACATGACGTAAGCATCTGATGGATTCTCACACTATCAATAGTAGTCGTAATCAATTATCCTCCCTAGATGGATAGATGCCTAGTTCCATAAATAGTGTGAGGACCCATAAATCTCAAATGTGTCATCCGCTGTTTCAGATTTTTGAATTTCCAGATGGCTCTCCTCATTATACTCTGAATATTAGCTCACTTTGAAGTTGGTACATAAAGTGCTCCAGTTCTTTACGCTTAGTAATAAACAAACTTCATGCCTTCGACCCTACAACATTCATTGACTAATAGAAAAGGGAAAACACAAATGTGCAAGAAACAAACCGGATAAGTGTTAGACTATTTCTGTCGAACAGATTTCATAGTGATATCTACACCAAATCAAATCCACCTTCTCAAGGAATGATATAAGAAAGAAACAGACCACAAAATTTACACTGATAATCTATCATTGGGAAAGATTTCAAAATCTCTGGAATCAGTTGCTATCTGACATTCCTAACCACTTCCTGCAAATATTAAACTTCTTTCACAATCTGCTTCCCAAACACATCTTCTAACTAAGCATCCCGACAATGCCTAAGAGAGCAGGCAGTTCATGGGTGTGCAATGTCACTGTCAGTTAAATTCATATATTTTCTGAAAAGAGAATACTTGCATAAAAGTGAACTTATGGGCTTCGCAACTAGTGTCAAAGGGATAGTTTAACCTGAGATCTAACATAGCCAAGATAAATGCTACCTCAATTATTTTTTTGCATATACTTTATTGAAGCTTGAAGGTATTTCATCTTCCAAATGCAGAGCAACCAAAAGGCTCCAATTTATAAAAAATTTATTTTTCCATGCAGAATGCGCAAAAAAGAATGATTAAAGAGCTACGATACTTTTTTTATGCCAAGCATTACCAAAGAGTAACATCCTTGAATTGAACGTTGCTTGCACTATACTACTTATCATCCCTACACTTGCTAACTTAGGTTAGATATGCTTATGAAATGGAGAATTAGTTACATACATTACAATACAGGTCTGCAGTAGGACTGCAAATGAATTAAAATCAGGAGTGTTGTCCTAATAGATAAAGGTCCATGCCATATGCTCTGTAAACATTCAGTAACAGCATCCCAGAAAAAGAGACCTTTGATAGATCACGACAGATAAAGGTTTGTACAACTTTGCAAACTGTATTATACAATTCAATAATGTTAACAGATGAAAATCGAAGTTTCACGAGAACCTGAAAGATCAATTATGGTAAAAGGTGAGAACCTGAAAGACCAATGAGCCAACCTCCTAGGCATAGCAAATGATTCATGGCCTGAGGTCGAAGTATGACTCCAAGACATCCTGAACTTCCTGAAGAGATTTAACCTTATAGTCAGGCTGTTCTTCAGGCAATAACTTATCAAGATCATATTTTCCACTTGGATCCAATAAACACGTGATTGCTCCAGCACGGTTACCACAAACCATCTGTCACAATCGCAAGAATGAAAACCAAACACCATCTGAGTAAAGCTGGATGCTTTTCACCAAACCAGTCATGATTTGTGAAGATTATGTATAAGCATGCACAAAACAAGATACACAAAAGACAAACGTACATTGAACGAGAAAAAAGAGTGTGTTTGATGTATCAGCATGGAAATGTGTAAAATGTAGAAAGGAAGCTTTGGTCCTGTTAATTCTCTCTCAAAATCCACATGTTCTTCTGCACTGCTGTACTCATTATCTCTTCTATCCTTTTCTACCTATATTCATTATAGGAATTGTATGCAGTATCTCTGTATACAGAACTTGGATTTCATGTTTATATTGCAAAGCTGCTGAATAGGCAGGTGGAGCACTTGCTAACCATTTATTGGATGAAGTAAAATGTGCAGCAAAGAATATAAATGAAAATCACCACCCACCTCTCTCTCTCTCTCTCTCTCTCTCTCTCTCTCTCTCTCTCTCTCTCTCTCTCTCTCTCTCTCTCTCTCTCTCTCTCTCTCTCTCTCTCTCTCTCTCTCTCTCTCTCTCTCTCTCTCTCTCTCTCTCTCTCTCTCTCTCTCTCTCTCTCTCTCTCTCTCTCTCTCTAAAATAATCATAATAATGATAAAAATAAATAAATTCCAAAACAAAGGGGGTCGCACAGAGCTACTTGGTAGTGTGATCGGTTGCTCCAAAGACCAAGAGAGTTGGGATGCTGCATCAAGAGAGAGAAAGTAGAGAGAGAAACCTGCACAAAATTTGGAGAAGAAGATGGAGATGCTGAAGTTGACAAAGTTCCATAAGTTATGAGAGTTTTAAGTTTATGCCCAACAACCTCCCACTTAAAGGACCAAGGAGGCTCCTTTAAGCTAAGTAACTCCCACCATCTCTATACATAGCTGATGTTATGCCTTGGGTAGACACTTAGTGAGAGCATCTGCAGGATTCTGTGAAGTATTAACATTGATCAAAGTGATCAAGCCATCCACTAACACCTCTCTCATGAAGTGGTATGTCACATCAATATGATTTGTGTGAGCATGGAACAAGGCATTCTTTGTCAAACATATGGCACTCTGGCTATCGCATCCAAGAACAGTTTCCTTTTCAAGCATCCCAAACTCACTCCGCAAGCGGCCTAACCAAATGGCTTCTTTGGAATCCTTTATGGCTGAAATATATTCAGCCTCTGTAGTAGAGCAGCCATAGTAGATAGTGCAACTATCCTCTGAAGTCTAGAGCACCACGAAATAGCTCCACCTGCAGCTATAGTAGTATATTCAGCCTCTGTAGCAGATAGTGCAACTATCCTCTGAAATCTAGAGCACCACGAAATAGCTTCACTTGCAAGGGTGTATACATAGCCACTTGTGGACTCGCAAGTGTCCATATCACCTTCCATGTCTGAATCACAAAATCCTTTCAACTCCAATGAACCCTTTCCATAACATAGGCATTTACCTTTGGTCCCTTTGAAATATCTCGAGATAGATTTGATTGCCTCCCAATGAGCTTTGTCAAGATTAACCATGAACCTGCTAACAACTCCCACTGCATTAGCAATGTCTAGCCAAGTGGCAACCATAGCATACATAAGTGAACCACAAGTTGATGCATATGGAACACTCTTCAAGTAGTTGGCTGCATCATATCTTTGGGATAGTCGTCCTTGGAGAGCTTAACATGTGGCTGCAATGGCACTCCAAGAGGCTTAGCATCAGTCACATTAAATCTATCCAGCACTTTTTCAATGTACTTTCCTTGAGATAAATTCAAAGTATGCTGCCGTATATCCCTTTTTACTCGCATACCAAATATATACTCAGCTTCCCCAAGGTTTTTCATTGAAATTGCAGAGATTAGCTGCTGTTTTAGAGCATTTAGAGTGCTCTTTTTCTTCCCAACCAACAACATATCATCTACATACAGCACAAGAATGATTGGGCTGTCATCTTTATCTTTTTTAGTGCACAAACAG